>JAYESA010000004.1:99766295-100366295 GCA_036927795.1 Iris macrosiphon
TCCTATGTGTAGTCTTAGTATATAAAAGGGTTTCTAATGATTAAATTATAGATTTAGAGTCTAATTAGAAGGTAAAAACTGAAATATATCTATTGGGAGATGGATTTCCAATACAAGTCTCCAATTGGATGCAAAGAGCCATCGACTTGTGCACTCTTCACCTCCTTGTAGATCCTTGCCTCCTTCTTATTCTAATAGCCTCCAATGGTGAGTAGAGGACGAATTGGAAGAAAATTTAGGTAGAGATAAGTGTAGGAATGAAGAAATTTGGAAGAGAAAAATTCTAGATCTAGAATTAAAATAGAATGAATGAAGAGAGAGAGTCTCTCTCCTCTCCCCCTATGGCCGACCCAAACCCTTCATCCAAGCAACTATAAAAAGTCTGCAATACCCCTTGGGGCTTGTCATGAAGAATTTAATTAAGGAAGGAAGGTTCTAATCCAATTAGTTTAACTAATTAAGTCATTAACTTAATAAAATGGGCTTGATTGTTGGGCTCAAGACTAACTAGAAATAATGTTGGTCCGTCAGTCTATTCTAACAAGTTAGGTCTACTAATACAAGTCTAAAATAAAATATAACATCTAACAATGAATAAATAATACAAAAAATAAATATTCTACAGCATAATATTTAATTAATTATGAAAAGACCAAAATATCCTTAGTCAGAAAATATGGTAGTGACAAGTCTACCCCCTTAAAATAATTTCATCCTCGAAATTCAAAGATAAAACTACCCTCCAAAAAGCAAAGAAGAACAAGAAAGAACATATCTCAAGGTACAAACAAATATGGGTAACGCTCTCGTATTTTATCCTCCCTTTTCTAGGTAGACCCACCCGGAGAGTGATGTCTCCATGCGACACATACTAAGAGAATGGTCTGGTTCCTCAACACCTTCTTTTTTCGATCCAGAATCTCAACTGGCTGCTCTAGATAGCTAAGAGTTGGGCCTACCTCTATCTCCGAGTGGGCCAATACGTGACTAGGATCTGCTACGTACCGTCTCAACTATGACACATAAAATACGTTATGAACTTCCTCCAATATAGGTGGTAAGTCTAGTATGTAGGCAACAACACCGACCATCTCAAGAATACTGAAGGGTCCGATGAATCATGGACTAAGCTTTCCGCCTCCATCGAAGCGAATCATGCCTCATGTCCGAGAAATCCTCAAAAATCCCAGACCTCCAACCTAGAACAAAATATAACCTTAAGAACTTAATCTATAACAAACAACCAATATCAAGTACAAAACAAGAATCTAAAACTATACCTCAAACTCCAAAGGTCTCTGGTGGCTATCGGCCCAATGTCGTTATTTGTCCTGCGCCACCCAAAGTCTATCCCTGATAATCTTAAACTTCTCCGCTGCATCCATCACCATCTTTGGCCCTAGCAAAGCTCTCTCTCCAACATCGTCCCATAAAAAGGGAGTACGACATCTCCGACCGTACAAAGCCTCAAATGGTGACATATTTATACTAGCCTGGTAGCTGTTGTTTTAAGCAAACTCTACCAAATGGAGATGATCCTCCCAAGATCCTACAAAATCTAGCACATAAGTACATAGAATATCCTCAAGAGTCTGAATGGTCCTCTCTGACTGCCCATCTGTCTGGGGTGATATACAATACTGAACTTGAACTGGGTGCCCAAGCTCGCCTACAAACTCCTCCAAAAATGAGAAATGAAACGACTATCCTGATCCGAGACCATGTTGATGGAAACCCAATATATTCTGATAATCTATCTCAAATACATCTCTGCCAGCTTCTCCGTAGACAAACCCACCTTGAAAGGCAAAAAGTGGGCCGACTTGGTCAACCTGTCAACGATGACCCAAATTACATCTTTTTCTCCTAGAGATCATGGAAGTCTGGACACAAAATCTATAGTAATATGCTCCCACTTCCACTCTGGAATGGGTAATGGCTGAAGTAAACCATCTGGCCTCTGTCTCTCGGCTTTCACCGTCTGGCACACCAAGCATCTGGATACAAACTGTGCCACCTCCTTTTTTATGCCATACCACCACACACACTCTCACATATCCCGATACATCTTATTGGCACCTGGATGCATGGAATACTGAGAGCGATGCGCTTTCTGCAATACCTCCTTATGCAGCTCTCTACTAGGCACACATAATCTTGTTCCATGCCTCAAAGATCCATCCTCTGCAATAATAAAATCATCTTCCAATCTGGCTCGAACTTGTGCTCTGATGCTTCTTAGAGACACATCCTTATACAGAGTTTCCTTGATCCTATCTATCAAAACTGAATGTATCTGCAAACCCAATTTCTGTATCACAATCCCAGGAACTATCACCTCAATACCCAAGCTTTCCAGATCCTCCAACAAATATCGGTCTTGCGTCAAAAATATAGCTACCGGATACCTACTCAAGGCATCGTCAACTATATTGGCTTTCTCCAGATGATACTGTAAGGATATATCAAAATCCTTCATCAGTTCCAGCCATCGATGCTGCTTTATGTTCAACTCCTTCTGAGTGAAAACGTACATCAAGCCCTTGTGGTCTGTGAAGATCTTTACATGCTCTCCGTACAGATAGTGTTTCCACAACTTCAAGGCAAAGATGACGGTTGCCAAGTTTAAATCGTAGGTATGATAGTTCTTCTAATGAGGACGTAATTGCCTGGATGTATAGGCAATCACTTTCCTATTCTGCTAAAGAAAATAACCCATTCCTTTCCCCGATGCATCAATATAGATAGTAAAATCTCCAGACCCAGATGGCAATATCAAAATAGGTGCAGACGTCAACCTCGTCTTCGATTCTTTAAAAGCAACATGTCACTCCAATGTCCAGACAAACTTCGTATCTTTCCTGGTGAGTCTAGTCATCGGACAGGCAATCCTTGAAAAATCTTGCACAAACTTCCTGTAGTAGGCTACCAGACCCAAGAAACTCCTGATCTCTATTACTGAACTAGGGGTCTTCCAAGACTCTACTGCTATGATCTTCTTTGGATCCACTAAAATCCTATTACCAGTCATAACATATCCTAAGAACTCTACCTTGTCCAGGAAGAGCTCACACTTAGACATCCTCTCCTTCCTTAGCACATCCAACACAATCTGCAGATTCTCCTCGTGCTTCTCTGGTGTCTTCAAGTATATAAAAATATCATCAATGAACACCACCATAAACTTGTCAAGGTACTGGTGGAATACCTTGCTCATCAAATTTATAAGCACTGTCGGGGTATTAGTTAACCCAAACGGCATCACCATGAACTCGTATTGGCCATACCGAGTCCTAAAAGCAGTCTTTGAAATATCTTTCGGGTTCACTTTCACCTGGTGGTAGCCTGATCTCAAGTCTATTTTGGAAAATACCTTGGCGCCACTCAACTGATCTAATATGTCATCAATCTATGGTAACGAATATTTTTTCTTAATAGTGAGATTATTTAATGTCCTGTAATCGATGTATATGTGCACCAAGTCTATAGAGAACTCAATACCTCGATCTGGTGGCAATCCTGAAAACTCCTCAGAAAATATATCCAAAAACTCTACTATCAACGGATGAGGCAACTCCTTGTCTTCTACCATTGCTCCATAGATAATGCCTTCTTCCTGCTTCGAAGCTTATTTGGCAAACTCAAACACTGTCTCTCCTAGTGGGCTAAACAAAACTCTACCTCCTTTACAATCTATACTAGCATGGTGCCTACTTAACCAATCCATCCTGAGTACAATATCGTAGCTCGGAAGTAGCATTACAAGTAGACACGCACTCAGCTTCTGGCCTCCTAAAGTAACTCTTCGATCATTGCAAACATCACTAACCAGGATAATGCCTCCCCCGGTCATGACCTTGCAAGTCCTAAGAAAATACTCAGCTACCAAATGATGCTTTAAAGCCAAAGAAACAGATACAAAACTATGAGAAGCACCACTATCAAACAAAGCTAAAGCTGGAAAAGAATCAAGGAGAACAGAACCTGCAATGATATCTTCGGTGGGCTCGGCCTCCTCGATCGTCATAACAAACACTCGTCCATGAGGTGCACCTCCCTGATACTGGTACTGGGCATAATGCTGCTGCTGGATCGGAAGCAACGGTCCCTTCAGTTGTACTGCTGGTGGACTTGCCTGTGCTCTCCGAGATAGAGCTACTCCCTGAGCTGCATGACGAGGGTTGGTAGGACAATCTCTTATCTAGTGCCCCTATGTGCCACAATACAAACAAACTCCCAACCTCCTCCAGCAAACTTCCCAGATATGGTCGAGCTTCTTAAAGCAGTGGCAGGAAGCATGTTGTGAGTATCTCTGCTGCTGCTGTGGTGCCTAATGAACCGGCGCCCTAGCTGAGTCAGATACTGTTGTGGCTGCTGGAAAGGCCTAGACTGGAGAGAAGGGCGCTTAGCAGGCCCTGTGATCCTACTAGCCCCCAGAAAAGAATTGCGGTCTCTCTTGGTGTCACCCTCACTTTTCCAGCTAGGGATAGTTTGGTAATTTAGCATGAATATTTAATTTTAGAATTATAATATTAAATATTGTGTGATGATTGCATATTTTATTTAATTAAGATAAGCTATGATTATTATGACTAATATTAGTTAGTCATTAGAGACTTGTGTTAATCAATTAGTTAGAGAGACTAGACAATAATTAGACTTGTCACATATGGACCTATTTAAATTGTTAGAACAAATAGTGAGCCCAACTTAGACCCAAGCCCATTTAGTTATTCCACTAATTAAATTAGGAAGGATTAGTGTAATTACAATTAGTTAGAGGCTTTTAAATATATCCATCCTTAATTATTCCTCATAATGCAACATATGGGGGGCAACTTGGACTTTTGACATTTCTTGGAGTAGGGGGAAGAGGCCGGCCACTTAAGAGGGGGTTTCTCCTCTCTCTCTCCCCATTTGCATTTTTTTTTGTCCAAATTCTAGATCCCTAATTTCCCAAATTCCCTCCATTGAATTTCTACACAATTCACCACCAATTTTTTCTCAAATTTATTACTCTTGGAGCGTTAGAGCTTGGAGAAGCAAAGAGCGCAAGGAAGAGAAGCTTTGGAACTAGAGACCGTAACTGGATCATATCCAATTATAATTTCATTGGAAATCTATCTCCCAATTGGTAATTTCTAAATTTTTCTCTCCTTGTAGCTTCTTAATTATGCATTTGACTATTAGGAATGACCCCATGGCATAGCACTACCTATAGGAAAAAAATTTAGGCTAATTGGCTTTGTATTGTGATATCTATGAGATAATTTGTGTGTAAGTTGGGGAAATTATGGATTTGATACCTCAATTATGTTTCATAAGACAAATTAGATCTAATTAGACTTAGATTAAGGTTATGAGACTAGGTACGTGTCCATAAATGGATACGTATAGGCTGTATCACGGTATCTTACGATACGGTGTGATACAGAGTCAATTTTAGGTGATTTACATGAATTCTTTTCATGGTGTGTTGCAATGACTTCTAATAGTTATAATTATATATATATATATATATATATGACTTGAGCGAATGATCAATTGTGAATTATGGAGAGTTTGGTACCTCATTGGGTTGAGCATCATAGATGTCCTAGTATGCAATATAGGTATTTGTCTTAATGTCTCTCTCTCTCTCTCTCTCTCTCTATATATATATATATATATATATATATATATATATATATATATATATATATATATATATATATATATATATATCTGTGTGTGTGTGTGTGAAGGTAGGATGTCAAGTGATTAGTATTGTTAACATTGGGTCTATGATTTATTGTCCCTACTGGTGTGTGAGCATGTATCATTAGCACTATATATTGCATTGGTATTGATACTTGAAGCATCCTTGTATGTGAGGGAGTTACTGTCAGTGTGCATCAGTAGGGGGATCGAGTTCAGCAGTGCAGCAGTTACAAGCATTAGCAGCTAGCAGTGCTGCAACAGCAAGCATGTGCAGTTAGAAAATAACGGCAATGTATCAGCAGCAGTACAGCAGTA
Source organism: Iris macrosiphon (assembly GCA_036927795.1). Lineage (NCBI taxonomy): Eukaryota > Viridiplantae > Streptophyta > Magnoliopsida > Asparagales > Iridaceae > Iris > Iris macrosiphon. The sequence continues at coordinate 99,772,311 of JAYESA010000004.1, forward strand.
TTCAGCATTTGCCTTAGCATAGCAGCATTGCAACTGCTCGAGTACAGTGTTTAGCAGCCACTGCAGCAATTGCAACTGCTAGAGTGCAGTGTTTAGCAGCAACTGCAATAGCAATTACAACTGCTAGAGTACAGCATAGCAGCAAGCATTGTAGCTGCAGCAGTGTAGCAAGCTAGTAGTAGCAAGCAAGAGCAGCAGTGCAGCACTACAGTAGTAAGAGAAGCAGCTAGGAGCATCAGCAAGAGTAGCTAGAGCATGTATACAGCAGTAGGATGAGTGCCCTAAGTATCATGAATTGGTGTACCAAAGTAAATATGTATGTACAGTGTTGGATGATCAAGATATTGTGTGTGGGTAAGAAGTGTACACATGTATAGAGATGAGTATCAAATTAGTTAGTATCAGTATAGAAATAAGGGATTAAAGGGGAACATCAGCAGGAGCAGTAACCTGGTGTTAAGGAAGGATTAACTTGGGAGTAGGTATCAGTTTTAGCATGTTAGGAAGCTAAGTTATTGGGTGTCAATGGTAAGTTAGTTAGTATATACCTAGCTAGTATGGTAACTATTAGTATTAGAAATAATTATTACTAGTATAAGTTATATATATAGTACCTGACAATATCTACTAGTATAAGTAATACTCGTGACTTAGAAAACCAAGGGAGACCTAGTATCATGTTGGTAACCACTAACATAGCCTTGTTTTAGACTTAAAAGCAAGATACGACCCTAAAATCAGGGTATTAGTCTAGTGTGACCTAGTGTGGACCTAGAAACTCATATTAGTGCATTTTAACTCATTTATCATCCATTGCACATAAATGACATTGATACTTAATATATATAGGTTATGTGATAACAGCTTGAGCATCGAGAGACACACCTTACTCAGGACCTGAGGCGAGTATATTTCTCTATTAGTTTTTATTTCATAATAGTGTATATATATCATGTTCTAGAACTGTATACTTGATTCTGACACAGTAGTTTTACGGACTGGTACTACATGGATCCTGTCAGGAGATGTTATCCCTTACCATGTTCAACGGGTACTCCTTCACATGTATTTCATCTGGTATATTGGGTATTGATTTAGTGTACTTTGTGTTCACACACTACTCGTGTTCATTGTGCTTATATTTGTGTACACACACTGCTCTTATTCAGTGTGCTTATATTCGTGTGCACACACTGCTCGTGTTTAGTATGCCCATATTCATGTTCGTAACGTATCGTAATTGGATCCATTGGTATTAGTTGGGGATGGGGGAGTAGGAGTTGATTATGTGATCTAGCCCCAGTGTATTCGTGTATATGTCGATTACATACCACACTTGTAATCGAGTTACCTTATTGTATTCGTATTCAACCTAAACCGATCATATAATGAACTTGTATTACATGACATATTAGTTAGAATTTAGTTATTTCTATTATATTGCAGATTTTTGTTGTATATTCTTCATTCCAGTATATGACATGTTCACTCTAGTTTATTTAATTCCGTTGTTTAGTTAATTTGTTTTATTTTCTATTATCTATTTTATATCCTTGATTATGTATTTGAATCTGCTTTCAGAGGTATGTACTTTATTCCAATCCTGACTAGATATACTTTTTCGATGATTGGATCATAGACCAGTGTCCCATATACTACAGGCCGCAGGATGGCGTACCATTAGAGGATACTCCTTTAGAGCTGGAAGACTTAATACCAGAGCCTAAGGAGGTTTATTTTGGTGGACTTGTAATTAAATTTTTATTGAGACTTATGGCATGTATATTTTATTTCAGACTTGTGGTTGTATTGTGATTCTTTCTTTCGTTATTCTATCTCGTGCTTATCTTTCCTAGTTTGCATTATGATTGAGTATAGTTTACATTTATCATATACTATATTGTTACTCCATTTGGAGTTGAGAGAATTGACAGGTACCATAAACATATTGTTGAGATGTTTAATTGATAGAGTTAACCCAGACAGCGTTCTACCGTCGATGTTGTGGCATAGGCTGGACGTACCCACGTACTCGTGCCCAAATATTCGGATGTGGGTTGTGGCACTTGGGCTTTAAACTCAACTCCCGTTCAATCTTGCATGCCTCCGCAAGTATCTTATAATATGTTTGATAGAAAGATAGAATATTTTCAAAGAAGGGCGGTTAAAGCTCAATTTATCAATATCAAGGAAGAATAATTAAAATGAACAATAGAGTTTTTTTCCAAGTTGTGATTGAGTATTCTCACCCTATAGCCTATATCATAAATCCTGAAGCAGAAACATAATAGCACTCAATTCAGAGCACCAATACAAATCATACTATTTGTGACCTCGAAGACCTACATGGGCCACAACTAAAAAAATTTCACGACTCATACCCGATATAAAGGCACGAGATGTGGGTACGTCCAACTTATGCCGCAGTATCGACAATAGAACGTTGTTTGGGTAAAGTATCTATCTAACAATAATGATCACCAAGATATATAATATCACCAATAAAATATAAATACTCAATCACAGAAGATTGAACAATTGCACGAATATGATATAAAGAACTGAAGAGTCAAATACAACTCACAAGACAAAATAATATCCAATGAGTCATCAAATATAATAAAGGAATACTAATGTCAAATTCTTGAGACAAATCCAGTATAATAAACCTATCGACTGAGCTACAGGTAATAGGTCGTCTGTCTCAACCGGGATGAGTTCCTCCTGAGCCAATGTCTCTGGCTCTAAGCTAACTACGCCCTGAGGCACGTAGTGAGTGGGATACCACTCCTCAGTGTCATCTGAGAAAAATATATCCAGTCAGAAAAATAGCAAAGTACATCTCTAAAAGCAGTTTCAATAAATGATAAAAAATTATGTATCAACAAATAGAAAGTATATATAAGATGAATAAAGCATGGTAGGAATATACAGGAATAAGGAATTATGGGAAATACTAACATGAGATACGAACATCATATATGGAAATAAAGATATACAACTATCTAAGTGAGTGAGTACGAGTGACAACATGTGATCGTCTTGGGTACTGCTCTGGAACCACGGGCCTGGTTAATCATACGTGCCATATATGATTAACACTATGCAAGGAAATCAAGAACTCTGGGGTATGATCACATATCTACACTAAATACTCTCCGCCCTCGACTGGTATAATGGATCCAACCATGGCACGTTATGACACAGGATTCCATGAGAAGGGAGCTAATCTTCCCATGAATCAGAGTCCATACTTGCACATGAACTACGAGACTTGCACAGGAAATACGCCAGGAATGACCAAGAATAATATCTCACGACGGGATCCAGGAATACCAATCCGTGTAACCAAGTGTCAGAAAATCAAGGATATCTACACTAAATACAAGAAACATAGAGGATATCATAAACAAAAATATAAAATATTACATCAATATAAGGTTTTGGAATAAACAGTATCAAAGATATCCGGAACGGTGTCTCGGAGACCTAAATATAGAATATTACATCAATATAAGGTTTTGGAATAAAAACAAGTTAAACTAGTCCATTTCTAGATCATTAGGTCAAGTCTAAGTCAAAATAGTCAAACTAGGTCAACTCTATATCAAACTAGTCAAACTTGATAAAACTAGCTATTTCTAGGTTGTATGAGTATATCTGTATTATATTGGGTCCATACACTATGTATCTAAGCTATACTAGCTATATTAGGTAACTAGAGTATCAACACTATACCGTTTCGTAAGATACTTAAAATAATATATATGAAAATACTATATAAAATATACAATATATATATATATATATATATATATATATATATATATATATATATAGTATCCTTAGATAAACTAACACTATTGGATACATTGGCTTTGAGGCAACACGGTATCACACTAGCTATACCCTCTCTTGATACCAATACCCAATACTCAATGTATAAATCAATACCTAACATTACCTTGTGTATTAACTCAAGGTAACCCTTAACTAACTAGCTATATATATACCAATATATATATACATACATACTAACTTAAGTATCTAAATCTCATAAACTAAATATCTAACTTATACTCCAAATATCATATCGCATAACTTACATTAACAATACAGTAACACTTATACAACTGATTACTAAACAACTTAACAGTTTGTAATAGCATATCATGCTAACACCAAGTAGCTATCCTACATCTGACTCTAACTTATGACATCTAACTCAAATACTAAACTAACAGTCTATAATAGATCGCATGATGTAGCACAATACCTAGCTCTAACTTCAGATCTAACAGAACTCTTCCCTCAAACTGAGTTGATGCTGCTCCCTTAGTAGCACCTCAAAACTGATGCTGCTGCTGTGTACTTCAAGTGCATAGCCCAATCTTTAATTGCATGTTGCTGCTCTGTGCATTTGCATATCAGTCCACCACTCTTTCCCATCTATCAGTCCATACAGTCACAGAGACTAGCTTGCCCGACACTGTTTGACTGTGCACACAGGTGCACTGTCTAGACTTGCCCGACTATTCTAGCACACTGTGTTGTTCCCCCTTCTTGCTCCATCTGAAGACACAAACCACCAACTCAAGATCACTTCCATCTATCAGTCCATACACTACAGTCAAGGGAGTCCTACCCAACTATGTGCAAGTGTGTGTGCAAGCACACTACTAACTATGACAGTGAACCCCCTAGTATACATCTCTCTATATAAATAGAGATACAATATATCATTCACCTTAGGATAAATATCATAGATACATCTATGTATACATCCAAAACACTCTAAACAATACAAATTAGCTATGAACAATACTAATTAAAGTACATGAAGCTAATATAGCCATTATACAAAAGAATGGCGTGCATTGCACCTTATCACACTAATCTATGGTACGCTTACAATACGACTCCAACACACCACCAAACGTATCCCAAAGGACATGATAAAGTCTAATATCATAATTAAGAGCAATGTAAATGCTAGCTACTCAACTACGTGTCCGTGTCAAAATATGACATGCTAAAACCCCCGTGTCGAAGAAAAAACCCCCAAATCAATCTGTATCACCAAATTGCCATGATACGGCCTAACGTATCCAATTTTGGGCATGACACTAGTCTCACACAATCAAATACATGTCAATTTGGTCTAATTGACCTATTGACAGACACATGATGTGCCAATCTCGGAATTTCTCCAAAATTGGCATAAAATATATCATAACTTTCTCCATAGCCCTCCTATAAACCTAATTCCACTTCATGTGGGTAGCCTTAGTACATAGGAGGGTTTCTAATGATTACTACAGATTTAGAGTCTAATTAGAAGATGAAAACTAAAATCTACCTATTGGGAGATGGATTTCCAATGCAAGTCTCCAATTGGATGTAAAGAGCCCTCAACTTATGCACTCTTCACCTCCTTGTAGATCTCTGTCTCCTCCTTATTCCAATAGCCTCCAATGGTGAGTTGAAGAGGATTTGAAAGAGAATTTGGGTAGGGATTGGTGTAGGGATGAAAGAATTTGGAAGAGAAAAATTCTAGATCTAGAATTAAAATAGAATGAATGAAGAGAGAGAGAGAGTCTCTCTCTTCTCCGCCAATAGCTGGCCCAAACCCCTCCTCCAAGCAACTATAAAAAGTCTACAATACCCCTTAGGGCTTTTTATGAAGAATTTAATTAAGGAAGGAATGTTCTAATCTAATTGGTTTAACTAATTAAGTCATTAACTTAATAAAATAGGCTTGATTGTTGTGCTCAAGTCTAACTAGAAATAATGTTGGTTCATGAGTCTATTCTAACTAGTTAGGTCCACTAACACAAGTCCAAAATAAAATGTAACATCTAACAATGAATAAATAATGCAAAAAATAAATATTCTATATTCATAATATTTAATTAATTATAAAAAGATTAAAATACCCTTAGTTAAAAAATATGGTAGTGACAACACTGTCGATAATGAGTTAGTTTCAATAAATGGGTAACTATTTATTATATTATAACATTTGATTTATTATGAATAGTTTAATATATCTTTATAGTGGTCCTTGGTAAGATATACTAAAGAGACTTGATTAATACTAAAATAACTTGGCCTAGAATAAATTAGTTTCAATAAAAATATATTAGCATCACGAATATTGAAATAATTTGGCTTTAGTAAATTAGGTCTTGGTTTATATATTTGGCTTTTTTATATAAATCAAATGGTCATTTTAGTTTGATTAAATCATAAAATAGATAGACATTAGATTTTGGAATTTAGCTAATTTAATTTAGCTTAGTTAAATGGATGGGCTTTTAGCTAATACAGTAATCTAATAGTTAATCCTAACCAATTATTATTTAATAATAATATAATTTTCTTTTATATTTATGTTTATTAGCTTTAGCAATTGGACTTTTGATTAAAATGATGAATAGACTTAAAATAATTAAATTGGATTTTAGTAAGAGTTGGGATCCATAAATAAAGAATTGTTTCTAAAAAATGATATATGAAATAAGTAAGTAAATCAACCTAACTAAAATTGTCTATTTTCAACTTAAGCTAATTTGTCTATTTTATGTCTCCTTGTGGGCTTGCTTGTGGACTACTAATATCTAAAATCTTGGTCTTAGTCCAATCTTTTATTATGGACTTATTTATATCAATATGAACTATTTGGAATATTCTGGAATCATTAATATTGTCATCTTTATCATTTGGGGTCATCTATGGAAAATCAGCTCTTGAGCTTATTTTGTGTCGACACTTCATATCGTACACGCTGACTTCAACCAACCTAAGGCAAGTACTTTTCACTTAATAATTCCAATACTTTATAATTTCTATAATTACATGTTCAAGATAGTTAGTATATCATTTTGACACAGTTAGTCTACACAAGTTGAGAGTACTCCATAGATCTTTATTTGTGATTTTTTGTGATCATTTTGTATTGTGACTCGAACTATGAGTACTAGTTAGGCGGAGAAATACTTAAGTAGACATGTGAACTTCCCAAAAACATCCCTTGGTCTTTCATGAAGAATTTACGTCGTGCACTACATTACGATATGCCTGATCTTATGCCCTAGTCGTCCACATGCCTAACCTGGTATTTCATTCAATTAGAGTAATTTTTATGTTCTTACCATGCTAGTCTTACTTATATTATGATGTTTAAATTATCCTAATTTCTAGTTTTACTTGTTCATATTTTTACTTATCATTTATGGACCTTGTCATTATAGTTTATGTTTTTTTATTAGCATATTATGTATTGTACTTTGCTCCAATCCTGACTAAATATGTTGACATATTAGGCGATGACAATGACTTTTGCCCTACCTCCTATGGACTACCTTATAATCCAGTAGGAGATATTTGTCTCAACGCAATCATGAAACTATAGGAGATCCCTATTGGGATCTAGATTTAGGATTTTCTATATTTTAGTTTCATTTTTCTAGTTTGCTTTTCTTAGTTGCTTTGCTTGAATTTGTCTCAGAAAAAAGTCTATTTGATGATGTAAAAATGATTGATCAAAACTTGTGAATATTTTAATGACATGGATTATGTTCATGTATTATTCTCTCTCTTGTTCTCTTCCTTTAGTCTATACAGTGATTGAGAAAATGCACTTGTATTCTTATTCAAGTTACACTTGAGGTTTTGACAACGTATATCTCCGATACCGCGACATATTCTGGACTTACACATATACTCGCACTCGAATATCTGAGCACGAATTGTGACACAAGAATTTCCTATGTAATAAAAAATCAATTAATTTGATCGCATACTTAATTTATTTAGCCTTGCGTTATTTTAGAAGTCAAGACACTCCATTTCAATAGAGAAATTAAACAAAACTTATTCTTTCTTTAAACAGAAGTGATCTTTGTCTTTCAATAGCATATCTGATGAGCTTTTAATATACAAAAGTATCTAAAGAGGGTTGGAGGTAGTAGTGAAAATTTATCGCGAGTTCTTGGTAGCTTAACCATATTTTAAAGGTTCACGGAGCTACCAATATTTTTTATTATTACAGGGAACCATACATAAATTTTATTTTAAGTTTTAATTTTTTTTTAAACTTTTGGAACTTTCAACTCCTTTTAACGATGACGGAGGAGGTTTCACGACTTTAAACTGAGTGTTGTAGTTAAATAAGTAATATTTTTAATTTGGCTTTAATATTATCTCCTTCGTTTCATCTCCTATATTATTTTGTAGCCTTTTAGTACAAGTACGTAAATATTTTTTCTCACACAAAAGTATGACTTTTTGAAAGTTATTTGATCCTCTTCTACAAAATGAAAAAAGCCTTCACCCTCTGGGGCTATTAGAGTAACGAGTTAACATTCAAATTATTGGTCCATAGGTTAAGACTTTGTTCCTTAACTTTGTCTATATATTCATTTACATAGTACAAGATTTTTTTATAAAGAATGTCTATTTTTTCTTTTACGCAGTACAAAAAATGACAATTTTAAAGAATGAAACTCAGTCTTAAGCAAAGATGATCATATTCTTTAATATAGAATTAATGTAATAATAACATTAAAAAATGATAAAAGCATTTACCATATCAATCAACCGAGCAAAAAATACATACGTTAATATAACAAGGAGTTTTCTTTTTTATTCAAAACAAAATATAATATTATAATAAGCCTCGACAAAACCAAATAACTTGCACATGTCAAGAATATACATTTTTTGCATCATTACCTCGAATAGATGCAAAATCCACCACTTGATTCTTTAGTCCATAATGCCAGCATTGCTTGTATGCATGAGTTAAGACACTTTATTATCTATCTTGCTATTTATATCCCAAAATGTTGATGCTGTCATTCACAAAAACAAATCCATGAACATTTAGGTAATTCACAACATATTTACTATCTATCACTTGGAAAATTCCATTGTGATTGCATTCTTTACTGGTATAACTCCTTGTTTGTTATCTAGTTTGAAACATCGGAGCAACATTTTTCACCACAAATCCCATTTTTAGGCAATCACCAAATACATGGAAATTGATTTCCAATTTAATAACTTGAGGCCCTGAAGTTATCTCCACTCAAAAATAAATAGATGATGCTCTCATATAGCATCTGATGAAGTTATCCGTCCATAAGTTGATCAGGTGATATATTGTGTCTTTTGGAGTTCCCAAGGTTAATAAATCTTGGAGAAAATCTATTATCTTTTGGAGTTCCCAAGATTGATGAACCTTGGAGAGTTCATTGTATCCTTTAGAGTTCCCAAGGTTCATGAACCATAGATGGTGCAAACTTGAAGAAGAAGTATCTCTACCTCATGTAACTATAAAAGGAGGTAATAGGGGATGAGTTTATTTAGGATGAGCAACAAGTGATCTACCTAAAGTAAGTGAGAAAGTGTGTTCCTACTTCTATGAGAACAAAGTATTTTATGAGCCTCTTGAGTGAATCAAAGAGAGAGTCATTTTTAACCACCATTGAGGGAGATTGTACTTATATCCCATTATTCATAGTGGAGAATATTCGAGTCATCGGAGGACATAGGCACACTGCTGAAACTTGTTAAAAAAAATTGGTGTTCTTTTTCTGCCTTATTTATTTTTGCATTAGTATCAGAGTCGCACATAGGCTTATTAATCGTGATGACTGAATCATCTTCTTCCTCCTCAATAATGATCAAACTCACATCTTCAAACTATTCCAAATAGAGGCCACATATGGAAGATATCTTTATTGCAAAGATTTTTATAAAGTGTTACTCTACAATGGAGAGAAACTAGAATTCCAAATGGAAGCCACGTATTAAAGATATCCTTTATTGCAAATATTTCTACGATGTGTTATGAGAAAGTAGAAATAAATTCGATAAAGATTAGGTTATTTTAAATCGAAAAGCTATGAAATTCGTCCTTGGATAGACCAAAACGTCTTTCACTATATTTTTGAAGAAAACTATGCACATTAAATATTGAAAAAATTGGCATCAATGTACGAGAGAAATACTCCTCAAAACAAAGCATCGCTCATTAGTTGTTTGGTGAACTTGAAATGCAGAGATGGTCAAAGTGTCTTTGAACACTTAAGTGATTTTCAAGAATTAATGAATCAACTCTCAACCATGAAGTTGGTGCTTGATTATGAGTTATTGGCACTTTTGTTACTTAGCTTATTGTTGGATAGTAGATGCATATTAGAGGTTTCCTTAAGCAATTTCATTCCTCCAGGCATCATCATATCAAGTTTAGTGAATGATAGTTTATTAAATAAATAAACTAGGCAAAATGAACAAGGGATATCAACTAAGTCGGAGGCACTTGTTTCTAAGAATCATAGAAGTAAGCATCAAAAATGATCTCACAACCGTGACCATTCCAAAGGCAGACCAAGAGATCATTTCAAAGTTACTTCAAAACCAAGAAAGGAGAGAGAATATTACCATTGTAGCCTTAAAGGTCATATAAAGAGAGAATACAGAAAGTTTAAGAGAGAGAAAAAATGAATCAAATAAAAAGAATAAAGTCAAAGACGCAACTACTACTGCTTCAAAAGGCAATAAGATAATCATTATTTGTGATGATGGTTTTAATTACTCAACCCTCTCAAGATTCATATTTTGATTGTAGATTATGGCACATCATACCATGTTACTTCAAAAACAAAATTCTTCACATCCTATACTAGAAGAGATTTCAGAAATATGAGGATAGGAAATAAAAAAAAGTATTTAAGATAGTGGAAAGAGGTTAAATAGAACTTGAGACCAACATAGGCTTTCCCTTGGTTCTTAATAATGTGAGACATGTTCCAGACATGTATCCCAACTTGATATCTACCAGTTTGCTGGATGATGAAGGTTACACCAATATGTTTGGTGGGGAAAATGGAAGCTCAGCAAAGGCTCCCTAGTATTAGCTAGAGGAAATAAGGAGAAAACACTTTACGACATATACCAAGATCAGCAATCAATTTGTTAATACAGTAATCAAACAGTAATGATCAACAATTAGGTTATGGCACAAGTAACTAAGCCATATGAGTCAATAGGGATTATAAATTTTAGCCAAAATAGAGGTATTAACCTAGTTAAATTGAAAGTTACACCACTAGAATAATGAACTAATTGTTTGGCTAAAAAATAACATAGGATTTCATTTTATTATAAAACTGCAGCTGGAAAACCCAATATATTGGATGTTGTTTATTCTGATGTGTGTGGGCCTATAACTACTAACACTCTTAGTAGTGTAAGAAAATTTGTTACCTTTATTGATGATCATTCTAGAAAGATGTAGGCCTATGCAATCAAAACCAAAAATTAAGACTTATAAGTGTTTAAGGAGTTCCATGCCACCATTGAACGTGAGACTGGCACAACTCAAAAGTGCATTTGCACTGATAATATTGGAGAGTACAAAGGAGACTTCATAACCTATTGCAAGAATAAAGGGTTCATATAAAAGATTGGTTCCAAAGAGCCCTCGACACAACGGGTTAGCGGAGAGAATGAACAGAATGATCGTTGAGCTGATTAGAACCATGTTATCTTACTTCAAGATGCCAAAGAGTTTTTGGGGTAAAGCATTATCTCATTAATATACTTGTTCAAATTGTCTCCAATAACACCACTTAATGGTGATGTACCGAACAAGTTCTAGACCAAAAAAATGTGTCCTATTAATACTTAGAGTGTAGAGCGTTCGTGCACGTCCCCAAAGATGATAGATCCAAGCTTGATATCAAATCAAAAGAATCCATTTTTTGGGCTATGGAGATAAAGAGTTTATGTATAGATTATAGGATCTTGTCAATAAGAAAATTGTTAGAAGTAGATATGCGGTATTCTTTGAAGATTAAACCATTAATGATATTCAAAAGGGGGAAGTTCAACTCCAGAGAATATCAAGTCGACCTACATCTAGTTTCTTAATCACGGGTACATGATAAAAGGGGGGATATATTCGAGAATAATGATGCATAAATCCATGATAACATCGAGAACAAACATGAAGATGAAAATGAAAATGATAACATTGTACCAGAAAGTACACAAGAAAAGAAAGCTCCCGAAGAACCTCAACTGAGAAGATCAAATAGACAACAAAATCCCAATGGCCTCTACATTCCACAATAATATGTATTGCCAACATATACAGGAGAACCTAAATGTTATTAAGAAGCCATGACGGACAATAAAAGGGGAGTCACTGAAAGCCATGCAAGATGAGATAAAATCCTTTTATTAGAACCACACTTATGAATTGGTAGAATTATCGAAAGAAAGAAGAGCACTAAAGAAAAAATGCATGTATAAGTTGAAGACAGAAAAAAAATAGATCATAAACAAGATACAATACGAGGCTAGTTGTGAAAGGTTTTAGTCAAAAATAAGGGATTAACGTTGAAAAGATTTTCTCACCAGTTGTAAAGATAACGTATGTTAGAGTAGTGCTTAGTTTGGCTAAAAGTCTGAATCTAGAAGTTGAACAACTATATATGAAAACTACATTCTTTCACGGAGAGCTTAAAGAAGAAATCTTGATGGAGCAGCAAGAGGGTTTTAAAGTCAGAGGGAAAGTCGACCTAGTTTGTCGATTAAAGAAAAGCTTATATGGATTGAAACAAGCACCAGGACAATGGTACGAGAAGTTCGATCTCTTCTTGATCAAGCATGGATTATAGAGGACCACTCTTTATCATTTGTGTTTGTCAAAAGGTACTTTGATGGCGAGCTAATTATACTTTTGTTATATACTGATGATATGTTGATCGTAGGTAGTGACAGTGACAAGATTAGCAAATTAAATAAAGATCTTAGCAAGACTTTTTAAATGAAAGACTTAGTCCGATATAAAAGATTCTCAGTATGTATATATCCCATGACCGAAAGAATGTGAAGCTATGGTTATCACAAGAGCAATATATCGAGAAAGTGTTGAAGAAATTCAACATGGACAAGAAAAAACCAGTATTAACTCCACTTTCTAATCATTGTTTCATCTTAGAATAGTGCCCTACAATTAATAAAGAAAAGAAGATATGTCATCGGTGCCATATGCCTAAGAAGATGGCAGTCTTATATACTTGTTGGTATGTACTATACCTGATATGCCATATGTAGTTGGTGTCATTATCACTTTCTTATATGATCCGGGTAAAGAGCATTGGAATATGGTAAAGTGAATATGTCATGACCCACACCCGGTGTAGGGGCACTAGTACGTGGGTACGTCCAGCCTACACTACAGCATCGACGGTAGAATGATATCTAGGTCAACAATACTATTTAAACATCTCACACAATATATATAATGTACCTGTCAAGATATCTTAACTCCCAAATGGAGAACAATATGATAATATGATAATGGTAATCAATACTCAATCATAATATAAACTAGAGGAAGATATGGCACGATATGGAATAGAAGGAATGAAATACCAAGTCATAATATATCACAAGTCCAAGACCAATATCCTAATCTTAACACAAAGGTCTCAAATATAATATGTGCCATAATGTCTAAAATGAGAAAAATGCAATATCAAAAATTAACTAACTAAGTCTCCTCGACTACTAGTACTATCTCAATAGGCTCTACGGATATTATCTCAATTGGCTCACCATCATATGGCCCGTAGTACGTAGGACACTAGTCCTCCAATGAATTATCTGAAATATATATATATATCCAGTCAGGATTAGAATGAAGTACAACCCAATAGCAGTTCCAATAATTGACAGAAACTATAAAACAATAATAGCAATGAAAATAAATGATGAAAGTAACTAAACTAATAAATATCACAAGAAGAAGCATCATGGTGAATAATGGAAATAAACTGAGAACAATATGGTGAGGAACATCAATGTAATAAACTGGAATAAAGAAATATAATAATAAAATATGCCTTGAAATATTAGTAAGATAATATGATCTACTTGGGCCTAACATGGGCTATATATAAAAGGGGAGCTAGCGTGACCACACATGAGTTGCATGATCTACTAGCTACCATGGACTATACTAAATCATGGGCTATAAGGAATGATCACATATCCACTAATACTTCCCCAACCCCCGATTAGTACACAGATCCAAATGATGACACGTTATAACACGTATATCATAATACACGGTCTATAATATTATGCACTATGATCATGGTCTAAATAATTATGAAGATATCATAGTAATCACTAAGTATTCAAAAAGAGCGATACAACGATCACTGAGTAATCACAACAATAATATCTCATGACGGGGATCTACATATACCAATCCGTGTAACCACTGTATTAGGAATCAAATATCCCAATACTAAATACATGTAAATAGAGACTATCAAATAAGAAAACTATCAAAGAATGTACTCGTCTGTGGTCCTGAGCAAATATTATGACTCGGTGTCCGAGCTGGTATCACACAGACCTATATATGAAATATCATATCATTTGGGTATAATAAAATAATAATAATCTTAAATGCACTAAAATATGACTTTCTAGGTCAAGGCTAGGTCACACTAGCTAGACTAGGTGAAACTAGGTGTTATCTAGATTTCTAGGTTGATTACTAGTCTATACTACTAGTTACTAGGCGATACTAGGTAATATCTAATTTCCTAGATTCATAACTTGAAGATACTAGCTAAACTAGCAAATATCACTGGTATCTATATACCTAACTCATGAATACACTGACATGTATATATATATATATATATATATATATATATATATATATATTAGAATATCTTAGAATCATAGTACCCATACTTATTTACTTAATTATTAGCTAACCATCATGACCTTGCTAATATCTTGATACCTTAGCAATACCCCGTATATCACTACCTTAGTATCAATCCAATATCCTATATTATACCTTAATCCACATACCTCAAGTTACATCATTACCCTTCACCTACTTGTGCTTACACACAGTCCTTGTGCATACTTGTCCCCAAATGCACAAACTTGTGCACCCAATATCTAAGCACATAGTGCTCACATATCAACTCTACACTCGAGCATCTCTATAGCATCCATGCCAACACCCATGTTCTACACTAAATAGGTATATTGTTACACTATAGTATCCAATGAATGCACTCCCACCTTGCCACTGAACTCTAGACCTTGGGTCTGAATTACCTTGTTGATTACTTGCACTTGGCCTATATTTCTTCCTATCATTAGTTGGTACAAAATCCTTAACAAAAGACTCTTCACTTTCATTGTATGAGTGCTTGAGTGAACCAAATAGCCCCTAACTCTAAACGGCCACTGTTGTTGCAGTAACTCAACTAACAGCTGCTATTGCTTTAGGTTGCTGCTGCAACCTTGGTGTCACTACTGTTGTTGCTACTACATATCTGCCTACAGTCCTTAACCTGCTCGAGTTTTTTATGCTCAAACCCAAATTACAGCAACACAGACGCATACCTGCAGTGCAGGAATAGCCACTACCTGAGCATCCCCTATCACAGTTCAGTTATCATACTAACCACCCATTATACACTCACTCTTGAACACTTGATCACTGATGTAGACACACACACAGTCATCTCACAGTATACCTAGTATTAACCCCTAATACATATTTATATATATATATATATATATATATATATATATATATATATATATATATATATATATATATATATATACAAAAAGACACACATATACATGCTTCATATATATGTAGATATACACTATTAGACCCATAATGGCACAATACTATGTAATAGTCAATTTATCGAACACATTGGATGCATAACTAAGGATACTCATAATACGCACCCAAACAAAGTATCAAAACCCTTAATACTTTACAACTACTAAATATACATATCAATATCATCATAATACAACTAAAGTAACTTGCTACAAAGGAATTTGAAGAAAGATTAGACAAATCACCCAAAATGAACCATATATCGTAGCATATCATAAAATACCATGATAAGCTCTATTCATGTCCAATTATGGACATGTATCTAGTCCCACATTATCAATCTAAGTCTAATTAGGTCTAATTGGTCTTATGACATACACTTGATGCATCAATTTCAAAATTCCCCCAAAATAAGCACAAATCTCCATGTAAAAATTATAATAGGGGTCCTCTGAACCTAGTTCTTGTTTCTATGGGTAGACCTTAGCCAAAAAAGGTTTTCTAATGGTCAAATGCATGAATTAGAATCTAAATTATAGAGAAAATCAGAATTTACCTATTGGAAGATAGATTCTTAAGGAAATGCTTAAATGGACACAATTAGGACACAAGCTCCATGTTAATTCATCATTCTTTAAGTTCTTCTTGCAATCCAAGCTTCAATCCTCCTTAGATAATGTAATTGGAAGAAAATAATAGTAAATTGCGGTAATTTTGGTGGAGGGGTGAGTCAATTTGTGGAAGAATAACACAATTGGAGATCTCTAATGAAATAAATTAATTAGAGAGGAGAGAGAGAGAGAGAGAGAGAGAGAGAGAGAGCCCCCTCTTGTGGCCGCCCTCCTTTCCCCCCTCTTGTCACGACCCACACCCGATGTAGGGATACAAGTCGGAAACGACGCCTAGCCTACGCCGCAGCATCGGCGGTAGAACGTTGTCTTGGTCAACTATACTATCTAAATATCTCACATAAAATATAAAATCTGCCAACAATATCTCACACAAAACTCAATCAAAATTCTAAACTACTAGAAGATATGAAGGAAGTTTAACTATACATTCAAAATATATTATCAATAATAGAAACAATATCCAATCTCATACCATATGCCAAAAATAAATTTTGTACCAAAATGCTAAAGAAACTAACTATGAAAAACTAGTGATCCGGATAAACCTTCCGACAATTACTCCAGAACGAGTGGGTCCAAGTCTGCACCATCTATAAGTCGAAGTCCATAGTATGTCGGAAACCAATCTCTTGGATCCTCTAAAAAATGTTTTTCAGTCAGGAATGGAGTGAAGTACATCTCTAACAGCAGTTCTAATCAATGATATAAACTATGTATTAGTAAATAGATATGAATATACAAGATATAATAATAGATACAAAAGATATACAATAAAGGAAATACTGTAAATAAATACGAGAATGAACAATATGACAATGAACAAGAATACTAATGACTAAGTGTGTGAGTACTAGCTTTAACATGTGATCGGCTTGGGAACTTACACAAGAAAACTTGCACATGAATAATGGCTTGGTTAGTCATACGTGCGGTGTATGACCAACACTTACAGGAAAACAAGACTTGTACAAGAAGGGTATGATCACCTATCTACACTAAAATACTCCCCAATCCCGACTGGTATCGGAGATCCAACCATGGTATGCTATGGCACGGGATTCCCCAAGAAGATAGCGACCCTTTTTGAGAATCAGTGTCTATACATGTACAAGATAATCAATAAAACAAGGCTTGCACAAGATACACCATATACCAAGGAATAACATCTCATGACGAGATTCGGATATACCAATCCGTGTAACCATCGTGTCAAGAAAATATGGATATCTACACTAGATACAATAAACATAAAGAATATCATAAATAAGAAACTATCAGAGAATATACTCATTAGAAGTCCGATGAATAGTCTCATAGATGCTGATACGGTGCCTCGAAGACTTAGATATGGAATATAACATCAATACAAGGTTCTGGAAAAAAAATAAGTTAAACTAGTCAACTTCTAGGTCAATAAGCCATTTCTAAGCCAAAAAGTCAAACTAGGTCAACTCTAAGTTAAACTGGTCAAACTTGGTCAAACTACCTATTTCTATGTTGTATGAGTCTATATCAAAGATATTGGGTTCATACACTATGAATCTAGGTCATACAAGCTACATCTTATGATACTAAGATACCGTATCTCAGGATACCAAACAAGGGATAAATATAACACATATGTACATATCAAACAATATTAGTTATTAAATCCTAATTACCAAAAGCTATATGGATACCTTAGTTTTGAACCAACTTGGTATCGCAAGACTAAACCTCTATCTTGATACCCAAATCCAATACCTTGGGTATCCCCAAATACCTTGACATTTACCTTGGTATCTCAATGTAAATTCAAAATCCATGAGTATAGATAATACACGTATAAACCTCCAAATACTAACTATATGCCAAACATATACTAACATAACTAAAGCATATGCTAACATAACTAACTATTAAATACTACAACTACTCACATATAATACATATCAATACAATACCTACATAATAACTTACTACCAATATCTATAATATGCATAGTTACATATAGTTAAGTGTCTAACTAATAGGTGTATATATATATTTAACTATTTAAATAACAAGTATACAAATAACTACCTACTACTAGTTCATATGCACATATCTACATATATAGTACTTAACTAGAGATACAAGTATATATATATATATATATATATATATATATATATATATATATATATATATATATATATATATAGATCTAATCATTTAACTAGATAAATATTAAGCTACTAGTAAATACTAGTTAACTACTATTAACCACTAACTATTAACTAAATAACTCAAGAAAATAACTTATCAATAACCAACTAGCTAACTTACTAATACTAAAATATAGTATACTAATACATAAATACCAATTATGAATTTTATACATATATATATATATATACTAATACCATACATATATTAAATCGCTATAATAATAATACATATTTATATTTATAACCGCAAAACTGTCACCTAAAGCCGTTACTGCTGTCGCTAATGTTGCTGATACTGCTGCTAATACTGTTGTTGTTGCTACGGTTATTGTTGTTGTCACTAATACTGCTGCTGCTGCTGTCGCTGAAAGCCACTGCTGCTGTTGTTGTATGCGTTGCTGTTGCTAATGTTGTTGTTGCGGTTGCGGTTGTTGCTGTCGCTGAAGCTGCTACTGCTGTTGCAATTTTTGCTGTTGTTGCTAATGCGGCTGTTGCTACTGTTGCTATAAATGTTGTTGTTGTTGCTAATGCGCTGCTGCTGTGACTAAAAGCGTTGCCCCCTCTCTCTCTCTTATATACTAAAACATATACAAATATATATATTAATATATATACTAACTACATCTATTTATATACATATACATGCTCATATATATATATATATATATATGTATATACCTCTCCACAATAATACATATAGTATAACATACACAAATTTAGTATCATATATATATATATATATATATATATATATATATATATATATATATATATATATATATATATATAACATATATACATATAGATATAACTTATATAAATATACTACTATAATTAATAGCTATTACATATGTAGAAATATAGCTACATATATACATAATACATAGGTACATAGATATATGATACACTAACACATAAATATATATATATATATATATATATATATATATATATATATATATATACACACACACATGCATATAATTACATATTATAATGACTAAAAATAATGGAAATAGATCTAGAAATAAATTGCACAAACACGTAGAGTGCATCACATCCATATCCCACTAGATCTAGGATACGCTTGCGACACGAGTCCACCACACATCCAAACGTACCTCAAAGGACACGAGCAAGTCTAATATATAATTTATAAAAAAATGAAGAGTCAAACACAAATCTACGTGTCTGTGTCAAAATATGACATGCACAAAGTCCCGTGTCGGAGGAAAAACCCCTAAATCAACACGTATCACCAAATTGTTGGGATACGACCTACACGTACCCAATTTTGAATACGACACTAGTCCCAAATACACAAGCACATGCCAAATTAATTTGTAGGACCAATTGACACACACAACAAGTGTCAATCGCAAAATTCCTCCAAAATTGACACAAAAAGTACCATAACTTTCTCAATAGGCCTCCTATGAACACAAAACCAAATCCTATGGGTAGGCTATGCATATGGGTTGATTTCTCATGGTTAAATCTCAGATTTAGAACCTAAATTAAGGAGAAAACTGAATTGTACCTATTGGAAGATGGATTCCCAATGAAATCTCTAAAATTGGTAAAATGAGCCTTCAACTTATAGATCCTTACTCCTTTTTATAGATCCTTACTTCCTCTTTCTAGATCCTTGCTCCACTAGTCTCTAATAGTGATTTGGAAAGGAATTGGCTAGAAATTTGGTAGGGATTTGATAGAATTTGGTTGAGAAAAATTTTAGATCTAGATTTAGAATAAAAAATGAAGAGAGAGAAAGTTTTCATCCCCTTTATATAGGCCTCACTTGTCCCCTCCCTCAAGCTACTATATAAAGTCTAAAATACCCCTTGGGGCCTCTCATGAAGAAATTAATTAAGGAGGGAAGGTTCTAGTCTAATGAGTTTAACATAATTAATCATCCTCCTAATGATTGGGCTTCTAATTATTGGGCTTCTAATTATTGGGCTCAATTCTAACTAGAATTAAATGTTAGTCCATGATTCTAAACTAAACTAGTTAGGTCCACTAACACAAGTCCAAAAATAAATCTAATATGCTAATAATAAATAAATATTCAACATGCACAATATTTAATTAATTACCAAATGACTAAAATATTCTTTCCTAGAAAATATGGTAGTGACAAATCTACCGCCCTAGAAGAATTTTGTCCTCGAAATTAAAACTCCCGTCCCTCTCTCTTAGGCCAGTCATATCCTATTTATACAAATCTTACTATGGTCAAACCCCATCAATCACAGTTTAAAATAGTATATATCCTATAACATACAATCCTACCATACTAATGAAAGAGAAATCATACTTGGATATAGTCTCTTAACTATCATGAAATCAGTCTCTGCCTTGCTAGGGTATCTCCCTCTACTGGTACGGGATAACCTGCTATGCCAACTGTGACCTATTCTATCACACACTAAGCATTCACTAATCATCAACCTAGTCAAGATATTCTTAATACTGATGGTTACCAAATACTAGTGATATACTCTAATTCTAGATCATGGATATGCTTAACTCACTGGTACTTGCTACTTAGGATACTATACAAAATACTGCTAAGATACTACCTCCTTGTTCTGTTTCAATCACCAAAATTTCTTAATCATTCTCTTGCAAGGAACACTTGTATACATTTTCAATCATGAATTTTATTAGCACACCCTCATCCAACTTTAATACTCCCAATATGATGCCTTACTTAAATCTTGTTACTGTCTACACAAGGCACCAGCTCTCATATGTATTTTTTAGATCACATCCTCATACCAAGTTACTCGTATCTCTCCTCTATATTATTATATTAGTTACTAAAATGCTTTTCTAAACTTTCATACTACTTGAGGTACTCCATCTCTTGTTACTAGGGTATCTCTTTCTATCTGATACATTGTGTAACTCATCCTCTAACATTTGTTAATCATTTTAAAGTTCTTATATGTACATTAGTATCACAGTACATACACAATTATCTTTTAGTTATTACAATACCATGGCATCTCACAGGTATCCTTATACCCCTCGGACTATTCTCTGATACATACGCCCTCTATAATCAAATTTAGTTAGGTACTATACTTACTAAACTTAATTCTATATATATATATTGTCTCTCTCTACTACTGCTTGGATCACTTATATTATTACTTCCAAATATTTTTTTATCCATATTAACTGATACACCAATCTAATATTATCACACAAGGTACTTACTGTTACTAGCATATTACTCAACTAATCTCTGTTATAGAAATACTAGCACTCTTGATATAGTAATAGTAGCTTCCTAACTACAAAACATATGTCCTTAAGGTTCTAGGACACTAGCTTCATCATTAGATCACCTCATCATACTCACTAGAAATCATGATCACTTGCATCCAATGCACTAGTTATTAACTTCTATAATACACATATTTTACTTTACAGACATATGGTTCCATATCCCTATTGATGTATATGTATCTCTCCTCAAACCTTACAGACGGATACATAAATCAGTGATGCACTACATATCTTCCATGACCAATCTTGATATTTCTCAACCTATGACATAATATTAACACTCCATCTTCCACTTTCTGATACTCATAAACTTTCACACTGATACTTGTCACCCACTGTGCATCCTGCACATAATTTTTAGACACTCTTCCACCTATTGCT
This sequence comes from Iris macrosiphon, assembly GCA_036927795.1. Lineage (NCBI taxonomy): Eukaryota > Viridiplantae > Streptophyta > Magnoliopsida > Asparagales > Iridaceae > Iris > Iris macrosiphon. The sequence continues at coordinate 99,794,507 of JAYESA010000004.1, forward strand.
TCCAACACATTACTAGCCTCAATATCAGGTGATAAATCCATCATTAGTCATATACTGGTACACTCCTATCTACTCACATCAACTGTATCACAAGTCCTACTACTTTAGCACAATATATTATTATTCCCTCATACTTTTCCATACACTTATGGGTACCCTTCTACTATGGCACACTCACTAATGCCCTTGATGTATATATATTTTTTTACTCTTGACATACCCAAGTATCAACCATCCAATTGTATATAATGCTCTATTAATTTTTAACATAATTTTCTTGATACTTAATTGTTTACATGACTCACCCAACTATATGAATTTATGACTATCTAGAATTGGTATGCTGACTCTGATACTAATCATGGAACTACAACTGATACTCTCTACTCCCCCTTCTACCTATAGTACCTATACTATCTATAATGACACCTATTATAGAACTATTGCTACAAGGTACTACACTATGGGTATCTCTAGATTGATGTATATTGCTTTCATGCCCAACCAAGAACCATATACAGACTCACAAGCCACACTCTCAATAGTCAATACTGATACTCAAGACATAGACCTAATTGCAATTTACCAATTATTACACTAACAAGAAGCTCTATAAGGAACTGGACTAAAGATCTCTACTGCGAAGCTAAAGAATGATGGAACAAAGTCCTATAATAATAGGAGTAGAAAGTTTTGAGATGATACTTTAAAAACCAATTTAAGATACAATATGATAATTATACACGTATGTCCAAAATTATGACACTCAGAATCCTCGTCATGCCAGTAAGCATAGCTACGATAAACGATAGATCTCATAACTTAGGTATGCACCTCTATAATCATGTCGCCTAGAATCCTCGCTGTTCCAACTAGTATAACTGCGAGAAATTCTAAATTTCATAACTAAGATATGTAAATCCGAAGTCAGGTCCCTACGTTTTTGCTACTCCAGCTAATATGGCATCGATAAACTCTATGATCCATAACCAAAGCAGATGTTTCACCTTTCTTACTGTCCTCATATGTTATCAGATGATACCATAATTTAGTCCGTAAAATTCCTCATGATATGAAATCAAAACTCAACAATGACACCAAGAATTTTAAATTCGATAACCGATCACCAAGAATCAAAATAACAACAAGTGAGAGTAGATAAAAAAAGGGAAAGATTTGAAATGAGAATTGTAATAATATTCTCAAGGGCCATCCCAGGAATCTCTGAAAAAAATTGTGATTGAGTATCATATCATCCTAATATCTTATATCCTATAGCCTATATCTCATATCCTATCGCAGGCTCACAGTAGTACAACTAAGTCATCGCACTACCATTTTATCACACAACTTGCGAAGCCTGACCTGCATGGGCCACCACTAAAAATATGTCATGACCCGCACCCTGTATAGGAATATAAGTCAGGAACGATGCCCAGCCTACGCTGCAGCATCGGCGGTAGAACGCTATCTTGGTCAACTATACTATCTAAATATATCACATAAAATATAAAATCTGCCAACAATATCTCACACAAAACTCAATCACAATTCTAGAGCATGAGAATATATGAAGGAAGTCTAACTATACATTCAAAATATATTATCAATAATAGAAATAATTTCCAATCTCATACCATATGCCAAAAATAAATCTGGTACCAAAATGCTAAAGAAACTAACTATAAAAAACTAGTGATCCGGATAAATCTTCCGACAATCACTCCAGAACTAGTGGGTCAAAGTCTGCACTATCTATAAGTCGAAGTCCATAGTATGTCGGACACCAATCTCTCGGATCCTTTAAAAAATATTTTTTAGTCAGGAATGGAGCGAAGTACATCTCTAATAGCAGTTCTAATCAATAATATAAACTATGTAATAGTAAATAGATGTGAATATACAAGATGCAATAATAGATACAAAAGATATACAATTGTCACGACCCGCACCCGATGTAAGGGTGCAAGTCGGGAACAACGCCCAGCCTGCGTCACAAAATCGGTGGTAGAACGCTGTCGAGGTAATCTATCTAGCAATAATGAACCACCAATAAAATAATATACTCAATCACAGAACTAAGATAAAAATGAGCATGAATCAGATAAAAGAATAGAAATAGTCACAAACAACTCATGAGTCTAAAATAGTACATCAATAAGTCTGAAAGAATACTAACAAATAAGCTGGAGATAAATCCAGTACAAGAAATACTAAAAAGCTACTAAACCCGGGTCATCTGTCTCAGTTGGGATAAGTCCCTCCTGAACTAGGGTCTCTGACTCAAAACTCACAACATCCTGAGGTCTATAATATGTAGGGTACCAGTCCTCAGTGTCATCTGGGAAAAATATATCCAGTCAGGAAAGGAGCAGAGTACATCTCTAACAGCAGTTCTAATCAATGATAAAAACTATGTAACTATAAATAGATGTGAATATAAAAGATGCACAATAGATACGAGAGATATATACAATAAAGAAATACTGGAATAAATACAATAATGAGCAATATGTCAATGAACAAGAATACTAATGACTAAGTGTGTGAGTACTAGCTTTAACATGTAATCGGCTTGGAAATATGATACAAGATTTATGGCCTGGCTAATCATACGTGCGGTGTATGATTAACAATATTCAATGCAAGACTTGATACAAGGAGGGTATGATCACATATCTATACTGTAAAACCCCTAATTTTAAAAAGTGTATTAATTATTTAATTAATCATTTAATTTATTTATAGTATTTTGTAGTAATTAGAAAGTAGAATTTATTAGATTTAATTATTAGGTAAATAATTTTACCTTATTTTATTTTTATGTAAAAAAATCGTTGTAGAAGGATAAAAGATTATTTTATGTACAAATATAATTTTTTGGAATTTATATATATAAGTATATATATATATTGTTTAATAAAAAGAAAATAAAAGAATAGAAAAGAAAAAAAAAAGAATTGAAAAAGGAATAAAGGAAAGAAAAAGAAAAAAATAACTAAATAAATAACTAAGACCAATAACCCGCTAACCCTACCCGCTAACTAATTCCTAAAGCAACAGCAAACCCAGCCCAGTCCTAACCCCCCCTCCCCCCCCCCGTTCTCTCATCCGCCCTCTTCTTCTTCTATATATATATATATATATATATATATATATATATATATATATATATATATATATATATGTATGTAACATTATAAATCCTAACCCTAAATATCCACTCCAACCTAGACCGCGCCTCCGTCGACCTCCTCGATCCGCCTCCGTCGCCGAAGCCAGCACCGCCGATCGCCGCTCGCCCTGCGTCCGCGACTACGAGCACCGCACAGGAAAGTGATAACAGCGTACCCCTGTTCACGCGTAGATTCCCGCTCCATCGCTCGACCAAATTCGACCCCGTCTTCACCGGTATGTTCACGACCTATCCCTCTTCCAACTCCGTGTATTAGTTTCATTCGATCAGCGCTAAACCCTAGGTAAAAACCTGTAAACCCCCTCATTTATTTATTTAGATAGACTGGTTTTGGGTTAGAAATTTTAGTTTAGCATCTGGTGTTTGAGGATTAGAATTTGTGTTACCGTGGTCTGGTTATTTAGTTTAAACCCTTGGTGCACCCTACCGTTGTTGCAATATTCGGAGCCCAACCTTAGCCCATAATTTCTAACAAAATATTGCATACTTGACTTGACAAGCCAACTTAGGCGATGTACTTTTTCGTCACTCAAAATCATAATCCCTTGTGCTCTAATTTAATTGCACAACTTTTCGTATCCAAAATCCATTATTTAATCTGGTGTCGCATATCTGTGTCGTTGCCATCAATTTTGAGACACAAACTCAACCCGTTTAGTCGGACCAATTAAAGGGTCCAAGACTGACACCAAGCCTACACCCTTCATGACCTTTGTGTCACTACAAATTGAGACCCCATGTACCCCCAATCAATTTAAGAGCACATAATAATTTATTTTAATTAAATTGGGGATACCAACTTTGACTAATCCCAACTTAACCCCAATTTAATCCATTACCCTATAAATTAAGCCCATACCAAATACACAATACCCCCTCACCCTACAAAACATCAAACACCAATTCCTCTACCAATTTTTCATTATTTCATGTGTCTGTGCAAATACCCAAATTTAAGGGACTTATTTGTAAAAGTTGTACTAGGTGTCATCACCCCATTGGTTCAAACCAAATGGAGAAGCCCTCCACTCATTGACTAGTCAATCTCACTCCTCTCTCACTCTCTTTTGTATGAATAATTCTTCATGTTAGATCCTAGCCACTCAATCAAATAAGGATTTGATCCAAGCAGGCCCTAATCCCCAACACCTAGGGAAACCCCTGCCCCCTTTTTCTCTCTCCTCCATCCTTCTCCATGCACAGCCGTTCTTCTTCTTCCCTTCTTCTTCCTTTCTTCTTTTTCTTCTTCCACTCCACTTCTCCTTCTTTATTTAAACCCCTCACCCGGCCGGTCCCCTACTCCGGCAACCATCACCGCCGAGCTACCCCGGTCTCCACCCGAGTCACCTGCTCCACCATCCCGATCGGAGCTCTTCCGCCTAGTCGATGAGCTCGACAATAGCAGCTCCCGACCTTCTCTCCCTGACGACGGTCGAGCCCACGATGAGAGCCGAGCCACCCTCTGTCGATCGCTACTCATCCACCCTCATCATCTTCATCACCACCGGCTAGATATGGCGAGCCGCCTCCACTGACCACCCGCTGCTACTGTTGACCACCGAGCCCATCGACTCCAGGAGCCGAGCACCATCCCGGTGCCATCACCCTCACTACTACGACCACCTTCACCACCATTGTCGTCTCCTCCATAGACCATCCTTCGGTCAGTCGAGCATCTTGAAGACAGTACTCCACCACCGTTGCGATCATCTCCAGCATTTTGCTTCCACCTCCATCACCACCTTTACTCGTCCATCCCGCCATCATCATCGACCCCAGCCTCCAGTCGACCGGCCACTCCGGCGAGTCACCGCCAACCCATTCTCCCACTACTGTAATACTGTCATCACCACCACGCTACCAGTGCAGACCAACGCCTTCAATCGACACACCCCGCTGCACACCCTCAGCCGAGCTCTATCCCGCACCGCCTCCCTCGACCAACGTCAACCAATACCTCCCCCACCTCGTTGTCGACCTCACTCCGGGCAACCACCCCGACGTGCCACCATGCCGCCGCCAAGGTAAACACTCCCCCTCTTTTTTTGTTGTATATTATGTTTTGTTTTGTTATATTTAGTTTAGTATTATTGTGTGGGTTATATATATTGAGTTAGGATTGATGGTATGAAATGCAATGATCTTTACTGTTTGAGGTTATGTAAAATATGCGTTGATGGTTGTGGCGGAGAAGGTTTAATTGTTGTGAATGCTCTAGACGAGCTTAGGGTTTTAAAAGCATGAGTTTTAGGATTTATTATATTTTAATATATATACAATTGATGGTTATATGCTAAGTTATTATTTAGGGTTATGATTAATGCATTGAGTAGGGTTTTATGTTATGTATGCATTTAAACGGTCATAAAATGATGGTGATATTAAAATATTGATTATTATTAAGGAGCATGTTTATTACTATAAAATGGTAGAGTGATATCAAACATTGGGTTAATATTGAAAGCTGTTGATAAAGTTATTTGAGGACTAGCTGTACATAAGTGGAAATGAGGTTCAAATAATTTACTGTCTGGATTTATAATCGAGGGTTTTGATAATTAATAAATAAATTATTCAAGGATATTTAAATGTGCATGTTAACGTCTGTGAACACCGGGGTGAAATTTGAGGATTGATCGTGGCTTGAACTACTGGACATCGTGATGAATATAGTAAGATTAAGGATTTATTTGATGATATTATATAGGTGATTAATTGGATTAGATGTAACATACCTTTAGTCAACCTTGGTCAACCCTCTAGCTTAGTGTCTGTGTGAGTTATAACAGAGGTTTAAACATATGCTAGACGTGTATCGCATCTTATTTCAGTCTCGTAATAGTTTATTGATTGAGCTTGTATCCCATCTCTAGGTACTACGGGACCCGCGGACTTGACGTTATATCGGAGACCCATCTTTAGCAGCCGGATCCAGGCAAGTGTACCTTGCCACCCTGTACTTCAGTTACCAGATATTTATTGTTTTATTATATACATTGTGCACGTGTTTGACTAGAATTGTTACTTCACGTCCGGGTCACAACCGGGTGGAGACGTTCGTCGATAACATCTGGTAACGAGTGATAGATGTTCGCAACACCTTGATGTATGTACTTGTGTATATCATAACACTAGGACACATTCAGACACTGTCTTCGTGCCAGATTTTCTGTATCCTGATACTGACATCATGACCGGAGACTGGGATGACCTTTGGGTCGGGTTTGTTGATAGTTACTTCTGTATGACGAGACTGCTAGATAGAGGTTTAGGTTCAGCGCACACTCGTTGACCGCTTGGGAAGGGGAAGATAGTTACTAGACATTTGGGCGCCTCTGCACGCGCTTTATATATGTATATATCATATTGATATAGTATTCCTGTATCCGGAGTAGTAGTATCACCCATGTGACTCTCTGCTAGAAGCTATGGTATGCCCCATGTGTCTCTGTGTTCGGAGCTACGGTTTTATTTTAGACAGCCCATGCGTCGAACATTATCTTCAAACTGTGTCTCACTTAGGTGGTTATACTAGATTACACCGTCGTTCTACTTATACTTTCTGTTGTACTTTGGCATGCTGTATTTTTGTACCTTGTTACGTCCCTCTGAGGACCTGGTCCCCTGCCAGTTTTGCAGCATAGACGATTATGGAGCATTTGGAGTTGCTGATGGAGTTGCTTGTCTTGCGGGCATTGCTACCAGGTACTCATATCATTTCTACCAGCATTATGGTTACTTTATTTATATTGATTATTCATCTACTGTTGTAGCCTAGTTTTTGTAGACTTATCTCTTCTCGAGTCTATTCGAGTTTGTGTGTTTACTGGGCGACCGATTATAGCACATGTAGGTCATTCTTGTATATTTCTGTTCATTGTGGATTGAGACATAGATGTTTATATTTACTGGATTATTTAGATATTACCAGTAGTTTACAGCTCATACGTATTCGAGTCAGACCAGAGTCTGGTCGAATGCGTAGCTGGCGTATCGCGTATTCCTGATCCAATGTATTTTGGGACTGGGGCGTGACAAAACCGAGACCAAGTTGGAGAAAAACTATAACTTTAATTTCAAAAAAATGTTGCGATGACCAATGTTTAAGGACTCGTATCTCCCATCATAGAGATCAAAACTTAGATTTTCTTTTTGCTATATGAAGTCCATATAACCGAGATCAAACCCTGTTAATTACTTTATTTTAATTCGTATTAAATACAGAAATAAATTAGGTTGAAAAACCATAAAAACCTATTTTTAAAATAATAAAATTTGTGATACGAAGCGCGCCCCACCAAACGGGACTGTTTTGTTGCATACCAATTGCACAAAAAAGTGCGCATGGTATGTCCTGATGTGTGGGCTTTCACGGAAACTGATTTGGACGGGTGTGCGCGTCGGAATTAACCCGTATCCGCGAAAAGGCTCTGTATCACAACTTTTGCAAAATATCGTACCATTTAGTGTACGCTCGTCAGAATACGATAAAACTTACACCGTTGGATTCATGGTATCATGTTGGTCCTGTAACCCAAGTTTCATGCGATTCTGAGATAGTTGACCAAGCCGCCTATTTGCGGGCCCCATGATTGACTTTTTTGGCAAATTTGTGTTTGGCTCATCGGAATCCAAAATTGGATGTACCATTGAGTTCGTATTGATGTTTAGAATTGGTTTGACCTATAATTTATCTTTTTTAGAGACCATTACCCCTGACACACTTTTTGGTGCAAAGTAGGCCACATGTAGACCCTGCTTTGACCCAAAATTACCATTTTGCCCATGTATCCAAATTGGACGAAAGGGTAGTATTTTCTAGCTATCTCGCTTATTCTGGGAACGTTGGTGATATTTATTTCAGCATCCAGAGATGTTTATTCTGAGGCCGTAGTTTCTGATCCTGTGTGCTTAACTCCTGGACGTTACACTTTGCAGCTCTCTTACCAGGCAAGATACATTGTCAAATTGCTTACAGTACTTTGCATGCTTATTATAATTTTATATATTTATTGCATGTGTATTTTATTTCAGTCATTACTATATATTATATATGTTGACACACACTTGACACATAGTATCATAGGAGGGGAGGACAATCAGTAAGCGTATGGGGCTATAACCACTCTGGTAAACCGTAGTATCTAGCACGCACTACGGTAGTGTGTCACGCTGGTAGCTACCCCGAGGTATGTCAATTTCTGGTATCGCGCTGGTCGCAACCCCCGAGGTATGTCAATTTCTGATGTCCCTGCCATGTGTGTGAGTTGTGTTATTTAGATCGAGTAGCCTACCCATGCCCATACGTTAAAAAGTTATCCTCATTATGCATTTATATAGATTATCTTGTACAGCGTACTTACATATTTTCTACCTATATGCATGTTTACTGTATTCAAATTGGCATGCTTCTATGTATCTTGTTACGTCCCTCTGAGGACCAGGTCCCTTTCCAAGTGTAGACAATCTTGACTATTCGCAGGAGCACGGATCAGGACTTACTACTTATCTCTTCCGAGGAGGTCTTACCTTCTGAGCATCTTTGATTATCTTTAGCGATGGATCTTCTTAGCTGATACCTTTATATCATCATCTTATTTTATATTGGAGATTTACCCTCCTCTCTTATTTTAGTATTGATATAGTCAATGGTAGTAGATTTATCTCCACCCGACTATTATTTTGGATTATTCAGACTCATTATTCTAGTTTAGTTTTTTTCTATGACTTGTTGTTCGGATGAGAATAGTATTTTCGTGACTTGCGACTATATATATACCACATGTGAGTTAATATTCATATTATAGTGTACGTATGTATTATGGTATCCATATATTAGAGTTGCCATATACATACGGCTGGCATGCTTATATATTCCTAGTCCTACATATTTTGGGACTGGGGCGTGACATACACTAAAATAATGCCCACCCTCGACTGGTATAATAGATCCAACCATGGTACGCTATGGCATGAGATTTCCCAAGAAGATAGCTAGTCTTTCCGAGAATCAGTGTTTGTACATGTACAAGATAATCAATGAAATAATGCTTGTACAAGATACACCATATACCAAGGAATAGCATCTCATAACGAGATTCGGATATACCAATCCGTGTAACCATTGTGTCAGGAGAACAAAGATATCTACACTATATACAATAAACATAGAGGATATCATAAATAAAAAACTATCAGAGAATGTACTCGCCTGAATCCGGGTGAATAGTCTCACAAATGTCTGATACGGTGCCTCAAAGACCTAGATATGGAATACAACATCAATACAAGGTTCCGGAAAGAAAATAAGTTAAACTAGTCAACTACTAGGTCAACAAGCCAATTCTAAGTCAAAAGTCAAACTAAGTCAACTCTAAGGTCAACTATGGTCAACTATGGGCAAACTATGGTTAAACTATGGTCAACTACCTATTTTCTAGGTTGCACAAGTCTAACACAAAGATATTGGGTTTAAACACTAGAGTCTAGACCAAAAAGCTACATCTAGGATACTAAGATACCGTATCTTAAGATACGCAAACCACAATATAAAATAGTCACATATGCACATGTCAAACAATCTTAAATATAAAATCCTAAATATAAATGCTAAAGGGACACCTTGGTTTCGAACCAACTTGGTATCTCAACACTAGACCATAATATTGATACCCAAACCAATACCTTCGCACTTACCTGGGTATCCCAAGGTAATGTCGCTCTTTGCATATAGGTAACTACCCACTAACTAATACCTCAATATATCTTCTAGTATATACTAACCCTCAAACTTAAACATATGCTAATCAAATAGGTACTAATATACATACTAGTACATAGACTTATATATATACATACATATATATAACTCAGAGATACATAAATTATGTAATTATATCTAACTTATTATATAACACATACATATAGATAGCTTATTTACTAGGTAACTAGCTACACTATATTTATAGACATCTATTTATAACCACCAACTAACTATCTAACTCTCAACTAACTACTGAACTAATATAACTACTACTACTGCTGCTTCTTTGTTCCCTACGGCTGCTGCTGCAATATGATACTGCCGCTGCTGCAACAATGCTTCCCGGCTGCTGCTGCTACAATGTTATATTGCTGCTGCTGCTAGGTGATACTGCCGTCGCTGCTGCTAGGTGATACTGCCGTTGCTGCTACAATGTTATACTGCTGCTACTGCTAGGTGATATTGCCGCTGTTGCTGCAATATTATACTAATGCACTGAACAATGCATTACTACCTGACTCGAGCCCTTCTCTCCCCATTCAACACCAAAATGCACATAAATATATATCTATCCATATACCATCTAATACTTATATAAATATTTAACCATCTCATGAATATAAACATCTAACCATCCATACTTATGTATACACTCACATATAAGTATCACACATACCTATATATATATAAGTAGATATGCTTATACATATATCTATATACTAGAATTTATATACATCTATGTGCATACATACACTCTCCAATATAATTATAACTTCAACAAGATACATAGCTATGTAGATAGTATATCAATAACTCATATATATATATACATACTATGATAGATAATATATATATTATTATGAACAATGCACATTAAATATAGAATACAATACAACAAACACGTGAAGTACATCGCACCCATATCACACTAGATCTATGATATGTTTAGGATACGAGTCCACCACACATCCAAACGCACCCGAAGGACATGAGCACGTTAAATAAAATATATATACGAAGAGTCAAACTATAATCTACGTGTCCGTGTCAAAATGTGACATGCTCAAAGTCCCGTATCGGAGAAAAAATCCCCAAATCAATACGTATCACCAAATTGTTGGGATACGACCTACACGTACCCAATTATGGATACGACACTAGCCTAAAATACACAAGCACATGCTAAATTTATCTATTGGACCAATTAACACACACAACAAATGTCAATCTCGGAATTACCCTAAAATTGACACAAAAAGTACCATAACTTTCTCAGTATGCCTCCTATGAACACAAAACTAAATCCTATGGGTAGCCTATACATATAGGTTGATTTTTTATGGTTAAATCTCATATTTAAGAGAAAAAATTGAATTCTACCTATTGGGAGATAGATTTTCAATGCAACCTCCAAATGTGATGAAATTGGCCTCCAACTTGTAGATCCTTGCACTTCTTTGTAGCTCCTTGCTTCCTCCTTCTAGATCCTTGCTCCAATAGATTTTAATGGTGATTTGGGAAGGAAATTAGGGTTGAATTGAAGTGGAGATGATGAAAAATTGGGTTGAGGGAAATTCTAGATCTAGATTTGAAATGAAAAGAGGAGAGAGAAACTTTTCCACCCTCTTTATATACGCCTCACTTGCCCCCTCCCTCAAGATACTATGTAAAGTCCAAAATATCCCTTAGGGCCTCTCATAAAAAAATAATTAAGGAGGAAAGCTTCTAGTCTAATGGTTTAATCAATTTAATCCATCTCCTTAACAATGGGCTTTCTAAATGGACTAAAATCTAACAATTACTTCATGTTGGTCCATGAGTCTAAACTAAACTAGTTAGGTCCACTAACACAAGTCCAAAATAAATAAATAACATCTAATAATAATTAAATAATACAATAAATAATTATTTATCATGCACAATATTTAATTAAATATAAAATTACTAAAATATTCTTTCGTAGAAATATGGTAGTGACAAGTCTACCCTCCTTAAAATAATTTCGTCCTCGAAATTCAAAGACAAAAACCACCCCCAAAATACAGAACATAACAAAAGAACAGAACTAATGAACATAACTAGCTTATGAAAGAACATAACATAATTAGGAAAGAACATACCTCAAAGCACAAACAAATATGGATAGCGCTCTCGCATTTCATCATCTCTCTCCCAGGCAGACTCCCCCGGAGAGTGATGCCTCCATGCGACGCGCACTAAAGGAATAGTCTAGTTCCTCAGCACCTTCTCTCTCCGATCTAGAATTTCAATTGGTTGCTCTAGATAGCTAAGAGTAGGGCCTACCTCTATCTCCGAGTGATCTAATACATGACTAGGATCTGTCATGTACCGTCTCAACTGCAACACATAAAACACATTGTGCACTCCCTCTATTGCAGGTGGCAAGTCTAGTTTATAAGCAACTGCACCGATCCTCTCTAGAATAGTGAAAGGTCCGATGAATCGCAGATTAAGCTTCCCGTCTCTACCGAAGCGAATCGTGTCTCGTGTGAGAGAAATTCTCAAAAACACCAGACCACCCACCTAGAATAAAATACCACCTTAAGAACTTAATCTATAATAAATAACCAATAACAAGCACAAAATAAAAATCTAACTATACCTCGAACTCCAAGGGTCTCTAGTGGCTATCGGCCCAATGCCGCTGTCTGTCCTGCGCCACACGAAGTCTGTCTCTGATCAACTGAACCTTCTATGCTGCATCCATAATCATCTTTGGCCCAAGAAAAACTCTCTCTCCAACATCGTCCCAAGTCAAGGGAGTGCAACACCTCCGACCGTACAGAGCTTCAAAAGGTGACATCTCTATACTAGCCTGGTAACTGTTGTTTTAAGCAAACTCTACCAAATGGAGATGGTCAGGCCAAGAACCCCCAAAATCTAGTACACAAGTGTGCAATATATCCTCGAGAGTCTGAATAGTCCTCTCTGACTGCCCATCTGTCTGGAGATGATATGCAGTACTGAACTTAAGCGGAGTGCCCAAACTCTCCTGCAAACTCCTCCAGAAATGAGAAGTGAAATAACTATCCCGATTCGAGACTATGCTAACAGAAACTCCATGTATCCTAATGATCTGCCTCACGTACATCTCTGCCAGCTTCTCCGTAGACAAACCCACCTTGAAAGGCAAAAAGTGGGCCGACTTGGTCAACCTATCAACGATGACCCAAATCGCGTCTTTCTTTCCTGGAGATCATGGAAGTCTGGACACAAAATCCATAGTAATATGCTCCTACTTCCACTTTGGAATGGGTAATGGCTGAAGTAAATCTCCTGGCCTCTGCCTCTCGATTTTCACCTGCTGGCACACTAAGCATCTGGATACAAACTGTGCCACTTCCCTCTTTATGCCATACCACCACACATCTCTCTCGCATATCCCGATACATCTTATTGGCACCTGGATACATGGAATATTGAGAGTGATGCGCTTCCTGCAATACCTCCTCTGGCAGCTCCCTACTAGGCATACACAACCTAGCTCCATGCCCCAAAGATCCATCCTCAGCAATGGTGAAATCATCTTCCAATCTTGCTCTCACCTGAGCTTTGATGCTCCTCAAAGATACATCCTTATAATGTGTTGCCTTGATCTTGTCTATCAAATCTGAATGTATCTGCAATCCCCATATCTGCATAGCACAACCAGAAACTATCACCTCGATGCCCAAGCTCTCCAAGTCCTCCAGTAAATATCGATCTTTCATCAAGAACATAGCTATCGGATACCTGCTCAAAGCATCGGCAACTATATTAGCTTTCCCAGGATGATATTGCAAAGATATATCAAAATCCTTCATCAGTTCTAACCACCGATGCTGCCTCATGTTCAACTTCTTCTGCGTGAAAACGTACTTCAAGCTTTTATGGTCTGTGAAGATCTCCACACGCTCTTCGTACAAATAATGTTTCCACAACTTCAGGGCGAAGATGACTGATGCCAACTCCAAATCATGGGTAGGATAGTTCTTTTCATGAGGATACAATTGCCTGGATGCATGGCAATCACTTTTCCATTCTGCTAAAGAACACAACCCAAATATTTTCCCGATACATCACTATAAATATTGAAACCTCTAGACCCTGATGGCAACATCAAAATAGGAGCAGATGTCAATATTTTCTTTAATTTCTTAAAAGCAATCAAGCAATCATGCGTCCATACAAACTCTACATCCTTCCTGTGAGTCTGGTCATTGGCTCGGCAATCTTCGAAAAATCTTGCACAAACTTTCTGTAGTAGCTTGCCAATCCCAAGAAACTCCTGATCTCTGCTACCGAACTTGGGTTCTTCTAAGATTCCACTGCTGCAATCTTCTTCGGATCCACTGAAATACCATCACCAATCACAACATGCCCCAAGAATTCTACATTGTCCAGGAAAAACTTATACTTGGACAACTTTCCATATAGCTTCTCTTTCCTCAGCATATCCAATACAATCCTCAAATGCTCCTCATGCTCCTCCGGTGTCTTCGAGTATATGAGTATGTCGTCGATGAACACCACCACAAACTTGTCAAGGTACTGATGGAACACCTTGTTCATCAAGTTCACAAAAATTCCCAGTGCATTAGTCAACCCAATGGCATCACCATAAACTCGTACTGACCATACCGAGTTCTAAAAGCAGTCTTCAGTATGTCCACCGGCTTCACCTTCACCTGATGGTAGCCTAATTTCAAATCTATCTTAGAAAATACCTTGGCACCACTCAACTGATCAAACAGATCATTAATCCGTGGCAAAGGGTACTTATTTTTGATAGTGAGATTATTCAAAGCCATGTAATCAATGCACATGCGCACCGATCTATCCTTCTTCGGTACAAACAATACCGGGGCTCCCCACGGTGAAGAACTCGATCTGATAAATCCCTTATCCTGTAATTCGTCCACCTGCTTCTTCAGCTCGACCAGCTTGTTATTGTTTATTCTATAGACATGTTGTGAAATTGATTCTGCACCTGGCACCAAGTCTATAGTGAATTCAATATGTCAATCTGGCGGCAACCCTGGCAATTTCTTAAAAAACAAATCTAAGAACTCTGCTATCAATGGATGCGGTAACTCCTTGTCTTCTACCATAGCTCCATAAATAATACCTTCTCCCTGCTCTGCAGCTCCTCTAACAAACTCGAACTCTGGATCTCCTTGCGGACCAAACAAATCTCTACCATCTCTACAATATATGCTAGCATGGTGCCTACTCAACCAATCTATCCCGAGTACAATATCGTAGCTCGGAAGTGGCATTACAAGTAGACACGCACTCAACTCCCGGCCTCCTAGAGTAACTCTCCGATCCTTGCAAATATCATTAAGCAGGATAATGCCTCCCCCGGTCATGATCTTGCAAGTCCTAAGTAATGACTCAACTACCAAACCATGCTTCAGAGCAAAAGAAACTGATACAAAACTATGGAAAGCACCACTATCAAACAAAGCTAAAGCTGGAATAGAATCAAGAAGAATAGAACCGCGATGATATCTCCGGTGGGTTCGTCCTCCACGACGGTCATAGCAAATGCTCGTCCCTGACGTGTACCTCCCTGCTGCTGATGCTGGACATAACGTTGCTGCTGTGTCAAAAGTGGTCCCCTCGACTGTACTACAGGTAGTCTCGCCTGTGCCCTCGAAGCTGAAGTTGCTCCCTGAACTGCACGATGAGGATTGGAAAGACACTCCCTCAGTTGATGCCCTTCAGTACCACAATACAAACAAACTCCTAGCCTCCTCCTACAAACTTCCCAGATGTGGTCGGACTTCTTGCAGTAGTGGCAGGAAGTTTGTTGTAACTGTCTCTGCTACTGTGGTGTCTGGTAAAAAGGTTCCTTAGCTGGAGTCTGGTGCTGTTGTGGCTGCTGGAAAGATCTGGATTTGAAATAAGGATGTTTGGCAGATAGTGCACTATCGTTGGCCCCCAAAAAAGAATCACGGTCTCTCGTGGGCTTCAAACACAACTTTCGCTCAACCTTGCATGCCTCCGCAAGTATCTCTGAGTATGTCTCATAAAAAGACGGAATAAGGATCTTCACTTCCTATTTTAGACCCTCACAAAAATAAATAGCCCGAACCTCCAGATCTCTCACCAAATACTCTACAAACTGGCTCAACCTGTCGAACTCCGCAGTGTACTCCTCCACAGACATGCTTCTCTGAATGAGACTATCAAACTAACTCCCCAAGTCTAGCATGCCTGCCCGGGCGAAAAACTTCTTCTTGAAAAGGTCCTTGAATACCTCCCAAGACTGTCCTGCATCAACCATAATCAGCTCATTCCTGAACCAAGTGCGAGCGACGTCAAACAGTTAAAGTCCTACCGCCTTAACCTTCAGATCCTCAGAAAGATGGGACACCCTCATAAGACACTCAATTTCCTCGAGCCAATCATCATCATAGATGATGCCCTCTATCCCCTTGAAGATCCTAGGCTCCAGCTTCTTGAAGTCCTGAATGTTGCCTGGCCGAAGCTGAGCAACTTGATGCTGGACCAAAACTCCTCTCTCGACTACAGCAAGAGCAAGCTGATGAGCACTCTCGATATCCTGCCATAAAACGTTGGTCTGCCTTTGATGTACCTCAGACTGAGCCCTCTGTGCCTCGAGCATCTAACAAAATAGTGTAAACATCTGTGTCGCCTCTGCTGGCACAGGAGGTGGAGGTGGAAGCCCCTCAGATACAGCTGCTACAGTCCTCTGAGTAGGTGTTGGACCTCCGAAAGCAGCTGATACTCCAATCATCGGAGAAGTGACTGGTGCAGGCCCTCGGGAAGTCGCAGACCTCTCAGAAGCTGCTCTTCCCTGCTGCGATCTAGTCTTAGGCGGCATCCTGAGACAAAGCGAAATAAAGAATCAATATGGCACATAATGTAAGATACTCAAGGAAAGGACAGATTAAGAGATCAAGTATCAATATCAAAGGAGAATAGTTGAATCATTAGTTCAATCAAAAGAATTTTCCTAGATGTGATTGAGTATCTCAGCCTATATCCTATATCCTATCACAGGCTCGTAGTAGTAGTATAACTAAATCGTCGCACTACCACGATATCGCATAACTTGCGAATCTTGACCTGCATGGGCCACCACTAAAAATGTGTCATGACCCGCATCCAATATAAGGGTGCAAGTCGGGAATAATGCCCAGCCTACATCGCAAAATCGGCGGTAGAACGTTGTCTGGGTAATCTATCTAGCAATAATGAACCACCAATAAAACAATATACTCAATCACAGAACTAAGATAGAAATGAGCACGAATCAGATAAAAGAATAGAAATAGTCACAAACAACTCATGAGTCTAAAATAGTACATCAATGTCTGAAAGAATACTAACAAATAAGCTGGAGACAAATCCAGTACAAGAAATACTAAGAAGCTACTAAAACCGGGTCATCTGTCTCAGTTGGGATAAGTCCCTCCTGAACCAGGGTCTCTGACTTTAAACCCACAACATCCTGAGGTCCATAATGTGTAGGGTACTAGTCCTTAGTGTTATCTGGAAAAAATATATCCAGTCAGGAAAGGAGCAGAGTACATCTCTAACAGCAGTTCTAATCAATAATAAAAACTATATAACAGTAAATAGATGTGAATATACAAGATGCACAATACGAGAGATATATACAATAAGGAAATACTGGAATAAATACAATAATGAGCAATATGTCAATGAACAAGAATACTAATGACTAAGTGTGTGAGTACTAGCTTTAACATATAATCGGCTTGGAAACATGATACAAGATTTATGGCCTTGCTAATCATACGTGCGGTGTATCATTAATACTATTCAATGTAAGACTTGATACAAGAAGGGTATAATCACATATCTACACTAAAATACTCCCCACCCTCGACTGGTATAATAAATTCAACCATGGTACGCTATGGCACGAGATTCTCCAAGAAAATAGTTAGTCTTTCCGAGAATCAGTGTCTGTATATGTACAAGATAATCAATGAAACAATACTTGCACAAGATACACCATATACCAAGGAATAATATCTCATGATGAGATACGGATATAGTAATCTGTGTAACCATCGTGTCAAGAGAACAAGGATATCTATACTAGATACAATGAATATAGAGGATTTTATAAATGAGAAACTATCAGAGAATATACTCGCCTGAATCCAGGTGAATAGTCTCACAGATATCTGATACGGTGCCTCGAAGACCTAGATATGGAATACAACATCAATACAAGGTTTCGGAAAGAAAATAAGTTAAGCTAGTCAACTTCTAGGTCAACAAGCCAATTCTAAGTCAAAAGTCAAACTAAGTCAACTCTAAGGTCAACTATGGTCAAACTATGGTCAAACTATGGTCAACTATGGTCAACTACCTATTTCTAGGTTGCACAAGTCTAATACAAAGATATTGGGTTCAAACACTATAGTCTAGACCAAAAAGCTACATCTAGGATACTAAGATATCGTATCTTAAGATCCACAAACCCACAATATATAATAGTCATATATGCACATGTCAAACAATATTAAATATAAAATTCTAAATACAAATGCTAAAGGGATACCTTGGTTTCGAACAAACTTGGTATCTCAACACTAGACTATAATATTGATACCCAAACCAAGACATTGGCACTTACCTTGGTATCCCAAGGTAATGTCGCTCTTTACATATAGGTAACTACCCACTAACTAATACCTCAATATATCTTCTAGTATATACTAACCCTCAAACTTAAAAATATGCTAATCAAATAGGTACTAATATACATACTAGTACATAGACTTATATATATACATACATATATATAACTTAGAGATACATAAACTATGTAATTAGATCTAACTTAATATATAACACATACATATAGATAGATTATTAACTAGGTAACTAGCTACAATATATTCATACACATCTATTTATAACCACCAACTAACTATCTAACTCTCAACTAACTACTGAACTAATCTAACTACTACTACTGCTGCTGCTTTCTTCCCTACGGCTGCTGCTGCAATGTGATACTACCGCTGCTGCAACAATGCTTCCCGGCTGCTGCTGCTGCTGCAATGATATACTGCTACTGCTGCTAGGTAATACTGTCGCTACTGCTGCAATGTTATATTATTGTTGTTGCTATGTGATACTGCCCTGCTGTTGCAATGTTATACTAATGCACTGAACAGTGCATTACTGCCTGACTCGAGCCCTTCTCTTCCCCTTCAACACCAAAATGCACATATATATAACTATCCATATACCATCTAATACTTATATAAATATGTAACTATCTCATGAATATAAACATCTAACCATCCATACTTATGTATACACTCACAGATAAGTATCACACACACCTATATATATATATATATATATATATATATATATATATATATATATATATATATATATATATATATATATATATATATAAGTAGATATGCTTATACATATATCTATATACTAGAATTCATATACATCGATGTGCATACATACACTCTCCAATATAATTATAACTTTAACAAGATACATAGCTATGTAGATAGTATATCAATAACTCATATATATATATATATATATATATATATATATATATATATATATATATATATATATATATATATATATATATATATACTATGATAGATAATATATATATTATTATGAACAATGCATATTAAATATAGAATACAATACTACAAATACGTGAAGTACATCGCACCCGTATCACACTAGATCTATGATACGTTTGCGACACGAGTCCACCACACATCCAAACACACCCGAAAGACACGATCATGTCAAATAAAATATATATAAACAAATACAAAGAGTCAAACTATAATCTACGTGTCCGTGTCAAAATATGACATGCTCAAAGTCCCGTGTCGGAGAAAAAATCTCCAAATCAACACGTATCACCAAATTAATGGGATACGACCGACACGTACCCAATTGTGGACACGACACTAGTTCCAAACACACAAGCACGTGCCAAATTAATCTATAGGACCAATTGACACACACAACAAATATCAATCTCGAAATTCCCCCAAAATTGACACCAAAAGTACCATAACTTTCTCAATAGGCCTCCTATGAACACAAAACCAAATTTTATGGGTAGCCTATGCATATGGATTGATTTTTCATAGTTAAATCTCAAATTTAGAACCTAATTTAAGGGGAAAAAACTAAATTGTACCTATTGGAAGATGGATTCCCAATGCAACCTCCAAATGTGATAAAATTAGCCTCCAACTTATAGATCCTTGCTCTTCTTTGTAGCTCCTTGCTTTCTCCTTCTAGATCCTTGCTCTACTAGCCTCCAATAGTAATTTGGGAAAGAAATTGGGATTGAATTGAAGTGGAGATGATGAAAAATTGGGTTGAGGGAAATTCTAGATCTATATTTGAAATGAAAAGAGGAGAGATAAACTTTTCCTCCCTCTTTATATAGGCCTCACTTGCCCCCTCCCTCAAGCTACTATGTAAAGTCCAAATACTCCTTGGGACCTCTTATGAATAAATAATTAAGGAGAGAAGCTTCTAGTCTAATGGTTTAATCAATTTAATCCATCTCCTTAACAATGGACTTTCTAAATGGGCAAAAATCTAACAATTACTTCATGTTGGTCTATGAGTCTAAACTAATCTAGTTAGGTCCACTAACACAAGTCCAAAATAAATAAATAATATCTAACAACAATTAAATAATACAACAAATAATTATTTATCATGCACAATATTTAATTAAATATAAAATTACTAAAATATCCTTTCCTAGAAATATGGTAGAGACAACAATAAAGAAAATACTATAAATAAATACGAGAATGAATAATATGATAATGAACAAGAATACTAATGAGTAAGTGTGTGAGTATTAGCTTTAACATGTGATCGACTTGGAAACTTGCACAAGAAAACTTGCACATGAATAATGGCCTGGTTAGTCATACATACGGTGTATGACCAACACTCACATAAAAATAAGACTTGCACAAGAAGGATATGGTCACATATCTACACTAAAATACTCCCTACCCCCGACTGGTATAGGGGATCCAACCATGGTACACTATGGCACCGGATTCCCCAAGAAGATAGCGACTCTTCCCGAGAATTAGTGTTTGTACATGTACAAGATAATCAATGAAACAAGACTTGCACAAGATACACCATATACCAAGAAATAACATCTCATGACGAGATCCGGATATACCAATCTGTGTAACCATCATGTCAAGAAAATATGGATATCTACACTAGATACAATGAACATAGAGGATATCATAAATGAGAAACTATCAGAGAATGTACTCGCCTGAAGTCCGGTGAATAGTCTCACAGATGCTGATACGGTGCCTCAAAGACCTAGATATAGAATATAACATCAATACAAGGTTCTGGAAAGAAAATAAGTTAAACTAGTCAACTTCTAGGTCAACAAGGCATTTCTAAGCCAAAAAGTCAAACTAGGTCAACTCTAAGTTAAACCGGTCAAACTTGGTCAAACTACCTATTTCTAGGTTGTATGAGTCTATCTCAAAGATATTGGGTTCATAAACTATGAATCTAGGTCATACAAGCTACATCTTATGATACTAAGATACCGTATCTCAGGATACGCAAACAAGGGATAAATATTATACATATGTACATATCAAACAATATAAGATATTAAATCCTAATTACCAAAAGCTATGTTGATACCTTGGTTTTGAACCAACTTGGTATCGCAACACTAAGCCTCTATCTTGATACCCAAACCCAATACCTTGGGTATCCCCAAATATCTTGACATTTACCTTGGTA
Organism: Iris macrosiphon; assembly: GCA_036927795.1. Taxonomy (NCBI): domain Eukaryota; kingdom Viridiplantae; phylum Streptophyta; class Magnoliopsida; order Asparagales; family Iridaceae; genus Iris; species Iris macrosiphon. Next base: position 99,816,292 of record JAYESA010000004.1, read on the forward strand.
TCTCAAGGTAAATTCAAAATCCATGAGTATAGCTAATACACATATAAAATCTCCAAATACCAACTATATGCCAAACATATAATAACATAACTAAAGCATATGCTAACACAACTAACTATTAAATACTACAACTACTCACATATAATACCTATCAATACAATACCTATATAATAACTTACTACCAATATCTATAATATGCATAGTTATATATTGTCATGCCCCAGTCCCAAAAGTACGTAGGACTAGGAACACGTAAGCATGCCAGCCGTATGGATATGGCAACTCCAATATATGGAAACCATAACCCATACGTACGCTGTAATATGAATATCTAATCCACAAGTGGTATAAAATGTATCACAAGTTACAGGGTATAATCTAAATCTCATCCACGAAAATCAAATATGAATAAATAACCAATATCTATGAAACTAGATCTCAATATAAGTATCTAAGGATGATGGTTGGATGGAAACAAATCCACTACCAACTCGAATGGAAAAGTACAACACAATAAACACAATATAGGAATACCAGCTAACAATCATAGGGCTCGGAGGGAAGACATCCTCGAAACATACGTAACCATCCAAATCTGCGTTCCTGCAAATACTCAAGAACATATATACCTGGAAAGGGACCAGGTCCTCAGAGGGACGTAACAAGATACAGAAAAACAAGCCAATTTGAATACAGTGAACATGCATAATATTTAAAAATATATAAGTATGATGTACAAGACAATCTATATGAATGCAAATGAGGACAACTTTTTGACGTATGGACAAGGGTAGGCTACTCGATCTAAATCTCACACTCACACACTCGTCAGTGGACATCATCAGCCGACATACCTCGGGGGTAGCGACCCTCGGACTCCATCAATCGACATACCTCGGGGGTAGCGACCATCGGACATGACCACCATAGTGCGTGCTAGTTACTACGGTTTACCAGAGTGGTTAAAGTCCATACGCCTACTGATTGTCCTCTATGATACTAAGTGTCAAGTGTGTGTCAACATATCTAATATATAGTAATGACTGAAAGAAAACTACACATGCAAGAACTATACAGAAATGCAATAAATATACAGAAATATACTAAGCATGCAAAATACTGTAAACAATTTGGCAAAGTATCTTGCCTGGCAAGAAAGCTGCAAAATATAATGTCCAGATGTCAACACCAAGAGTCAGAAGCTACGGTCTCAGAATAAACGTCTTCGAATGCTGAAATAAATATCACCAACGTTCCCAGAATAAGCAAAATAACTAAAAAGCACTTCACTTTCGTCCAATTTGGACACAGGGGTAAAACGGTAATTTTGGATAAAAGTGGGGTTCACATGTGGCCCACTTTGCACCGAAAAATGTGCCACGGGTAACAGTCTCTAAATGGAACAAATTATAGGTCAAACAACTCTAAATGTCAATACGAACTCAACGGTATGTCCAAATGTGGATTCCGATGGACCGAACACAATTTTGTCCAAAAAGTCAACTGTGGGGCCCGCCAATTGGCGACTTAGTCAACTGTCTCAGAATTGTGTAAAAATTAGGTCACAGGACCAGCGCGTTACCACGAGTCCAGTGGCGCAAGTTTTGTCGCAATCTGACGAACGAGCACAAAATGCGTGCGACTTTCGCAAAAGTTACAACACGGGATGTGTCCGCGGATACGGGCTGATTCCTGCGCGCACACACGTCCGAATCAGTTTTTGCAAATTTTTACGTGTCCGGTTACGCTGCGCGCACCGTTCGGTACACTTGGTACATGACGGAGCGGTCCTATTTGGCGGAGCGCGCTCCGTTTCACAACTTTTGGAAATCTGGAAAAGTGGGTTCACAGGATTTTCCAACGAATTTAATTCTGTCTACAGCAGTTAATAATCTAGGATTATTTAACAAAAATTAAACTAGGTCAAGTGGTCTACGCATACCAAAAAGAATTATCGAATTCGGATCTCTGTGGTAGGAGATACGAACTCTGAAACATGGGTGATCATCGCAGTTTTTTGCGATCCCAGAATTTGGTCTGTTTCCGCCAACTTTGGCACTATTTTTGCCTATGGTTACGCATTGTTCGAGGTCTACTATCATACAGATATGAAAGAGGGTTAAGGAATGAGCATACTGGTGAAGATGGGGTGGCGTTTGGTTGAGCGAGTCGACGGAAAACAACTCCGGAACACAGGTACCTCGCTGTGGGAATCTGCAGTGCGCGGGGTCACGGTCGTCGAGATTTGTTTGGACGGCCTGGCGGGGTTCTCCGGCTGCGGTTGCGGCGCTCTCTAGGTCAAGATGGTAAGAGGAAGGGTCTGGATGATTTAGATTAGAGTTTTAGATGAATAGAATAATATATATATATATATGAAAGGGAGAGAGAGACGGCGGGTTCGGTTTGCATACGCGGGGGGGGGGGTGGTCTGTGAGTTGGCTCACAACAAAAGGGGGTCACACGTTGGCTGTGGGTTAGTTGCAAAAGAGGGAGTGGGCGGTTGTTCACACCAACAAATGCCATGATGCAATTATTAAACGGATTGGTGGTTGTATTTGGTTAATAGGTTAATTAATAGTTATTAGTTTATTAGTATTAATAATAGTTTTTGTTTTTATTTTTATTTTTTCTATTTCTTTTCTTTTCTTTTCCTTTTATAATTTTTTTCCTTTAAAATATATTTATATATATATTTATATATACGTATATACTCATAGAAAAAATCTAGAATTACATTAATGCACACCATTAAGCTAGCAACTGCTCAAGGGGTCTCCTACATGAAATAAATTCTAACAAATTTCTAATGGTCCCATAGATCCTCTAAGTGCACGAACACCTAAAATAAAATTATTAAAAATTTATTTCTCCTAATTAGCCATTAATTACTATAATTAAATTATTAATTAATAATTAAAAAGGGTATATACGATTTCTAGGAATAGGAGTTTTATATTCTACCCAACTTATAAAAATTTTGTCCTCAAAATTAAAATTAAGCCACGGTAGAAGTCAAGGATGGTATAAGATTTGCATTGTTTAAAATGCAAGACTAGGTTTAAAGGAGTGGGCGATGTTACGCGTTGCACATCCCAAAAAATCATGGGAAAATCCACATGAGCAAAAAAATAGGTTTCTTCATGTGTCATGTCCAATGGTGTGGACACCCAAATGCTATTTTGCATAAAAGCGCCCAACAATTGGAAAATTGCAAAAAAATGAGAATTGGATATTGGGCACGTCTAGGATAGGGGTGTAGAATTTGTAGGAAGGCAGTGACTAGTGAAGTGCCCAATTATCGAAGTACGGTAAGGTGCGCTAAGTGATACAATTATTGCAAAATTAAATAAAATTATCATGTTCTATCTCTAACTGGACTCAATCTAACCTTAGTCTCACTATCTCAGCCAAGTAGGTCAAATTTTGGGTGAGGGATCATAATCTACCGAACTTAAAATTTACCCATCTATCACCTAAGGCTATACATCTAGGAAAACTATTCCTCAAATTATTTAATCATGTTATTCAATCCTCAAAGTTTTAACACCAAACATATCATCTATGATATGCCCTTAATCAATTAAAAAAAATAGTCACTAAGTCATGTGGTTAGTCTCATGGGGTATATCTAGTACTATCAGTGTCAACTTATACCAGCACGAGGTTTCGTCTTTCCGAAATAGGGGAAGACGGAGAGCAATAATAAAAAATTTCAAGGTGAAGGTGATACAATACAAGTACGAGGCTCAAAGAGATCAAAGAATTCGAAAAGAGAGTTGTCAGGACAGTTGTGGATTGAAATCCTATTTTTGGTAATTTCTTATTTACATGCTCGTATCAGTACAGTCATGTAACCGATACGATATATCAGACATGTCTAGGGGCAAGTATATCCGTCTACTACCATATATCTCAATCCACGTAAAGTAGTCATGCAAAGAGCGAACCAAGCGCTCTAAGGTTAGCTAGACCCTAATACACAAATTTTGATTAGGCAATTGTATCATTGTGTGCACCCAATAATACATATGCCATGAGCAAGCTCGATAAAAGAATAAGCTTACAAAAGCTAGGCTATAATAGCAGCATACGTCAAGGTAGTACAGCAAACATAAATACGCTGGATTATGATGAAAGAATGTACATAACAATTCAAGTTCACAAAAGATAAGACTCCATAATCTCTACAGTTGTCATACTAATTCCTTGTCTAAGTCGATAGTCGACCAAATAGGGGTATGGGCTTCTAAGCTCTACAGTCTGCTGAAATATTATCTTCTTATGCTAGCACACAGTTAATGTCATTCAGCTACACTTCAATAATAGGGCAAAAGACTATGTGATACCAGGTTGTGAGGTATACTACCCAACTTATAAAAAAATTAACTAATACTGGAATTGCCTTAAGGATACTGTAGAAACTCATGTTAAGGTCTACGAGAAGGGGTCTTGGTACTTATTAGGGTATCCTCTTTCATTACATAGGTCATGGTCGTCCTAAGTCTTAGTCTTAGTGCAAGTGTCAATAGTAAGAATGGAACAGTTACTGGCCTTCTAGGGGAAAGGGGATATAACTCGTATTGAGGTGGGGTACATATTACGCAATTTAAAACTAAGGGATAAGCACCAGATCTCAATCTACAAGAATAGCTTAAACCATCAAGTTCTAACTACTAAGCACACAGTTTTAAAATTTAACATTAACAACTAGAATCCCAGCAACTATATGTCCTTAACACAGAATAAATCACCTGACCTACAATCAGAAGTGTCAGATGGCACGAGTTAAAAGATGAAGAGTAGAACAACAAAATTTAGTCGTCGCAATTAGCGAACGTTAAGGTTGCAGAGGAACAACATATGAAATTAGAATAGAGGGCTCTAGATAGCATCATGGTTCTCTAAGGGGGAGTGGTATGCTAGTTGCTATGTTCGAGGTATGATCAAGAAAAAAGTGTTGATTTCATTCCTCTAGGCTTCCTAGGTGTTGTCTACTAATAATAAGACAATGATCTAAGTTTATAGTTCTCCAATACTATCTAACTATGAAGGTTAGGTTCAGTCCTAATATTCAATTTTGATTTTCTATTGATTCCTCAATACTAGGGTCAAACATTATGGTAAAACTTCTAACTAACTCCAGTAGCATCTATACTACTCTCAAGTCTTCATAATGCATCAAGGGGTAATGGTAAACCAATCTATATATAAGGAATTATAGGGTTCACTAGATATTCTAAACTTAGTGGTGTGCCAACACTCTAGTTGTACTCTTAATAGGAAGGTTACCTTACTTATCATCTAACAACAGGGACTTATATATTCTAGGAGGGGCTATACTCAAGGAATTACCAGGGAAGTACATGAATCAAGCAGGATATAATTATTTAAATAGAATGGATTGGAAGGAGGGCGAATCATAGTCAATTGTGGATGAGATCCTATGCTCTATTCCTAGGTGTAGGCTTGTTCGGTACAATAACGTAACCGAGACAATATGCTCTCGACCTGCATGGGCCACCACAAAAACATGTAACGCCCCAGTCCCAAAAGTACATAGGGCTAGAAACACGTAAGCATGCCAGCCGCATGGATATGGCAACTCTAATATATGGAAACCATAACCCATACGTACGCTGTAATATGAATATCAAATCCACAAGTGGTATAAAATGTATCACAAGTCACAGGGTATAATCTAAATCTCATCCATGAAAATCAAATATAAATAAATAACCAATATCTATGAAACTAGATCTTAATATAAGTATCTAAGGATGATGGTTGGATGGAAAGAAATCCACTACCAACTCGAATGGAAAAGTACAACATAATAAACATAATATAGGAATACCAGCTAACAATCATGGGGCTCGGAGAGAAGACATCCTCGAAACATATGTAACCATCCAAATCTGCGCTCCTGCAAATACTCAAGAACAGATACACCTGAAAAGGGACCAGGTCCTAAGAGGGACGTAACAAGATACAGAAAAGCAAGCCAATTTGAATACAGTAAACATGCATAATGTTTGAAAATATATAAGTACGCTGTACAAGACAATCTATATGAATGCAAATGAGGATAACTTTTTGACGTATGGGCAAGGGTAGGCTACTCGATCTAAATCTCACACCCATACACTCGTCAGTGGACATCATCAGCCGACATACCTCGGGGGTAGCGACCCTCGAACTCCATCAATCGACATACCTCGAGGGTAGCGACCATCGGATACGACCACCATAGTGCGTGCTAGTTACTACGGTTTACCAGAGTGGTTAAAGCCCATACGCCTACTCATTGTCCTCTATGATACTAAGTGTCAAGTGTGTGTCAACATATCTAATATATAGTAATGACTGAAAGAAAACTACACATGCAAGAACTATACAAAAATGCAATAAATATACAGAAATATACTAAGCATGCAAAATATTGTAAATAATTTGACAAGGTATCTTGCCTGGCAAGAATGCTGCAAAATATAATGTCCAGATGTCAACACCAAGAGTCAGAAGCTACGGCCTCAGAATGAACGTCTTCGGATGCTGAAATAAATATCACCAACGTTCCCAGAATAAGAAAAATAGCTAAGAAGCACTTCTCTTTCGTCCAATTTGGACACAGGGGCAAAACTGTAATTTCGGGTAAAAGTGGGATCCACGTGCACCGAAAAATATGCCAAGGGTAACAGTCTCTAAATAGGACAAATTATAGGTCAAACAACTCTAAATGTCAATACGAACCCAACGGTATGTCCAAATGTGGATTCCGATGGGCTGAACACAATTTTGCCCAAAAAGTCAATTATGGGGCCCGCCAATTGGCAACTTGGTCAACTGTCTCAGAATTGCGTGAAAATTGGGTCACAGGACCAGCGCATTACCATGAGTCCAGTGGCGTAAGTTTCGTCACAATCTGACGAACGAGCACAAAATGCGCATAACTTTCGCAAAAGTTGCGATACGGGGTGTGTCCGCGGATATGGGCTAATTTCGGCGCGCACACGCGTCCGAATCAGTTTTTGCGAATTTTTACGTGTCCGATTATGCTGCGTGCACCGTTCGGTGCACTTGATACATGACGGGGCGGTCCCGTTTGGTGGAGCGCACTCCGTTTCATAACTTTTAAAAATCTGGAAAAGTGGGTTCACAGGATTTTCCAACGAATTTAATTCTGTCTACAGCAGTTAATAATCTAGGTTTATTTAACAAAAATTAAACTAGGTCAAGTGGTCTATGTATACCAAAAAGAATTATCGAATTCGGATCTCTGTGGTGGGAGATACGAACTCTGAAACATGGGTTGCCACCGCAGTTTTCTGCGATCCCAGAATTCAGTCTGTTTCTGCCAACTTTGGCGTTGTTTTCGCCTATGGTTACACATTGTTCGAGGTCTACTATCACACAGATATGGAAGAGGATTAAGGGGTGAGCGTACCGGTGAAGACGGGATGACGTTTGGTTGAGCGAGTCGACGGAAAATAACTCCGGAACACAGGTATCTCGCTGTGGGAATCTGCAGTGCGCAGGGTCGCGGTCGTCGGGATTTGTTTGGACAGCCTGGCGGGGTTCTCCTGCTGCGGTGGCGGCACTCTCTAGGTCTAGATGGGAAAAGGAAGGGTCTGGATAATTTAGATTAGGATTTTAGATGAATAGAATAATATATATATATATATATATATATATATATATATATATATATATATATATGAAAGGGAGAGAGGGGAGGCGGGTTCGGTATGCATACGCGGGGGGGGGGGGGTCTGTGGGTTGGCTCACAACAAAAGGGTGTCACACGTTGGCTGTGGGTTAGTTGCAAAAGAGGGAGTGGGCGGTTGTTCACAGCAACAAATGCCAGGATGCAATTATTACACGGATTGGTGGTTGTATTTGGTTAATAGGTTAATTAATAGTTATTAGTTTATTAGTATTAATAATAGTTTTTGTTTTTGTTTTTTTTTCTATTTCTTTTCTTTTCTTTTCCTTTTATAATTTTTTTCCTTTAAAATATATTTGTATATATATATATTTATATATACGTATATACTAATAGAAAAAATCTAGAATTACATTAATGTACATTATTAAGCTAGCAACTGCTCAAGGGGTCTCCTACATGAAATAAATTCTGAAAAATTCCTAATGGTCCCATAGATCCTCTAAGTTCACGAACACGTAAAATAAAAATCTATTTCTCCTAATTAGCCACTAATTAATACAATTAAATTATTAATAAATAATTAAAAAGGGTATATACGATTTCTAGGAATAGGGGTTTTACACATATAGTTAAGTGTCTAACTAATAGGTGTATATATATCTAACTATTTAAATAACAAGTATACAACTAACTACCCACTACTAGTTCATATGCACATATCTACATATATAGTACTTAACTAGAGATACAAGTACATATACATATATAAATCTAATCAATTAACTAGAAAAATATCAAGCTACTAGTAAATACTAGCTAACTACTACTAACCACTAACTATTGACTAAATAACTCAAGAAACTAACTTATCAACAACCAACTAGCTAACTTACAAATACTAAAATATAGTATACTAATACATAAATACCAATTATGAATTATATATATATATATATATATATACACTAATACCATACATCTATTAAATAGCTATAATAATACATATTTATATTTATAACCGTAAAACTGTCACCTAAAGCCGTTGTTGTCGTCGCTAATACTGTTGATACTGCTGCTAATACTGTTGTTATTGCTACGGTTACTGTTGCTGTCGCTAATGCTGCTGCTGTCGCTGAAAGCCACTGCTGCTGCTGTATGCGTTGTTGTTGCTAATGCGGTTGTTGCTACTGCTGTCGCTGAAGCCGCTGCTGCTGTTACAATTTCTGTTATTGTTGCTAATGCGGCTGCTGCTGCTGTTGCTATAAATGATGTTGTTATTGCTAATGCGCTGCTTTTGTCACTAAAAGCGTTGCCCCCTCTCTCTCTCTTATATACTAAAACATATACAAATATATATATTAATATATATACTAACTACATCTATTTATATATATACACATGCTCATCTATATATATGTATATATATCTCTCCACAGTAATACATATAGTATAACATACACACATTTTAGTATCATATATATATATATATATATATATATATATATATATATATATATAATCATATCATCACATATACGTACCCGTATATATATAATCATACAAATATATATATATAATCATAACATACAAGTATATATATATATAGATAACATATATACATACATATAACTTATATAAATACACTACTATATATATATATATATATATATATATATACACACACACTACTATAATTAATAGCTATTACATATGTAAAAATATAGCTACATATATACATAATACATAGGTAAATAGATATATGATACTAACATATATATATATATATATATATATATATATATATATATATATATATATATATATATATATATATATATATATAGTTACATATTATAATGACTCAAAATAATGGAAATAAATCTAGAAATAAATTGCAGAAACACATGGAGTGCATCACACTCGTATCCCACTAGAACTAGGATATGCTTGCGACACGAGTCCACCACACATCCAAACATATCTCGAAGGACACGAACAAGTCTAATACATAATTTATGAATAATATAAAGATTCAAACACAAATCAATGTGTCCGTGTCAAAATATGACATGCACAAAGTTTCGTGTCGGTAGAAAAACCCCCAAATCAATACGATCACCAAATTATTGGGATACGACCTACACATACCCAATTATGGATACGACACTAGCCCCAAACATACAAGCACATACCAAATTGATCTATAGGACCAATTGACACATACAACAAGTGTCAATCTCAGAATTCTCCTAAAATTGACACCAAAAGTACCATAACTTTCTCAATAGGCCTCCTATAAATACAAAACCAAATCCTATGGGTAGCCTATGCATATGGGTTAATTTTTCATGGTTAAATCTTAGATTTAGAACCTAAAATAAGGAGGAAAAACTAAATTTTACCTATTTGGAGATGGATTCCCTAAAAACCTCCAAAATTGATCAAATGAGCTTTCAACTTGTAGATCATTGCTCCTCTTTGTAGATCCTTGCTTCCTCCTTCTAGATCCTTGCTCTACTAGTCTCCAATGGTGATTTAGGAAGGAATTGGGGAGAAATTTGGTAGGAATTTGATAGAATTTGGTTAAGAGAAATTCTAGATCTATATTTGGAATAAAAAATAAAGAGAGAGAAAGTTTTCATTTACTTTATATAGGCCTCACTTGTCCCCTCCCTTAAGCTACTATGTAAAGTCTAAAATACTCCATGGGACCTCTCATGAAAAAATTAATTAAGGAAGGAAGTTTCTAGTCTAATGGGTTTAACATAATTAATTAGCCTCCTAATGACTGGGCTTCTAATTATTTGGCTCAATTCTAACTAAAATTAAATGTTGGTCCAAGAGTCTAAACTAAACTAGTTAGGTCCACTAACACAAGTCCAAAATTAAATCTAATATGCTAACAATAAATAAATAATATAATAAATAAATATTCAACATGCATAATATTTAATTAATTACCAAATGACTAAAATACCCTTTCCTAAAAAATATGGTAGTGACACCTCTCCAAGAAACATGTAATGTCCAAGATACCATCCACTAATTAGTTATGAGGTTTAATTAGGAAGGGCTATATTAAAAAAATTCTAATCTAATGAAAATTGATCTTATCTCCTTAATTAACTAAAGGGGATGAGTCTAATGGGCCTAGTCCAATGTTGGGCTCAATGTGTCATGACAAGTTCTAATTAGATCCACTATGACAAGTACAAATAAATTGGCTAGTCCACTACTATAAATAAATAGCACAACACATAATAAATAATTAGTAGCACAACATATAAATATTTACTCACTAAATATAAAATATGCTAAATGAAAAAAAAATCTCATCTAGAAATATGGTAGTGACAAATCTTCCCTCCTTAGAAAAATTTTATTCTCAAAATTTAAGAAAGAACTAACACTACAATAAGCAATCATAGCAACCAAGAAAATGATATGTCATGGCTCAAAGAGATAAGGGTATCGCTCGTACATCTTAGCTTCCCCCTCCCAGGTAGACTCTTTCGGAGAGTGATGCCTCCACGCGACGCATACTAAGGGAATCGTCTGATTCTGCAGAATCTTTACCCTGCAATCCAAAATCTCCACTGGCTTCTCTGGATAACTGAGAGTCAGACCCACCTCGATCTCCGAGTGATCTAATACTTGACTAGTGTCTGACATGTACCATCTCAGTAGCGACACATGGAATACATCATGCACTCCCTCCAGTATAGAAGATAAGTCTAGTCTGTAGGCCACTACACCAAGCCTCACAAGAACACCGAATGGTCTGATGTACAATGGATTAAGCATCCCACGTCCACCAAAGTAAATCGTGCCTCGTATCTAAGAAATTTGTAAGAACACCATATCACCAACCTAGAATAAAATACAGCCTTAACACTCAATCTAAAATAAAGCAATCACAAATAATATAAACCAAACATATACCTCAAACATCAAAGGTCTCCGGTAGAAATTGGCCAAATATCGATGTCTGTCCTGTGCCACCAGAAGTCTATCTCTAATGAGCTTTACCTTCTCGGTTGCATCCATAATCATCTTTGGCCCCAATAAGGCTCTCTCACCAACATCATCCCAAGATAGAGGAGTGCGACATCTTTGTCCAAATAAAGCCTCCAATAGTGACATCTCAATGCTGGCCTGGTAACTGTCGTTGTAAGTAAACTCTACCCGATAAAGATGATCGTCCCAATAACCTCTAAAATCCAAAATGCAAGTGTGAAGCATATCCTCGAGAGTCTTAATAGTTCTCTCTGACTTTCCGTCTGTCTGGGAGTGATATGCGGTACTAAACTTGAGCTGGGTGCCCAAGCTAAACTACAAACTCCTCCAGAGGTGGGATATGAAGAAATTATCCTGATCAGAGATGATGCTCACAAGAACCCTATGCAATCTGATAATCTATCGCACATACATCTCCGCTAGCTTCTCCGTAGATGTACCCACTTTGAATGGGTAAAGGCTGAAGTAAACCTCTTGGCCTCTGTCTCTCTGCCTTTACTTGCTAGCACAATAAATACCTAGTTACGAAGTATGCTACCTCTCGCTTCATACCATACCACCATACATGCTCTCTCAGATCTCTATACATCTTGTTGGCACTTGGATGCATAGAGTACTGCGATCAATGCACCTCTTGAAGAACTTCCTCGTACAATATCCCATTTGGCACACACAATCTAGTATTGTGTCGTAGTGATCCATCCTCAGCAATAGTGAAGTCCTCAGATAATCCCATCCAAACATGTGCCTTGATACTCCTCAGAGACTCATTTTCATACTGTGTAGCTCTAATCATGTCCATCAGCTCTGATTATATCTGGAATCCCTATATTTATATCTCGACACTAGGTACTAGCACCTCAATACCCAAGCTCTCAAGATCAGCCAATAAATGGTTGTCCGTCATCAAGTACATAGCCACTGGATACCTGCTCACGGCATCAGCGGCTACGTTGGCCTTCCCTGGATAGTACTGCAATGATATGTCAAGGTCCTTCATCAACTCTAACAATTGTCACTGTCTTATGTTTAGCTCTTTTTTAGTAAACACATACTTCAAGCTCTTATGGTCTGTAAAGATCTCCATACGCTATCCGTACAGATAGTATTTCCACAGCTTTAGAGAAAAATTGATCGCTATCAACTTCAAATCATGGGTAGGATAATTCTTCTCATGAGGACAAAATTTTATGGAAGCATAGGCAATCACATTCTCGTTCTGCTGTAAGATACAACTCAGACCCTTCCCTGAAGCATCACTATAGATAGTGAATCTACCTGATCATAATGGCAACATCAATACTGGAGCTGTCGTCAATCTCTTCTTCAGCTCATCAAAAGCGGCCTGATACTTCTCTGTCCAAACAAACTTTATATCCTTCCAGTCAACTTAGTCATCGGCTCTGCAATCTTAGAGAAGTCATATACAAACCTCCGATAATAACTTGCTAATCCCAGAAATCTCCTGATCTTTGCTACTAAACTTGGAGTAGCCTACGACTCCACTGCCTTAATCTTCTTTGGGTCCACTAAGATCCCGTCACCTATAATCACATGACCAAGGAATTATACCTTGTCAAAGAAGAACTCACACTTTGAGACCTTGCCATAAAGCTTCTCCTTTTTTAGAGTATGCTGATACAGTCAGAGCTGATACAGTCAAAACCTTGCCATAAACTAATGTGCTCTGCGACACTCAAAAACTGCGTGCCTAGGCTTTCCACAATCAGAACACCCTGCAGAAGAAGATGCCATTTGCTGTTGAGTTCAGGTTGGGGTATTTGCTAAACTGAGGCTGTCAAAATTGGCATCCTCGGATATTCGATGGTTAAATCCCTAACTCTCAGGGCTGGTACTAAAGACTGAGTGTAAGAACCTCCTGATATGTGGGTCCTCTTTCGTCCTCCAGTCCTATCCATGATTCGCTGGATGGTATACTCATATGTCATTGCTGCTCTTAACACAGCATCAAAATTCTGGAACTTATGTTGTTCTACTGCCAATATGATCTACAAGTGAAGTCCTTGCTAGAACCTTTTTGTAATCTAATTCAGTTGCCACCAAGGTGGGATCAAACCAACTAAGTCTGCAGAAATATGTCGCATAGTCGTCGACAGTCCTTCAAATCTGTTTCAAGTTGTTAAACCTTTGTTGTATATCATTATGCTATACTGCGTCAAAATATCTGGTCTGAAACCTTTTAGTAAAGATAGCCCAAGGGACGGGTACTGTTAGTGAAATCATCTGTGTCGCCCACCAGTCTCGGGCCAAGTCTAGCAACTGTAGTCGTACCATTGACACTTGCTCTCTAGCCTGCACTCTAACTGCCTCGAGGATAACTTTTGTGTCCTGAAGCTACGCATCTGATGCAATTGCGTCCTCGATGCCATAGAAATATGATGGTTGGAGGCACTTGAAGTTGCTTGCTGAGTTGTTGGCACAATATCCGCCTCTTTCCAAAGCCTCCTGTACTGACTGAGTGAGTATGTCCTCTCGATATCCTTGAGATATGAATAATTCTCGACGAATACCAATCAGTACACTGTAGCCCCCCCTGCCTCAGGTACTGGTTGCATGGGAGGTACTGGCTGGATCTGAGGTTCCTTATTTTGAGCTATTCTGGACCCGACACCAGAATGCTGAGGTTGAACCTGGAGTGTTTGTTGGGCATTGAGATATTGTCCTGCTACTAGAGAAACTCGGACGGGATGACCAGAAGGACCAAAAAAAATGTCTGAAAGATAAAGGGCATAAGGATCATCAAAGGGATGGACAAAGTTGATCGAGGATCAAGACAGATATTAAATTAAGATTTTAAGGATATTAATTCAATATTAAAGGAGATCAAGGAGTAACATGATTGAGACATCTAAAATATCTGGTAAACCCCCCCTCCTACGTACACTTCTGAATTTTCAAACCTGCATGGGCCACCACTTAAACCGTATCACGCCCCAAAACCATAAATACTGGAGAGCAGCGGCGGACAAAGCCAGCTACGTACACCATAGTACTTAATACTCTGAGATACGGTCATAGCTGTCTAGATATATTAGGGTTTACTCTACAATCCAACAGTTATTCCTTTGTCAAGGGTCTTAGGTACCTCAATCTAAAGCAAGCAACAAGTTATAAAATGTATGATCACCAAACATATAATAGTAAGGCATCCCAAACTATACATACACTGATAATCATAAAGCTAGTTACAAAATAAAAAACTAGCAAGAGTTCAATATTACATGATCAGTTTTAGCTATAGTCTAGAATATGCTTTACATATAGGCCCACAGGCAAAATATCAAGTTCTAAAACATGAGCTAAATACGTGCTCAGTGGCTAAACGCCTCAAAAGTATAAGTACAAGATAAAGTGGGTGATGAAGAAGAAACCCATTCATGGCCTTGGGTGCTCCTGGTGTTCACCATCTTGAGGCAGAAAGTACGGGAGATCCTTCAATCCTGCTCCAAAATTTGGCCATACAAAACCAGTGGGGTCAGACCCCAAAATAGCAAGTACCACAAGGAGCCAACTTAGGAACAAAAATCAGCATGCAGATAAATCAGTAAGAAATAACACAAAAAATAGTTAAATAAGTGCAGCAGCTAAAATAACAATTAAACAGTTCTGGAGTATTTAAACAAGGATATCTGAAATCAGTACTCTGGTTACAGTTTTCGGATCGGTTGTTAAATAAATTAGGACAGGACTAGACTAGACTAAAAATCAAATAATCACGGCTAATCATGCCCTACGACTTGCTATCATTAGCTAACTAGGATTATCACAGTCTTAGTTACTAATACATGTAGTTTAAGATTTTATATAGCTATATATCCTGCAGACTATCCGGGTTATCCAGGCATAAGGATACATAGAATAAATTATATCAGGTATAGTAATTTACAGGTAAATACAACACTCGACGGTGTGCTGGAAGTGTGTCCCTCACGACGGAGAGCTCTAAATCCATCAGGTGTCTTGGGATACCTGGATTGCATGTAGCCAGGAAATCTTTTTAGATGCCCCTAATTCATTATTCTAGTTGTTATCCTGGGCAAGTTATTAAGAATTCCTGACCGTGATACTCAGGAATTTTTCTTAGATATGATGCAAGACAGAACAATAGCTTGACAAGTACATTCAGGACAGAAGCAAGCAAATTAACCATAGGAATTTATCTTATTAATTCAAGCATTTCAGTTCAGGAAATTCTAGCATATCAGGAGTGCGCATCATCGAGCCACTTTTAGAAATATCAGTACATGTCAGGTAACTTGATACGATGAGCTATTATCAGGAATATCAGTGCAAGTCTGGTATCGGGAGTTCAAGATTAACAGTGTTAATACAATCTATGTTCAATTCTAGCATGTCAGGAGTGCGGCTTCATCGAGCCACTATCAGGAATATCAGTACAGGTCAGGTATCGGAAGTTCAAGATTAACAGTGTCAATACAACCCATGTTCAGGGAGTTCCAGGTTCTGGCTGGTTGTCACAAATTGGGTTATAAGAAATTTAGAGAAATCTTGTATTCATAACAATTAAACAGAATAGGCTAAATAATAGAAACAGTTAAACCATAAGAGAACAAATCATAAGAAGTTCAGCTACTATAAGTATCATAGGCGCATGGGATAAGCTAGCCACATGAGACAAGCTGGCAGCATACAGTACACTAGCCACATAAAAGATACAAATTTCACCCCTCGGAATAAGGTAAGTGATAAGCAATAAATACAAAGTCAAAGAAGTGACTAATGTGACTAGCTGTGTCAAAGAAGTGACTAATGTGACTGGCCAAGAAAGAGAGTCAAAAGGAAAAGACAAATCATGAAAAGTCGTGCCAAGGCGGTACTGAGTCATGCGTTCAAAAAAGATGGACGCATAGCTCCGGGCCGCATGGACAACTCAGCCGCATGCTCCTCTTGGCCGTATACACACTTGGATGCATGAAATCTTTTGAACTTAGAGAACTTTCATTCATTCAGGTTCTATGCATTTGGGCCAAGGGGCGCATATGCAGATTCAATAATGCGTCCAATAAGAAGGCCGTATGCTGACTTGGAACGAGAAGTCTAGGCCACATACCAAGCAGGCTGCATGGAACTCCTTCGTACCAGAACAGAAAGTTTCATCCATGGGAAAGCTCCAACTCTGAACTTTTTTCTCCATAAAATCCTTATGTCAAGTCCAAATCCAGCAAAGCAAAGTTCAAAATTGTATGAAATCAAGTGCTCATCAACATAGAACTACTAGTTTTAGAAAACATCAAGTTTTAAGAGATCAAAACTAAGTAAACTCAATGAAGCTCTAAACTTGAAACTTAGATCTACTCCAACAAAGGCCCCAAACTGAAAATAACAAGAAGTAAACTTGAAGAGGAGTTCATAAAGCACAATATAGACTAATAAAATGCAATACTGGCTAAAAGTATAAGTTCTTCCTTATTGGCAAGATGTACTTGCCTAAACCCACTACTAAGCTACTACTACTACCACCAAAGAGAATTGGGAGGCCAGCCTCAGGCTGCTCTCGACTAAGGAGAGGAGAAGAAAGAGGAAGAAAAAAATGAAGAAAGAGAAGGAAATAAAAAATAATGAGGAGGAGAGAGAAAAGGAAGGCTATATATAGTAAGGGAGAGTCACCAAGCACAAATCTAGAAATTATATGAAAGTAGCTAAAAAATTCATAAATTACACTGGAAGCAATTATACAGCTATAACACACATATATCAGTTAAAATACAATAATACTAAAATAGTGGGACGGGTCTCATAGTATGAGTGTTTATGATAGCTTCTGTTCTGGTAGGTGTGGTCAGTCTGGAGTTTGCCAAGAGCAGGATATTGAATGAAAAGATGCGGAGAAAATCTTAGGGCATATCTTCTTGATCCCATTTAGAGGCACTAGTTTCAGAGAGCCGTAGAAGGGGCAAAAGCAGAGGTCCGGACAGTGGCAAAGAGAAGAGGAGAGGTAAGTCCAAGGGTCGGTAGGAGGACTCATAGTGATATAATTATGGCAAGAAGGCCCACATTAAGGGAAAATCTTTTGCTTGGAAGAGGAAGAAGAAGGGCGACAAGGGAAATCAGAGCGAGAATACTACAGCAGATACCTCAGCACATGGAGGCGACGTGATCATTGTAGGTGATGAGGTAGTCATGAAACTCGCCTGGGATAAAAATTCCTGGCTAGTGGACTCTGGGGCTTCAGCACATGTATCTCACAACAGGGCATTATTTGTCACTTACATAACAGGCGACTGTGGAGTGTTGAAGATGGACAATAAAAATTTATCGAAGGTTGTTGCTATTGGATATATACATTTAAGAACTAAGACAGGTGCATTTCTTGTCCTCATGGATATTCGTCATGTCCTCGATATCCGTTTCAACCTGGTGTCGGTTGGAAGGTTAGATGATGAAGGATTCTTCAATCCCTTCAAGAACGGTCAGTGGAAGCTTTCCAGAGGTTCAATGGTAATTGCTAGAGGAAAAAAGAGGTCCGGTATAAACCCCCTGACCCAAATCTAGGATTAGGATTTATTTAGGGTTATTTTTGAATTATTTAATGGAGTTATTATTTTTTCTCTTTTAATTTAATTTCCTTGGTGTGCCTTAGCGTTGCTTCGATGTTTGGAGCGCTACTCTAGCTTTTGCTTCCAAACAAATTTTACACACTTGCCCTAGACGTGCCAGCATTTTATTCTGATCTTTGTGTAACTCATAAATATCCTCTCTTGTGCTTTATTTTAGTCGCACAATATTCGTTACAAATATCTTTTTTTAAATCCAAATAAATTCAACTTTGTATCTGTGTCTGTTCCAATCAAAATTGGAGACACAATCTTGGCCCATTTTGTGCAACCCAATTTATAAAAATAATCTACTTTAAGTCTTCTACGTCCATGACACTTGTGTCCCACCCAATTTTAATCCTATGCACTTCCAATTAATTAAAGAACACTATTAATACTAATTTTAATTAAATTGGTGCAAAGACTCAATCTAACCCAAAACTAGACCCAACACCAACCCAAACCTCCACTCACACCCTCATGGTTCATACAAAACATCACACACCAATTTTGTCCACTACAACACACCAAACATGGTATTTTTCCTCATTTAATCCCAATTCTTCTTACTTGTGAAATTTCTAAATTATTGAGGGCCTTTGTGCAAATAAGCAACTAGGTGTCCACCTCTCATTGGAGCAAAACAATGAAGAAAGCCCCCATTCATGCTTTGACCGGTCACCCATTATTTTTCTTCTATTTTTTTGTGTGTACAACACAACACTTTACCCTCCATTCAAAATTAACCCCATCCCACCACTCATTCCCTCATGACAAGCCTTCCCCCATCCCTAAAAATAAGGAAGTGGCCGGCCCTAATCCCCATGCTCACCCCTCCCTCCCTTCTTCATTAACTCTCTCTCTCTCTCCAAAAATTTAGCACATCACCTTCCCTCACATCTAACCGAAACCTTCATACCATCACCTCCTTCTTCCTCCTCTCTTCTCCATCATCAACCACCACCCTCAACTTCCCCGTCGATCACCGCCAACATCAGTCGACCACTACCCCCACTGCCTCTAGCTCCTCCATGATAACCTCTGCCACCACCATCATCCCCACAGTCACGGCCACCACCACAGCCATCACCACTGCCATCATCACCACCACCTTCTCCTCCTCTACTCGACCTCCTCCCCTAGCAGCCGACTACCACCACCACAGTCCCCCATCAACCCCAACCTTCTCGCCATCAACCTTAACCTCCTCGCCATCACCCACGACCTCCTCTCCCCTCATCCGGATCACCTCACCATCGCCATCGCTCGAGCTTCTCCTCCTCCTCCATCCGACCACATCCTCTCTTCACCTTGACCTCCACCACCATCGACAACCACCTCCCCTCAACCGAAACCAACCTCACCATTACCTCATCACCACCACTACTGTCCCCTCACCATCCCTACGACCTCCTCCCTAGCCGCTGGACTACCCACGACCTCCTCCAACCCATCAACCACCGCCACCACTGAGCTAC
Organism: Iris macrosiphon; assembly: GCA_036927795.1. NCBI lineage: Eukaryota > Viridiplantae > Streptophyta > Magnoliopsida > Asparagales > Iridaceae > Iris > Iris macrosiphon. Next base: position 99,836,031 of record JAYESA010000004.1, read on the forward strand.
CCGAGCGTTTACCTCATCACCACCACCTCCTTCGTCCTTTTCTCTATCAACTCAACCTCCTCCTCCCTATCACAGCAGCCACCATCACCCGACCTCCTTCTTCGACCATCAACCACCACCACCTCCCTCACGACAGCCACCTCCACGACCATCAACCCCCGAGCCAAGCCGTTGTCACTGTTGCTACTGCAAGCTACTGCTGCTGTGCTACCTTGCACCACCGTAGCGATCCCCCACCCGTCGGAGACCTGCCGACCACAGGTCGCAGGCCGAGCACCCCCTTCCTTTTCAGAACTAACCCTAGGTATTCACCTCCTCCTCCTTCTTTATCTTCTTGTTGTTGTTGCATGAGAACCTATAAATATAGTAAACCCTATTATCTCCATGTTACATAATTTCATAATATATATATTTGTTGGAATGACATTTAGTGATATTAAATATTGCATGGGATAGGTTGTTTAGTATGACACTTGTATTTGTGTAGTACCTAGGTTCTTAGACTAGTTTATCATATGTACACCTTAACCTAATAACTAGGACACATGATTAGTGTTACACGATATTTTGAGTTATAAACATTTACTAGTAGCATAGTAGCTAGTTGACTTGTTGTGCACAATATTTGAGGATGTTTTCACACTTATGCATGGAGACCTAGATGGTTAATACTAGTAACCTATGTGTTAGAGGTGCAACTTAGCACCTACACAAATTCTAGTTGTGACCGCGATTGTGTCATATGAGAAATTATCCATTTAGAGGACTTATAAATTTTAGGTGACTAGTAGACTAAGTGTACACCTTCTTCCTTGGTCTTTGACTAGTCAACATTAGCCAACCTACTTAGTTAGAACGCTTGTTTGGTCTAGACACTACATGACTCATGACGTTGTGTATGTTGAACTCTTGTGCATGCTTAGTGTAGTGTAATGCAGTGATTGATATTTATTGTTATATATTCATAGGCACCCAAGACGATTCTACCTTGGCTGCAGATTTTGGATCCTTACTTGTTCACATCGGAGTTTCAGGCAAGTATATTCTCCCTTGTTGTACTGTTTAAATTTATTTATTATTAGTTTACATATTTTATTATTTTAATATTATAGAACTGTGCGTGTAAGCCCCCTGATTTTTCAAAAAATTTTAATTTGGATTTTCACAATTTTTTGTAATTTTCTGGGTTTTTCTGAAATTAAAACTAGGGTATTTTATGATTAAATGATTTTTAATTATTGTTAATTAATAATAAATATTATAAAAATAATATTTTATGGTGTAAAATAGAAAACCAGACATAGGGTAATTTTTTAGAAATTTATTGGACTCCGGAAGTATTTTTAAAGCCCTAAAAACTATTAAATTAAATCCTAATCAAACCCTGAAATAAACCCGATTTATTTTTAAAATAAACCGAACCAAACTAAACCGAACCGCCGCCAAACTGACACGAACCAAACTAATTTCTTAACGGGTCGGGTCGGGTTGGGTCGGATCCGAATAGAACCCGACCCGGACCCGAAATCCACACCGAACCCTAATCCCAATTCGGGTCGAAAACACTCTTCCGACCCAGCGGCGCGCCTATTTATTGGCCTCGAGATCCGCGAAGCCGCCGCTGCCTTTCTCTCTCCAGCTCCGTTGCTCTCCGCCCCTGACCTGAACCCTAGCTATCCCGTAGCCCAGCCAACAAGCCCCGCTGCCTCGACTGCCACCGCCTGCCCAGCCCTAGCCTACTCCCCTCGCCGCCGTGCCCTCGCCTGACCCTCGTCTTCCTCCTCCTCAACTTCCTCCTCCACTCGACGAACCCATCTCCCCTTCCTAACTTCCCCGCAGCCAACCACGGTCATCTTCTTCCTCCCTTCATCCCGAGCTCTACAGCCCCCACCGACAACCGCCCTAGCCCCGCCCTCACCTCGAATCCCGACGCCCTAGCCCCGCCCTCACCTCGAATCCCGACGCCCTAGCCGCCCTCGACCTGCCGCCTCCCTCCATCTCTCACCCAGCAGCGCCTCAGCCCCAAACCCCGAGCCCCTCAGCCACCGTTCCCTAGCCGCCCGGCCTCCCCGCCGTGCAGCCCCGCTCCGCCGATGAGCCGACGACCCCAGCCCTAGCCGCAGCGCCGCCTCCGGCCAACAAAAGTCCAAACCCTAACCCTAACTTGGACTCGGACACGAGAAAGTCAGATTCACGGAGCCCTGTTCAGGTAGTATTTCCTCTCTCCTCGTAATCTCGTTTTCGGTTTCGTTAGTTGTGACGCGTAGACTGTGTGACCCCCTCGATGTCCGTGCAACTCGCTCGGTGCATCGCGTCCTGTGGTGATCGCGAACCTCGATCCAAAAACAGGAAAACCAACGCCCTGTTTCACCTCGGAACTGAGTGCGCCCCGCCAAACGGGACGACTAGGTACGGACATGCAGGATTTCGCAGAAGTTGATTTGGATGTGCGTGCACACCGGAATCAACGCGTATCCGCCGACACCGGCCCGTATCTGCCTGTTCTAGAACACATCGTAACTTTTTGTACACACGTCAGATCGAGATGAAACTTACGCCATCGAACTCGTAGCAATACGCTGGTCTTGTGACCCAAGTTTTGTTCGATTCTGAGAACGTTGACAAAATCACGTATCGTGGGCCCCACAGGCTCCACTTGACAGGCAATTTTGTGATCGGCTCATCGGAATCCAATTTTGGAAGTTCCGTTGGGTTCGTATCATCGTTCCTGACTTGTTGACACTAAGTTTGACGAATTTGGAGACCTTTGACCCTGACACGTTTTTTGGTGTAAAGTGGCCCACATGTGGACCCCGCTTTGACCAGAAACTGTCATTTTTGCCCCTGTGTCCAAATTGGACTTAAGGACAGGCATTTCTAGCTATTTGATATTTTCTGAATCTAATGGTAATGTTTATTTCAGCAACCGGAGTAGTACCTGCAGATCATACTGAGATCAGAGCTACAGTTGGAGCCAGAACCCCAAACAAGTGTACCTTGCCAATATTGCAGTTCTTGTTGCATATTTTCCTTGCTTCATTTATATTATTGTACATGCTTGACCTAGGACCGTGTGACTTGCTTAGCGTCCGATTATAGTCGGGTGCCAATACCGTACGCGGTGTTGTGTATTGTCACCCAGACATGGATACCGAGACCCGATACATTCTCATACTTGTCTTATCAAGTACATAGACCCAGGACACTTGACACTATTTATGAGACAGAATCTTTCTGAGATATTCATGGTAATTCTGTGTAGGATACAGGTTTTATGACATAGACATTATATTCATAGACATTATATTCATAGACATTATATTCATAGACATTAGATGACTTGCTGCATTAGATATGATCGTGCGTGACATGGACATGATGCATCGTAGATATGAGACGTGTGATTACATTGGGTGGGGAGAGACACACAGGCTACAGGCTGATTATATATATATAAAACATAGTAAACACATAGTAAAATACATAGTTATTGCTGCTACCGGCTCCCAGACACAGAGCTTGTAGTGGCCTCAGCCTGAGTTTTAGTGATGCTCTCAACTTGTATTTCACATAGATGGTTACATATTTACCCTGTTTATTTTATTTACTATTTCTCTGCATTTATGTTGGCTTGAGTTATTTTGTACTTTGCTATGTCTCCTGAGGACCTGGATCCGGATTATGTCCCCAGGAGTAGCAGGCGAGATCTATCCCGAGGTATACAGGACAGGAGCATTAGTAGGAGCAGAAGCAGGAGCAGACACTGGAGCAGTACCAGATCCAGTAGACGAGTGCTCCCTGAGGGTATCTTCTGAGTATATACTGTTCCATACTCAGTATTTGCTATGGTTATCTTTATTCTTGTATCTTGACAAATATATCAGACTCATTACCGGGTTATTTCCCGAGTTTATATTTTATTGAGATTGTTCTTGCTTTATGATTCTGATATTGTTGTGTTCATTTCCGTGGATGAGATTAGTATATCTAGACCCTTACTATTGTATTACAGCTTAAGTACGCCCCGATGGATCCATTAAATTGGGTTTGTCCATCGGTGTGTGCTGCTGGCCATTATCACGCGTCCAGTCCCTCGGTATTCTGGGATTGGGGCGTGACATGGTTTTTGTGGTGGCCCATGCAGGTCTACGACTAAATTGTTCGGTTTTAACTTAGGGACCGAGCAAGCCTGCAATAAGAATAGGATAAGTTTTTGGATCTCATCCACTTGCTTGAGTCATTCTTGACATCTATATCGGATTCGAATTAATTTCTTGACTTGTATCCTGCCTTGATTCATGTGCGCTTCTTATTGTTTATTTTGGATGTTACTCTAAATTTTTTTACTAGGTGATTGGTAATTAGAACTTGACAGTTTAAGTTATTATTGTAGATTATGACCTAATGATTACCCCTTAGCTTTAAGTCGTGTAATTAGTACCCCCACCTCGATACAAGATAGATCCCTTACCCTTGACGGCCAGTAACTCTTCTATCCTCACTATCGACACTTGTTCTATAAGCACTGAGACTAAGGCTTAAGACGACCATAACCTACATAATATAGGAGGATACCCTAATAGGTACTAAGACCCTTTCTCGTAGACTTAGCAGGAGCTTCTACGGTATCCTTAAGACGAATTCAGTATTAGTTTATTGCTATAAGTTGGGTAGTATGCCTCACCACATAATACCACCTAGCCCTATTGACCCATTGATGAGGTGAACTAGGATGACACAACTTTAGACTTGTATAAGAAGATAGTGGTTATTCAGACAATAGAATTTAGAGGTCTTTGCCCCTATTTGGTCGACTAGCGACTTAGACAAGGAGGTTGTATGATAACTGTAGAGATTGTAGAGTCTGTTATTATTATGGTTGCTTGTTATTTTGTTTTGTGAACTTGAATAATTTCTACCTCCTTTCATCATCATCTAGCGTACTTAAATTTGTTGTACTTGACTTATGCTGCTATTCTATAGCCTAGTTTTACAAGCTTATTCTTTATCAAGCTTGTTCATGACATATGTATTAGTGGACACGTACACTAATACATTTCAGAATCAGTATACTACGGTCTGATTAACCATAGTGCACTTGGTTCGCCCTTTGTGCAACTAATATACGTGGATTGAGATATATAGTAATTAATAGACGAATGTACTTGCCCTCTAGATATGTTTGAGCCTATCGTATCTGTTACATAACTATACCGATGCGAGCAGGTGAATAGGAATTGCCCAAAATAGGATTTCAGTCCACAACTACCTTAACAATTCCCATTAAATTCTTTAAGCACCTTGATCCCCATACTTCTAATCTATTACCTCCCATTGAACTCTTTATTATTGTTTTTCGTCTTCCCTGATTTCGGAAAGACGAAACCTCGTGCCTAGCATAAGTTGATACACGGATAGTAGTAGAGGTACCCTATGGATTGATGATTATTTTGTAACCAGCGGCATATCATAGATGATATATTTGGTGTTAAAAACTTTGAGGATTCAATAGCATGATTAAATAATTTGGGGCATAGCTTTCTTAGATGTATAGCCTTAGATGATAGATGAGTAAATTCTAAGTTAGGTAGAGACCGCAGTGTTCACTTGAGAGAAATTCTTTAGACCCTACCCTAGTTTAATTTTGAGGACAAAATTTTTATAAGTTGGGTAGATTGTAAGCCCCCTGATTTTTCAAAATTTTTTAATTTAGATTTTCACAATTTTCTGTAATTTTTTGGGTTTTTCTAAAATTAAAACTAAGGTTTTTTGTGATTAAATAATTTTTAATTATTGTTAATTAATATTAAAATATTATGAAAATAATATTTTATGGTGTAAAATGGAAAACCAAACATAAGATAATTTTTTGAGAATTTATTGGACTCCGGAAGCATTTTTAAAGCCCTAAAAACTATTTAAATTAAACCATAATCAAACCCTAAAATAAACTCGATTTATTTTTAAAATAAACCGAACCAAACTAAACCGAACCGCCACCAAACTGACACGAACCAAACCGATTTCTTAACGGGTCGGGTCGGGTCGGATCCGAATCGAACCCGACCCGGACCCGAAATCCACACCGAACCCTAATCCCAATTCAGGTCGGAAACACTGTTCCGACCCGGCGACGCGCCTATTTATTGGCCTCGAGATCCGCGAAGCCGTCGCCGCCTTTCTCTCTCCAGCTTTGCCTCTCCCCGCCCCTGACCTGAACCCTAGCTCGTCCCGCAGCCCAGCCGACGACCCCGCTGCCTCGACTGCCACCGCCTGCACAGCCCTAGCCTACTCCCCTCGCCGCCGTGCCCTCGCCTGACCCTCGCCTTCCTCTTCCTCAACTTCCTCCTCCACTCGACGAACCCATCTCCCCTTCCCAACTTCCCCTCAGCCAACCACGATCATCTTCTTCCTCCCTTCATCCCGAGCTCCACAGCCCCCACCGACAACCGCCCTAGCCCCGCCCTCACCTCGAATCCCGACGCCTTAGCCGCCCTCGACCCGCCGCCTCCCTCCATCTCTCACCCAGCAGCGCCTCAGCCCCAAACCCCGAGCCCTTCAGCCACCGTGCCCTAGCCGCCCGGCCTCCCTGCCGTGCAGCCCAGCTCCGCCGACGAGCCAACGACCCCAGCCCTAGCCGCAGTGCCGCCTCCGGCCAACAGAAGTCCAAACCCTAACCCTAACCTGGACTCGGACACGACTCGGACACGAGAAAGTCAGATTCACGGAGCCCTGTTCAGGTAGCATTTCCTCTCTCCTCATAATCCCATTTTCTGTTCCGTTAGTTATGACGCATAGACTGTGTGACCCCTTCGATGCCAGTGCAACTCGCTCGGTGCGTCGCGTCCTGTGGTGATCGCGAACCGCAATCCAAAAACAGGAAAACCAATGCCCTCTTTCACCTCGGAACTGAGTGCGCCCCGCCAAACGGGACGACTTGGTCGCACACGGTCTTTACCGAAATGTGCGCGCCGTTGATACGGACGTGCGAGATTTCGCAGAAGTTGATTTGGATGTGCGTGCACACCGGAATCAACACATATCCGCCGACACCGCCCCGTATCCGCCTATTCTAGAACACGTCGTAACTTTGTGTACACACGTCGGATCGAGACGAACTTGCGCCATCAGACTCGTAGCAATACGCTGGTCCTGTGACCCAAGTTTAGTTCGATTCTGGGAACGTTGACAAAATCGCGTATCGTGGACCCCACAGGCTCCACTTGACGGGCAATTTTGTGATCGGCTCATCGAAATCCAATTCTGGAAGTTCCGTTGGGTTAGTATCATCGTTCCTGACTTGTTGACACTAAGTTTGATAAATTTGGAGACCTTTGAACTTGACACATTTTTCGGTGTAAAGTGGCCCACATGTGGACCCCGCTTTGACCAAAAATTGTCATTTTTATCCATGTGTCCAAATTGGACTTAAGGACAGGCGTTTCTAGCTGTTTGATATTTTCTGAATCTAATGGTGATGTTTATTTCAGCAACCGGAGTAGTACCTGCAAATCACACTGAGACCAGAGCTACAGTTGGAGCCAGAACCCCAGGCAAGTGTACCTTGCCAACATTGCAGTTCTTGTTGCATATTTTCCTTGCTTCATTTATATTGTTGTACATGCTTGACCTAGGATCGTGTGACTTGCTTATCGTCTGTAAACCCCCTCGACCAGATTCCAGCATTTTAGGATTATTTTTAGCAATTTAGGATTTATGGCAATATTTTAATTTATTTTGCTTACATATTCTATTAATTTGTGCACCTGTCTATCACCTAATTATTTGGAGCTTTACCTTGACTGTTATCCCCGGACGAAGTTCACATACCTCTCCTAGACATGCCAGTCTACTATCCTGCACTTTGTGCAACTCCCAGATACTTTATTTTGAGCCTCGTATGAGACGCACAAATACCGTTACAAAATGTCTGTATTTAAATTCTCAGACCTGTACCCATCTCTGTTCCCATAGAGATTAGAGGCCAAACATGCACCTGTTTTGCCCAGACAAAAATACGTTAATATTCTACACTGAGTATACTACATTTAGTGTATTGACACCGTATTAAAATTATGGCCCTACCTGCCTCTGAATAATTAGAGAAAACCGTGCACAGTATTTATTAATTAATTAATACGATGGCCCGTATTACCCAAGAAAATCAGGCCCAGTCCCTGCCCAGACTCACCCCCATCCCCCCAGGGCCCTCACACAGCAATTTTCCTCAGTTCTGTGCATTTTAGAATTTTTAGGAATTGGGTATTTTTCCCAAACAATTTTATAATTGCGCAATTTCCCAAAATAGGACCTTTACGCAATTTAGGAAATTACAGGGACTTTTCTGTAAATTTCAGTGCGAGGTGTCAACCCCTCATTGGCCGGTGAACCTGCACCATCCATTTGGAAGCGGGACCCACCTGAAAATATCCTGTAAATATCCTAAATGTGAATTTACTAAATTACCCCTAAAAATTAATCTTTATAAAAAGAAAAACCCTAACCCTAGTCGTCAGCCGCCTGCCTCCCCCCCCCCCCCCCCGCCGGAGCAGCTCAGACCCCCCCCCCCCCCGCCGGAGCGGCGAGCCCCCTCACCGGAGCCACTCCTCCTCTCCCTCCCCCCCCCCCCGCGGCGAAGCCAACCCCCCCCCCCCCGTCGCTGAGCTCCGCCGCCCTCTCCCAACCCCCGAGCCCCTCTTCCCTCTTCTCCTCCAGCCTCCCCATGGCCGGAGCCGACCCCCGACCTCCACCCGCCCCTTCCCGATCTCCTTCTACACCTCCTTCGCCACTCGCCACCACCACCAACCCATCACGACCACCACGCCACCACCTCCCTCGGCCTCCTCCTCCTCCTCTTCTCCTCCCCCGAGCCCTTTCCTCTCCACCAGCGTTGGCCCCCGCTCCTTCCCGACCTCCTCCACTCCGCCTTTCCTCCCCCGCCACTCCCCGAGCAACCACCACCCCCACCCGGCCACACGCCGTACGACTCTGAGCCCTCTCCTTCGCCCAGCCACTCTCTCCGTCCGGTCAGCGCCGCACAGCCCTCGACTTCGGCGGCCGTGCAGATCCCAGCTCCGATTCAGTCCTCTCCCGACCGGCCAGTACACTCCTCCGCCTCCCCATGGCCGGAGCCGACCCCGACCCCGTCGAACTTTCCTGTTCCCGACCCTTCCCATGTGATCACAGCCGACGACCTCCAGCGTTCGCCTGGACCAGCCGGTGCCGACTGAACGACCGAAGAAGATGACTACACCACTACCGTCGTCTCCTGTTCAGCCCTTCCCCCACGAGCTCCTCCCTGAGCCACCACGGCGAAGCCCCGGCAAGTCTCCACTGGACTCAGACCGGACACAGCAGCCCGGACACAGCCCAGATACGATCAGCGTCGTGTCGCATCTCTTCCCGGACACGGAAAATTCATTCTGCGGAGCCTTGTTCAGGTAACCCGTTCTATCTCCTCGAAGTTCCGTTTTTAATTCCGTCAGTCGTGACACGTAGGCTACGTAACCCTCTCGATGCCCGTGCAACCCGCTGGGTGCATCGCGTCCTGTGGCGATCGCAAACCGCGATCCAAATACAGGAAAAACAATACCCCGTTTCACCCAGAACTGAGTACGCCCCGCCAAACGGGACGACTTTGTCGCACGCGGTCTTTACCAAAACATGTGCGTCGTTGATACGGACGTGCAAGATTTCGCAGAAGTTGATTTGGATGTGCGTGCACACCGGAATCAACGCGTATCCGCCGACAACACCCCGTATCTGCCTGTTCTGAAATATGCTGTAACTTTGTGTACACACGTCGGATCGAAATAAAATTTACCCCATCGGACTCGTAGTAATACGCTGGTCCTGTGATACAAGTTTGGTTCGATTCTGAGAACGTTGACAAAATCCCGTATCGTGGGCCCCACAGGCTCCACTTGACGGGCGATTTTGTGACCGGCTCATCGAAATCCAATTCTGGAAGTTCCCTTGGGTTCATATCATCGTTCCTGACTTGTTGATACTAAGTTTGAGAAATTTGGAGATCTTTGACCCTGACACATTTTTTGGTGCAAAGCGGTCCACATGTGGACCCCGCTTTGACCAGAAACTGTCATTTTTGCTCCTATGTCCAAATTGGACTTAAGGACAGGCATTTCTAGCTATTTGATATTTTTTGAGACTGTTAGTGATATTTATTTCAGTATCCGGAGACATTTATTCTGAGACCATAGTTTCTGACTTTTGGCATTTGACATCTAGACGTATATTTTGCAGCTCTCTTGCCAGGCAAGTATACCTTGCCTTGTTGTACTGTTTAAATTTAGTATTTGTTAGTTACATGTTTATTTATCTTGATATTATATAAATGTGTGCGTCCGAGAAAACTCGGGTGCAGTCAACGAAGGCGTTGACGTTAGGATTTGTATCTGACCTAGTGTCTAGTAGACCCACCTAAAGTTATGGAGTTATTGGTATGACTTCCCAGGTCTTGACACGTATCATTACATATCATAGAGTGAGTTCATGTAGGGACGCGTGCCTCATGCGCGACTGGCCATCAGTGTGAGCAACACGTGTAACGGTATTTAGCTCAGTTATTTTTTTCTATAGTGACTTGCATCATAGTACAAGATGTCCACGTCGTGTTCATGACCTGTATATCTACATTGGGCGGGAAAGACAACTAGTAGGCGTATGGGACACCCAACTTCTTTATTGCAGATACCGCACTTTTCGGAGTGATACGGACGTTATATATACTTGCAGATACGACATCCCTTAGAGTGTTGGACGTTGTATATATTCAGATACCTCATTCTTCGGAATGATGGACGTTGCAGATACCACACTCTAGAGGATGCTGGCCGTTATGCCTACGCCTACCCATACGTACCAAGGTTGTCTTTAAATTGCATTCACTTAGATGGTTAGCACACCCCATTTATTTATTCAGTATTTATATTATGGCATGCTTCTATGTATCTTGTTATGTCCCTCTAAGGACCTGGTCCCTTTCCAGGTGTAGATGTTCCTGAGTATTCGTGGGAGCGCAGATCCGGACAGGCTACTTATATTTCGAGGAGATCTTCGAGCCTCGTGTTGGTTAGATGTTGTATTTATATGGTGTGTATCTGGTTCCTTTTATATTCTATTTCGACAGTGGATTTGTTTCCATCCGACTGTCATTCTTTAGATCCTCTGTATTGAGATCTAGTTACCTGGTTATTGATTATTCATGTATATTTGATTTCTGTGGATGAGATTTAGATATTACCATGTGACTTGTGATTATTCTTACCACTTATGAATTATTGTTCATTATACAGCGTACGCACGTATATATGGTTTCCATATATTGGAGTTGCCATATATACGGGCGGCTGGCATGGTTACGTGTCCTAGTCCTACGTATTTTGGGACTGGGGCGTGACATATTTTTAGTGGTGGCCCATGCAGGTCAGAGCATATTGTCTCGGTTACGTTACTGTACCGAGCAAGCCTGCACCTAGGATTCGAGCATAGGATCTCATCCATAATTGACTATGACTTATCTTCCTTCCAGTCTGTCCTACTTACAAAATTGCATCATGCTTGATTAATGTGCTTCCCTGATAATTCCTCGAGTATAGCCCCTGCTAGAATATAGGAATCCCTGTTAATAGGATGATAATTAAGGGTAGTATTCCTATTAAGAACATAACTAGGGCATTGACATATCATTAAGTTCAGATTACCTAATAAACCATAGCATCACTACCTATAGATTAAATTATCATTATCCCTTGGCGTATTTATGTATGACTTGAGTGTAGTAAAAATACTACTAGAATTAGTTAGAGAATTGACCTCAGTATTGACCCTAGTCTTAAGAAACCAATAGAAATCCAAGGTTGAATACTAGGACTGAAACCTCATCCTATGTTTATATAAACCCAGTTTTACGCCAGAGACCCTTTACCCTTGTTGGCGTAAAGCCAATAGACCGTTGCTGGCGTAAAAGCCAAACAACTGCCTAGTTGGCGTAAAAGCCAAATGACTTTCTTGTTGGCATAAAAGCCAAACTATGCAGGAGATTTTACGTACGTACTTTTTACGCTGGCAGATTTTACGCAACCCTTTTAGGCAAAACTTTACGCACGCTAGTTTTATGCGCAGATTTTAGCGCAAAACTTTTTACGCTCAGACTTTTACGCAGACTGTTACGCACAGACTTTTTACGCGGACAGCTCTGAAGCTCTACCTTACGCTTCTCTGTTGTACGCGGATAGCTCTGAAGCCACGCGTTACGCCAAATTATTCTGTCTCTGCTTTACGCAGACAACCTCGAACCCCTACTTTACGTGGACTTTCTTAAAATCTCTGTTTTAGGCAGACAACCTATAGTGTTTATTAAGATTGTAGAACTTAGAAGGCCATACCTCTTTTTGGTCAACAAGCAACTTAGACAAGAAATTAGAAGAATAACTGTAGAGATTGTAGAGTCTTATCTTTTTGTGAATTTGAATTGTTTTAAAATTTCTCACATCATAATCTAGCTTACTTATATTTACTGTACTACCTTGACTTATACTGCTATTATAGCCTAGTTTTGCAAGCTTATTCTTTATCAAGCTTGTTCATGATATATGTATTATTGGAGTACTACAATAATACATTTCAAAATCAGTGTATTACGGTCTGATCAACCATAGTGCACTTGGTTCGTCCTTCGTATAACTACTTTACGTGGATTGAGATATATAGTGATTAGTAGATGGATGTACTTGCCATCTAGATATGTCTGAGCATATCGTATCAGCTACCTAACTGTACTAATACGAGCATGTGAATAGGAATTACCAAAATAGGATTTTAATCCACAACTGCTTGACAATTCCCCTTGAATTCTTTAAACGCCTTGATCCCCACACTTCTAATCAATTTACCTCCCCCTTGAACTCTTGATTACTGTTTTTCGTCTTCCCTTATTTTGGAAAGACGAACCTCGTACTTAGTAAAAATATGAAAAGTGTACTGTTTCTGTAGCCATTTTTGTTTGTTTCTTGGGTAATTACTAAACCCTGTTATTAGACTTGATTTCAGTATATAAACTATGCTACCCTTAGAATGACCTTCGCTACCTACCTAACGTTTTATTACGTTCCTGATACGTGCATCACTATGAAAGCATAAAATTTTTATTTTTGCCTTGAAAATTGGGTCAAGTTCAGAACCCAAGTATTATGATAAAGAATGTATCATTTTGCTGTCAGAGGTCTAAATGGATTTTATATGGATGAACAATTGACTGATTGGATAGCAGCATCTATGACTAAGTTGACTTGCAAGGATTAAGAATTCCTATGGACCGACTCACCAGTCAGCACATTTCTTACCTATAGAGTTGGCCAGTCTGTAGAAGCTTTAGCTAACTTATATATGAGGCAAATCGTTAGATTACACAACATACCAGTCGCATTGTACCAGACAAGGATTCACGTGACCAGAGTTGGTGGTCAACACCGTAGAGACAGTTAAGTAAATGCAAGGACACTTGCGAGCAGTACAAGACAGACAAGTAGTGGGCAGACCGTCATCATCGTCCCTTGGAATTCAAAGAGGACGATCATGTCTTTTCGAGGATATCACCTACTAGAGGCACCATTCAATACGGAGGACGCAGCAAGTTGAGTCTAAGGTATGTTGGACCATTGACGTGCTAGAAAGAATGGGAATCCTTGATCATCGAGAAAAGGTATTGAAGAATCAGCCTATTCCCTTGGTCCGCGTGGCATGGAAGCATGGCGCGCCAGGAGAATCAACTTGGAAGCGTGTGGACGACATGCGTAAACGTTTTTCGAACCTATTCGTAAACCAAGATATAAATTACTTTGTAAAATTATACCTTATGCCGTCTTTGACTTCTACCGTGGCTTAGTTTTCAATTTCGAGGACAAAATTCTTATAAGTTGGATAGATTGTAAACCCCCTCGTACAGATTCCAGCATTTTAGGATTATTTTTAGCAATTTAGGATTTATGGCAATATTTTAATTTATTTTGCTTACATATCCTATTAATTTGTGCACCTGTCCATCACCTAATTATTTGGAGCTTTACCTTGACTGTTATCCCCGGACGAAGTTCACATACCTCTCCTAGACATACCAGTCTACTATCATGCACTTTGTGCAACTCCCAGATACTTTATTTTGAGCCTCGTATGAGACGCACAAATACCGTTACAAAACGTCTGTATTTAAATTCCCAGACCTATACCCATCTCTGTTCCCATAGAGATTAGAGGCCCAACATGCACCTGTTTTGCCCAGACAAAAATACGTTAATATTCTATACTGATTATACTACATTTAGTGTATTGACACCGTATTAAAATTATGGCCCTATCTGTCTCTGAATAATTAGAGAACACCATGCGCAGTATTTATTAATTAATTAATACGATGGCCCATCCCCCCAGGGCCCTCACACAGCAATTTCCCTCAGTTCTGTGCATTTTAGAATTTTCAGGAATCGGGTATTTTTCCCAGACAATTTCGTAATTGCACAATTTCCTAAAATAGGACCTTTACGCAATTTAGGAAATTACAGGGACTCTTCTGCAAATTTTAGTGCGAGGTGTCACCCCCTCATTGGCCGGTGAACCTGCACCGTCCATTTGGAAGTGGGACCCACCTGAAAATATCCTGTAAATATCCTAAATGTAAATTTACTAAATTACCCCTAAAAATTAATCTCTATAAAAAGAAAAACCCTAACCCTAGCCGTCAGCAGCCTGCCTCCCCCCCCCCCCCCCCGCCGGAGCAGCTCAGACCCCCCCCCCCCCGCTGAAGCGGCGAGTCCCCTCGCCGAAGCCACTCCTCCTCTCCCCCCCCCCCCGCGGCGAAGCCAACCCCCCACCCGCCGCTGAGCTCCGTCGCCCTCTCCCAGCCCCCGAGCCCCTCTTCCCTCTTCTCCTCCAGCCTCCCCATGGCCGGAGCCGACCCCCGACCTCCGCCCGCCCCTTCCCGACCTCCTTCTCCACCTCCTCCGCCACTCGCCACCACCACCAACCCATCACGACCACCACGCCACCACCTCCCTCGGCCTCCTCCTCTTCTCCTTCTCCGAGCCCTTTCCTCTCTGTCAGCGTCGGCCCCCGCTCCTTCCCGACCTCCTCCACTCCGCCCTTCCTCTCCCGCCACTCCCCGAGCAACCACCACCCCCACCCGGCCACACGCCGCACGACTCCGAGCCCTCTCCTTCGCCCAACCACTCTCTCCGTCCGGTCAGCGCCGCACAGCCCTCGACTTTGGCGGCCGTGCAGATCCCCGCTCTGATTCAGTCCTCTCCCGACCGGCCAGTACACTCCTCCGCCTCCCCATGGCCGGAGTCGACCCCGACCCCGCCGAACTTTCCTGTTCCTGACTCTTCCTAGGTGATCACAGCCGACGACCTCCAACGTTCGCCTGGACCAGCCGGTGTCGACTGAACGACCGGAGAAGACGACTACACCACTATCGTCGTCTCCTGTTCAGCCCTTTCCCCACGAGCTCTGCCCTGAGCCGCCACAGCGAGGCCCCGGCAAGTCTCCACTGGACTCAGACCGAAAACAGCAGCCCGGACACAGCCCAGATACGATCAGCGTCGTGTCGCATCTCTTCCCGGATACAGGAAATTCATTCTGTGGAGCCTTGTTCAGGTAACCCATTCTATCTCCTCGAAGTTCCGTCTTTAATTTCGTCAGTCGTGACACGTACGCTACGTAACCCTCTCGATGCCCGTGCAACCCGCTGGGTGCATCGCGTCCTGTGGCGATCGCAAACCGCGATCCAAATACAGGAAAAACAATACCCCGTTTCACCCAGAACTGAGTACGCCCCGCCAAACGGGACGACTTTGTCGCACGCGGTCTTTACCAAAACGTGTGCGTCGTTGATACGGACGTGCGAGATTTCGCAGAAGTTGATTTGGATGTGCGTGCACACCGGAATCAACGCGTATCCGCCGACAACGCCCCGTATCTGCCTGTTCTGAAATATGCTGTAACTTTGTGTACACACGTCGGATCGAAATAAAATTTACGCCATCGGACTCGTAGCAATACGCTGGTCCTGTGATACAAGTTTGGTTCGATTCTGAGAACGTTGACAAAATCCCGTATCGTGGGCCCCACAGGCTCCACTTGACGGGCAATTTTGTGACCGGCTCATCAGAATCTAATTCTGGAAGTTCTGTTGGGTTCGTATCATCGTTTCTGACTTGTTGACACTAAGTTTAAGAAATTTGGAGACCTTTGACCCTGACACATTTTTCGGTGCAAAGCGGTCCACGTGTGGACCCCGCTTTGACCAAAAACTGTCATTTTTGCCCCTGTGTACAAATTAGACTTAAGGACAGGCATTTCTAGCTATTTGATATTTTCTGAGACTGTTAGTAATGTTTATTTCAGTATCTGAAGACATTTATTCTGAGACCATAGTTTCTGACTTTTGGCATTTGACATCTAGACGTATATTTTGCATCTCTCTTGCCAGGCAAGTATACCTTGCCTTGTTGTACTATTTAAATTCAGTATTTGTTAGTTACATGTTTATTTATCTTGATATTATATAAATGTGCGCTTCCGAGAAAACTCGGGTGCAGTCAACGAAGGCGTTGACGTTAGGATTTGTATCTGACCTAGTGTCTAGTAGACCCACCTAAAGTTGTGGAGTTATTGGTATGACTTTCCAGGCCTTGACACGTATCATTACACGTCACAGAGTGAGTTCATGTAGGGACGCGTGCCTCATGCATGACTGGCCATCAGTGTGAGAAACACGTGTAACGGTATTTAGCTCAGTTGTTTATTTCTATAGAGACTTGCATCATAGTACAAGATGTCCACGTCGTGTTCACGACCTGTATATCTACATCATAGTAGAGGTGTATCAGGAGCTGATGTGCCACTACTTTGCGTGCACTGCTTTTTATGACGATCCTTCTGATTTGGCCCATACCACCAAGTGGACGTCCTACCTCTTCTTCCACCGGGCCAGGGCCGCCAAGCCGGAGAAAGTTTCGGGGGGCAAGGATGAGCCCGTAAATTGTTTAGGCGTGCTTAGTGCCCAGGTAGTTGGGGCTCTTATGGATGATGCCAAGGCTCTGGACCAAATTCTTGACGACGGGGTAGGAAAGTATCCCGAAGGCACTAAGGCTTATAGTTACTTGAGGCGTTGCCGCAGACCTCTGTCCAAGGAAGCCCAGCTGGCTAGTTTCCTCTCCATATGGCTGCGTCGAGTAGTGGTGCCCGGCACTGCATCTGCGGACCGCATTCACCGGAATATCCTGTGGCCTGCGATGCGTCTGGTGTTCGGGGCAAGACTGGGCTTGCTCCCTGCTATGGTGTGCCGTATACAGGCTGGCCTAAGAGCCATGACTGACGGGCTGCTCGCCGATGAGACTCGACGTGAAAGCTTTCCCAGGGTGGAATTACCATACCTGTATTTAATGGGATGGTTAATTCTCCACAACCCTCGGGTGATGTCCCCTGGCTCCGGTAGTAGCCCGGGGGGTAGCTTCCTGCTGAATTATAAGGACTCTCCCTGGAATAGTTTTAGACTGTAGGCTGACACTGGGCCTCAGTCATGGCTGGAAGCTCCTTTGTATTGTCCCCTCTGTACATCGTAATCAATCGAGGATCAGGCTGGAGGATTTAGGTGGAGAGAAGACCAATCTTTCTCTGGAGGCTTTCAAGTGGTTGATCTGTATCAGGCCTTCCCACTTGTTGTATAGAAGTGAAGATCATTGCTTCTTCGAGCCTTACTTGCCTAGTCGGTTTGCCAGGCAATTTGGGTACGACCAGTTGCACGTGGGCAATGCCGTCACCAGCTTCAGGTCCAGGGGCGGACTCATCGATGGAGCCCGAGGATGGCGATATTTCATCATGGGATGCACTGGAGCAATTTTTACCGTGCCAGTCGTCACATCCTCCACGGAGCTGCGCATCTTACATTCGTATGCCCAGTTCTATGTGGCGGTTAACACCTTCTACCGTGATTTTGACATGCGTGGGAGTTTTAGGGTGCCGTCTTCCACGCCTGGGGGAAGAGTCGAAGTCCCTTCGGTTTCTCCTGACGAGGGTGAGGAGTTCACTACTCCTGATGAGCCGTTGGTGTCGGTGCCGAGATGTGAAGTGCCTCTGCCTGCGGGGGCCTTGGTAGTCTCTGGGAAGCGAAGGGCCGCTGCTCCCAAGGAGGTTTCTCCTCGCAAGAGGAAGAGGACGGTCAATCATTCTCTTCGAATTCCTGGTATCGAGGCTCCCAGAGAGGAATCTGCTGTTTCGCCTGTCGAGGATGTTTCCTTGATCGGAGGTTCCTCGCCTTCTAGGGAGGGACCCTCAATTTTGGCTGGCGGTGCCGGGACACTTCGTCTTGAGGATGCCGTCGCCGCTACTACCTCCGGTAGTGGTACGAGATTGCCGGTATGGCCGAGGCAGATGGGAGAATCTTCCCTTAGACCAGAAACGGATGAAACCCCTGCCGTGTCTGTGAGCATGCTTGGCGAGGTCCCAGCTGACGAACCTCGACTGCGTCTTGGTGGAGGCTTGGTAGATCTCTTGGCGATGTCGGTTGGCCCACCCCCTTCTCCAGGTATGACAGTTCGCATTACGTCATTAAGGCGTGATTTAGCTACATCGGCTGCAGATGCGCCGTATATGCCGCTGGCCATGGGTAAATATCATCTTTATGTCTCCTTTTTAGAAAGAGTACCATTATACTGATATCAACTCTCTTGTCCTCTTCCCAGGGGATGGCGTCCCTGGGGAATACAGCTTTGAAGCGCCTTCTGGCTCTGCTCCGGCTCTTGGCGATGATACGGAGGCGTTTGACTTTGAGGAGGAAATATCTTCGGGGGCCGATTCGCCTATTGAAGAGGCTTTGATATCCCAAGAAGAGGGAGAGCCTGCCGTTGCGACCACTTCGGTTGTTGTAGATGCACCTCCTTTGGTCGCACCTCCTGTTGAAGCGACGGTTGTGACCACTTCGTCTGCAATCGTTCCTGGAGGGGGACTTGCCAATGCTGCGGCCACTCCTGGCGCCCAATCAGATTTAGCTGCGCTGACCGAGCAATATACCAGTGTCTTCTATGCTACTTTGAAGGCGCTAGTACCGATGGTGCTGAAGGGGAATCTGGACCTTGAGCGCCTGAAGAAGTCCTCTCAGATTCCGATAGAGGCGATCCGAGATTTTGACGGCACTGGGCTGGCTGATGCCCTGGAGGCGATGGTTAATGGTTTGGAGCAACCCATTAACGAATATCTGCAGCTAACTCGGGGCGGTATTGAAGCTGAGGTCCAGTCCAGATACAACTCCATGACTGCGCATTTTACCAAACAGATGGAAAGCTTGGATAAACTCGTTCAAATACGCCAGCTGGAGATGGACGAAAGAAAAACCGTCGTGGAGGAGGCCCTTGCCCTTCAACTGAAGTGCCAATCCGAGCATGAAGGGAACGTAGCGAGGGCTCGCAAGTTGAGAGAAAAGCTCGCTCAGGCGGAGGAGTGGGCTTCCCAGTCGTTGGCAGGTTTGGATGTAGCGACTGGTCGACTGAGCGCAGCACAACGGGATCTGGATCGTGCAGAAGCTGCCCGTGCGGGTGTTCGTCGGGCGAGGGCCGAGCTGTCCCTCATGGGGGACAACGAGGCCCGGCTGGAAAAGGCTCGCGCTGATGCCTTGGCCTGCAGGGATGAGAGGATAGCTGTACTGGCGCAGCAGATTCACGATCTGACCGCTCCCCCACAATGATGTACCCTTTCTTCTTCTTGCTTCCCAGTGTAATTCTGCTCTTTCTTGGGAATAAAGCGAACTCTTTTCTGACTTTGTGGACCCATCATTTCGGAATGTAAATGACAGGTTTGGGCGAGAGCGATATCAGAGGTAGTATGGACGTGATAAACTCTCAAGAAACTTTAGCAGGACACATTTATTCAGAGGTCATACGGACATGATAGAATATGCTTTGACTAAGGTCTGTAGGTAAGATACTATCAGAGGTGATATGGACATGATAGGCTCTCAAGAAACTTTAGCAGGACACATTTATTCAGATGTCATACGGACATGATAGAATATGCTTTGACTAAGGTCTGTAGGTAAGATACTATCAGAGGTGATATGGACGTGATAGGTATTGCATTTCCAAATTAGTCGAATGTATCTATTCAGAGGTTATATGGACATGATAGGATACGACCCAACTAGTTTTATTTTCGAAGTAGTTTTGTCAGAATTGAGGTTTCCGCTATATTCTACCCGAGCAGAGGAGATTAAGCATAGTACCTTTTCAGGAATTTGCCGTTGATAGGAGCCATTAACAGGTCTCCATTAGGCTGGGCTAACCTGTAAGCGCCATTTGAGAACGTTGTCTCGACCACATAAGGACCTTCCCATTTGGGCTGGAATTTGCCTTTACTCCTGTGGGTAAGAATCATCGGCCTTCTTACGGCTAGAACTAGCTCGCCGACTTTGAACACTTTTTTTTTTACTTTATGATTGAAAGCTGTGAAAATGCGTGCTTGGTAGAGCGCGATGTGCTGCTGAGCTTGGAGGCGTTTCTCGTCTAATCCTTCTAGCTCATGAAGTCTTAAAAGGTCGTTCTTCTCTTGAGTCAGCTCGTTAGCCACGGCTATTCTGAGTGACGGGATCTGGACTTCAATGGAGAGAACTGCTTCGCTCCCATAGACTAGTGAGAATGGAGTACAACCTGTCGGTGTTCGTACCGTTGGGCGATATGCCCAGAGGCATTCGTCCAGCTTCTCATTCCAATCTCTCTTGTTTGAAGAGACGAATTTCTTCAAGAGTTTGGTAATGGTTTTGTTGAAAGCTTCCGCCAAACCATTAGCAGCTGGATAATATGCCGTAGAGGCAACATTATGTATCCGATTTTTATCGCAAAATCGATGAAATGCTTGACTGATGAACTGAGGCCCATTATCGTGAATTATCCTCCGAGGTACCCCGAAGCGATAGATGACGTGATGCTTGATGAAGCTGATCACATTAGAAGCCTTTACCTCCGCAAAAGGGATCGCCTCTGCCCACTTGGAGAAGTAATCCATGATGGCCAGTATGAACTGGTGACCCCTGGAAGAAGACGGGTGAATAGGACCAATGACATCCATACCCCATGCTTCGAAAGGCCAGGACGCAACCGTGGGATGTAGATATTCGGACGGCTGATGTATGAAGTCTGCATGGACCTGACAGGCCTTGCATTATTTTGCATAGCTGATCGCGTCTGTGATCATAGTGGGCCAGTAGTAGCCCATTCTCCTGATACGATCCTGTAGCTTAGGGCCGGGTTGATGCGCCCTGCATATGCCGTCGTGAGCTTCACGAATGATCAGCTGTGCCTCTTTGTCAGAGAGGCATCTCAATAGCAGTCCGTCATAGGTCCGGCGATATAGGCATTGTGAAGATGCATCGAAGTAGAAGCGTAAGGATCGCCTCTTGACGGATACTGCTTCTTTAGGGTCTTCTGGCAAGATTTTGTATGCCACGAAATTTATGAAAGGACTCTTCCAATCTCGTCTGGGAGGATCGGCGTATGCAGCGTAGCTACGTCTTATGTGAGAGTTGTTCTTCACACAGAATAAATCTCTGTTAAGAAGGATCACCGAGTTCTGCCTTCTTATAGGAGTAGCCAGATCTGCGGCTAGACTGGCTAGGGCATCAGCTTCAAGGTTCTGGGAGCGAGGCACATGCTCCAGGAAAAACCCTTTGAATGTCATGGCTATCTCGATTGCTGCTTGGTGATAGGGGATGAGGTCTGGATTTCGGACCTCATATATTCCTCTGACTTGATTGACTATAAGAAGAGAATCTCTGAAAGCTTCCAGAGATTCGACCCCCATCTCTTGAGCGATTTGGAGCCCGATTAGTAAAGCGTTATACTCTGCCACGTTGTTTGAACAGGGCTCGTTGAGAGAGTATGCTCGGTAGACGACGAGTTTATCGGGAGTAACCAGGACGATTCCTACTCCTGAAACCACACTTCCCCTAGGACCAGTTCTGGAGGCACCATCAAAGAATAGTTGCCATGCGTCACTTTCCGTCGCGGAATTACATTCTGCAACTTCGTTAGGGATGTCCTCGTATAACTTGGAGGTCTCCGGGATTGGATGAGCAGCTAGGAAGTCGGCCAATGCTTGGCCTTTGATGGACTTCTGAGGGACATACACCATGTTATATGGTGTTAACAGCATCGCCCAAGTTGCGAGTCGGGAATTAAGAGGACTCGGCTTGCTCATTAGTACTCGAAGAGGGTTGATTTTGGAGATGATATGGATAGTCTGGCCGGTGACATAGTGCCGCGTCTTCTGGATAACGAACATCAGAGCCAAGCATTCTTTCTCCACTGGATTGTACCGGTGTTCGGCCCCGACCATCATTCTACTTAGATAGTGGATAGACTGTTCATGCCCTACATCGTTCTTCTGCGCAAGAAGAGCTCCCAGGGAATGGTCCATTGCTCGAACGTATAGGAAGAATGGTCTTCCTACGACGGGGGGCACCAGAACTGGCGGATGAGTGAGGTAGCGTTTGATATCGTTAAACGCTTGTTGACAGGCTTCGTCCCATACGAAGGATACACCTTTCTTCATGAGACGAGAAAAAGGCTGACATCTTCCGAAGAGGTTGGATATGAATCTCCGGATGTAAGCCAGACAACCTTGAAATCCCCTAAGTTCCCTGAGATTGCGAGGCGATCGTATTTCTATGATGGCTTGGACTTTCTCAGGGTCCACTTGGATGCCTTTGCCGGTAATGACAAATCCCAGGAATTTGCCGCTAGACACACCCAAAAAGGACTTCGTAGGATTCATCTTGAGTTGATGTTGGCGCATCAACTCGAACACCGACCTCAAGTCTCGAATGTGATCATCTTTGAGGCAACTTTTGACAGCTATGTCATCCACGTAGCATTCTACCGTTTTGCGTAAATGCTCATGGAATATGTTACTCATAGCTCGTTGGTATGTTGCCCCGGCATTCTTTAATCCGAAGGGCATTACTGTATAGCAATATACCCCCAGTGGTATTCGAAAGGCGGTATGCTTCTCGTCCCCAGGATGCATCTTGATCTGATTGTACCCTGAGAATCCATCCATGAAAGACATGCATTCAAAACTGCAGGTGTTGTCGATCATGATGTCTGTGATGGGAAGAGAGAACTCATCCTTGGGGCGGGCCGTATTCAGATCCCGGTAATCGATGCAGATGCGTATTTTCCCATTTTTCTTTATGACTGGGACAACGTTGGTGACCCAGTCGGGATGTTGTTCCTCCCGGATAAAACCGTAGGCTATCAACTTTTTGACTTCGGCTTCAATGGCGTCCATCATATCCGGGCGGAACCGGCGCTGGTGTTGCTTTACAGGCTTTGAATCGGGCGATATTTTGAGTTTGTGGGTAGCCATTTCTGGATCAAGTCCTGGCATATCCTCATAATTCCATGCGAAGACGTCGATGTATTCTCTTATCAGTTGAATAACTTCTTCCCTTTCGGCTGGGGAAAGATTGTTACTGATAAATATCGGCCTCGGTGAGAGTTCATCCCCAACGTCGATCTGGATAACTTCATCTTCAGTGGGAGGTTCTCTCTGCTCGAAGCGAAACTCCCATTGTGTATCCATCTGTTGAGCCCAAGAGTCATTTTTGAATGGCTCAGACTCTGGCTCGTTTGCTTCGCAGGGATCTATCACTACCATATTTACTGATAATGTTCGTTCGAGAGCTTCAGGTGAGTCAGAGGGTGACGAGCCATCCTGATAGGAGGAAAGGACATTCTCGCTTGATTTGGAGGAGGCGGCATACCCTAACCCGAAATGGGTCTATTGATAGCGAGGATTGTCGAGTAGTGGCGTTCGTCTGCCCTTCCCGTAGTTGAGGCCTGGCTTCCGCTCCAAGTCATAGCCCATGTTTTGCATGATCCTCAATGCCTGTGGGCTGTATTGGTGGACCTGCATTTTCCCAGTATCGTTATCGAGAGAATCCTCTTGGACAGTCGGTTGACTGCGCACGCGGCCGAAGACTATTGTACGCTGATTGTCGCAGGTAGGCGGGACAAGGAAGATAGAGTCCTCTTGCAGTCCATACATTGTGACGACGTTGGACGATGATGCTACCTTCCATATGTACGGGTGATAGGAACCCATAGCTATCAAGAAGTTCTGTGCTAATATTTCTATATCGTCATGGGAAGAGGATTCCTGGTTCGGAATCAGAGCATTGATATACTGGAAAAGAGGATGTTTATCATCTGGGGCTCGGTTCCTGGTTGTATTTACATCAGTCGGCTGCTCGTGGTGCCGGAGGTTGATGACCAAGGGAGGAAGCTTCTGGTTCGAAGTGATCACGAGAGGATCACCCCCTTTTCCTGAACCGGACTTGTTAAGGTGGATAGCCATAGGTTCCATGGCTTTTGGACGAGTGGTTCGTCCCTTTACCCTGATTGACAGTGGTAGTGCGATAGAGGGTTCTTCTGGCTCCCGGTAGGATTCCTTCTCTGCCTCGCCTGGCACTTCTTTCGTGTGATCCTGAGAGTACAAAACGGCATCGGAATAGAAGGATTCTATTCCTTTAAACGGGTTTAAGTCAGCAACCTCCGTTCGTACTGTTCCTTGTGCGTCTACATACTTAAGGCATTGATGTAGAGTTGAAGGAACAATGTTGTGGTCGTGGATCCACGGTCTTCCCAGCAAAATATTGTAGGATACTTCTGAATCGATGACGTAACATGTGGCTACCGATCTGAGGTTGCCAATTTGGATCCTCAGGCAAATTTTTCCCAAAGGCTTGCTCTTTCCAGCGTTGAAACCCACGATTGTGGTGGTGGTGAAAGCTAATTCGCTAGTAGGAATCCTCAGCGGCCTGAGCAGACTGTGGGGGATTATGCTGATTGACGATCCCTAATCTATGTGAATCCGATCGACCTCCATGGAACCGACGTACCCGATGTAATAGAGGGGCCTGTCATGCCTGTTATGTTTCAATAGCATGTCGTCTTGAGTGAAAGTGATATTCGGCACCACCTCCATCACACTGTGGCACTGGGGACACGCCACTGGTTCTTCGTCGGGGGACTTGAGCTGGGTCAAGCATGCCTCCGCCTGTATTAGTGCTTCACTCAGGGCTAGACGAGTGTCCTGGGAGAGCCTGAGTAGCTCGAAGATGGACAGCCTGGCTGGTGTATTAGCCAGTTGGGCCAGGATGTCAAAGTTGTACGGCTTCTCTAAACCTTTGTTGGGAATGTCTTTCACAAGTTTATCAAAGCGGACTTCTTTCTGCTTCCCCTTGTCCGTTGGAGTCGGCCTTGTAGGATCGATCTCTGTTATGACGGGCTCGGGTCCCGACGGTTTGGCAGCTGAAGTACCTGCTGGTGCACCTTCCTGATTTGCTCCGTAGTTATTGAGGTAAGCTTTCCCCGAACGGGTCGCAGCTAGTACCTCGTCTTCGTCTGATGGCGAAGAAGTCGCAACCATGTGGCATGGCTTGTATTTGGAGTTCTTTCTAGACGCAGCTCTAGTAGCATTAGACTCCTTCTCGAGCTCTGACACCAAATCCGGATGAACCCACATGATATCGCCCCGCCGGGTGGTTAGGGGTACCAGGTCGTGATTTTGACCCCTAGCTGGAGGGAGATTGACGATGTTCATCGTGGTCCGAGAGATAGGCGCAACACCATTTGGGACCTCCTGGGGAGGCAGATTGCCAAACTGTAGAGAGATCATGTTGGCTGTGACCGTCTTCTCAGTGTTGTGCAGAGTTATGGCTTTGGCATCGATCAAACCCTGGATCTTCCTTTTCAGTATGTAACACGCCTTTGTCGGGTGGTGCACATATCTGTGGAAGATGCAGTATTTGGGGTCGTTAGTACTGCTGACTTCTTGGGGCCACTTCAACTCCGGAAGGGTGATCTTGCCACTTTTGATGAGACACTCGAATATACTTGGGATATCCTCGTCGTCAAAGGAGTAGACTTCTACGAGACTGGACGTCCCTGGTCTCGTCTGCCCGGTTGCCGTCATCTTTTGTCTGGACGTATTGACCGTCAGAGCTTCTTTCCCTTTTGGACCACGAGAATGGTCGCTGCTGGGAGATGATTTCTTGCCTCTGTCAGAGGCGGAGATCATGATGCCATTGTCGCGTGCCTTGCGACTGTTATCTTCAGCGGCTATGGCCGAGAGGATGAACGAGGGCCAATCACGGAACTGATATGGTCCTGTGAACACCAAGACCACGGAAAGGAGGTTTTTCCTGCAAATGTCTACCAACGCAGAGTCTGGAACTCCTGGAGGCATCTGTAAGGTGGCCTGACGAAAATGCTCGATGAAGGTGCAAATGTCCTCTTTTTCTCTTTGCTTGACTTCGATGAGAGAGGACATGGACATGTCCATTCCTCCCTCGTAGAATCGCGTGAAGAATAAAGCTTTGAAGTCCTCGAAGAAAGTGATGCAGTTGTCCGCCAAGCTACGGTACCACTGATAGGCTACTCCTGAGAGACAACCTTTGAACACCCGAGTGAGGAGGGTGTCGTTCCCTTGCAGCAACACCGTCATCATACTAAAATAGTTTATGTATTGACTTGGCGACGTTTTCCCTTCGAATAGGGCCATGGTTTGAGGTTTGTACCTCGGAGGGAAAGGGACCTCTTCCCAGTTAGCTAGGTAAGGTTGGTTGATTTCCAGTTTCTTGAGCTGATCTTTGTGCTTCAAGGCATCGAACTGGGCTTTCAACTCCCGTACTGCCTGCATCGGATTTTCAGCCGGAAGCGGGACTACGGAGTGGTGTGGAGTTTGCTGTATCGTGACTCCAACGGGAGGCAATATATTCTCCGAAAGTGGGGAACTGCTGACTCTTGATCTAGAGCAGGTTCTTGGCTTGGATTAGATGGTGGCAAGTCCACCCCCACACGTATCTGAGTTGGCGGGACCGATGCTTGAGCCATGGCAGTTGCGTGCTGGGTTAGCATCATCTGGTGCATGTTTTCTATTATGGACTGCATTTGTTTTAGAGATGCCTCTAGCGTAGCGATGCGTTGCTACGCGTTTCCTGATGGTGAAGCCTCCTCGCGTTCATCTTTAACGGTATAAACTCTCATCTCCCTGGGTGTCATTGAAGGATGAGTGTAGGTCACTGTAGAAGTCGACTCTACACTTTCAGCATCTGATTCGGGGGCCTGGCGATCCTCAGCGTCGGAATCAGAAGAGGATGAAGCTGGTCGTCGTGATCTTGCACGAGTGTTTTGGAATACCCCGGCTTCAGCATTTCTGAGGAGCTCATTGAACCTCCTTCGGCTCGGAGGCCTAGAGGGATGACATCTTGAGTTCGAACCTCGTCTAGGCATGTGTGAGGCCATGTTTACAGATGCATGCGCGGGCTTCTTTTCCTGAAAAGACAGAGAGTAGCTTAACCGGTCGAAAACCGGTCGTCTTGTTTTAGAGCAGCAACAGTGCTTGCCAGAAGGCGTAATAGATATATTGGAAGGTTCCCTCTCTTTACGCTTCTGGGTTAGATATTTGCGCAGGTCAGGAGGAGTTGCAGAAGAAGATGATTGTTTGTTTCCTCTGCTCCCATCAGTGGTCATGCGAAGGTTGGGCACCATGGCTCTTGCTGTGCCACCTGTGTACAACAGGTTGGCCGTCTGGGTGGCGGATAACCTCCGGGAGGTTGTCTTTCCGCAAATTGAGCTTGCACTACACCGGGGGACTTCACCTGGCGTATTTTGAAGATTTTCTCAGGCTGGCGTGAAGCTGAAGAGGTCCTCAGTCGGCCATCGGCTTCTCGCGTAATCCGGAGGGTATGCAGATTGTTCCCTCGCTGGCGTAAGGGCCGAGAAGTTGCGTATTCTGCCGCTTGTTTTCCCTCGCGGAGATCATAGCGCTCATCTGGTTCCTCGTAGAGGTCAGATGTCGTCTTGTGCGCAGAGCGTGACCTGTACTTCTGATTTGGCGCTAAGGCATCATCAGAAGTTTTGTCTGTACCGCGCGTAGCGGAAGACTGGTTTCTGCGCGTAAAGCGCAGTGGATACTCCTGGGTCAGTGCTGAGACTTTGCCCGAAGTTTTGTCTGTACCGCGCGTAGCGGGAGACTGGTTTCTACACGTAGAGCACAGTGGATACTTCTGGGTTAGCGGTGAGGCTTTGCCCGAAGTTTTGTCTGTACCGCGCGTAGCGGGAGACTGAATTTTACGTGCGGGGCACGGAGGGAGCGATGCTACAACCTCATTGGTCGAAGAGATCGGAGAGTCCACAGGAATGGTAGAGGATGTCTTGGGCATCCAGACCTTGCGTAGCTTCCAGTTGTCGTGGACGGAGAGAGGGTGAGAGCTACCCCCGGTTCGAAGCATATCTTCGTAGGCAGACTGGTCGAACTGGACGACCAATGTCTTCTTCGCGGTTCCTATAGATACCGCGTCGTGTTGAGCAATTACTTTCTCATCAGAAGAGAAAGACGTCCCCAGCAGAGTCGCCATCTTATTTGTGGTAGAAAACGAAAAGAATGAAAGATGTATTCAAGACGGGGTTTATACAAGACCCGTGTTCTTTTGTTTACAAACAAACTTGTACAATGTATTCCTATACGAGGATGTGGGAGTACAATTTATTTAATCTGGGTATAAATTGCTATAGGTGTCTGATCTGCAGTCGATCACTTTAGCCCTTGGACCACACGATGGTGAAGAAGTGCCATAGAAGACAGAAAGCAGCCTCGGAGGTTGCAGAAAAGGGTGGATGTACGATGCCCAGGTCGTCGATCCCTATCCTTTGCCTGAGCTCCGGGTTCCTCTCTCTCTCTCTCGATCTCCTCTCTCCTTGCTCGATCTTCAATTGTTCGACCTCTTCTCTGAGTCTTCCATTGTTCGATCTTTCAATTTTTCGACCTGTTCCTCTGTTGATAGAGGTCTCTATTTATAGAGTTTTAGTGACAGTGACCACTCAGTTGGTGTAAAAACCGAGGAGTGGACAATACAGCACCCTTTTACACGACGGTTAAAGTAACCAATGCCTGCGTATGGATGATCTTTTGAATGAGCGTGTGACACGGGTCCAACTAAGGGACACAACGCGTACAATTGCTACGAAGATCACGGCGTAAAAGCCACGTAGGTAGGTATCCCCTGTGCATAAGAGGTGGGCGTAAAAGCCGATGTCTGTCACCGTGGCATAGAAGCCAAGTAGGCATAGAAGCCGGGTGGGCGTAGAAGCCCGACGGCATAAAAGCCGGGTGAGCATAAAAGCTGAGGAGGCGTAGAAGCCATCTGGGCACAGAAGCTAAACGAACGTAGGTGCCACTGCGTAATGTGCTTGGGGAGGCGTGGAAGCCGAGAGAGCATAGAAGCTGAGGAGGCGTAGAAGCCATCTGGGCACAGAAGCTGAACGGGCATAGACGCCACTGCATAATGTGCTGAATGCTGATGTAGACGTCCTTTAGCCGGAATCACGGCTTTTGAAGATATTATCAAATCCCTCGCATTAAATGCAGAGATCTGTCATCATTTTGTGCATTAATTGCGAAGGCATGTTCTGAAGGCCTGCCACCGTTCAGGGACGTGCCTCGAGCCATGTGTGGAGAACAGCTTTTGACATGGCAGTCTGTTTGTCTTCCGCGGGGCGTAGATGGTTCTCGTCCGCCTGTATGGGACAAGGCAGTGTATCCCTTTGTATACGTAAAAGCAGTTTATGCAAAGGAGATGTCACTAAACGTCGGTTTGGTGACTCTTTATCAAATCCCTTGCATTAAATGCAGAGATCTGCCATCATTCTGTGTATTAAATGCAGAGGCATGTTTTTGAAGGCCCGCAGCCCTTCTGTGCGTCAGTCGTGCCTCGAGAAGACCGTTACCGCCTTGTGCGCCAATCGCAGAGACGTGCCTCGAGCCCTGCGCAAAGTGCAGCTTTTGACGTGGCAGGCGGTTTGTCCGCTGTGGAGCGTAAACAGCTCACGTTTGCCTGTGTAAAACAAGGCAGCATATCCCCTTGTGTATGTAAAAGAAACAGTTTACGTAAGGGGGATGGTGGTGACTGACAGCCTGGGTCGTAGTGCCGTGCCATCATTATAGCCGTCGTCTGGGTAGCCGAGCCGTATCCCTTTGTCAGAAGTTCAGACGTCAGGTTCATTGCAGGGTCTGACAGGTTCGTCTCGGAGAACACGAAGCGTTCCTCGTACGCTTTGAAAGCGGATGTGTTTTTACGTCATAGGGGCGACGAGGCCCTTTGCTTTACGCTTGAGGCGGCCTGGACATGCTGCACTTACGCGGATGGTCCTGAGAAGCTCTTGTCTTGCCTGCTTGGTGGCTCTGAGGTCATCTCTTTACGTTGCCCTGCACCAATAGGTTGCGTATAGTCATCCGGCGTATTTTTCATGCTTCTACACTTGTATAATCATTTTATTTGGCTCGGTTAGCTCATATTCGACAATGGCTTGATCTGAGGATACCTATTATGCATTATTCTAAGATAACCTTAGTATCGATAATTAGAAAGTCGTATAAGTGATTAGTCTATCTTATTAATTGGACTTGATTATGATTGTATTATTCTGTTAGTAGCATAGAAAAATGGACTATCATAGTGTGATAGATTCAACCCTTGTCCTTGTTTGGTTGTATGGTTGTACCTTTGTGCTAGGATATGTCATGGACCTAAGTTACGACACATAACCTATATTATTATATATTTATTATTTAGGTTTTTGTTTCTCTATTTCTTGCTTCATTTGTGGTACTTGCTATTTTTGGGTCTAACCCCACTTACTTTGCATGGCCAGATTTTGACCAAGCACCCTAGGATCAAGCATACTTTCTTCTGACTCATGGCACATACCAGGAACACGGTCGCCAAGGATAACGAGTAAATTTTCTTCTTTCCTACTCGTCATTGTATATTTTATCTTTTGGGCGTTTAGCCACCAGCACATGTTAGCTGGCACATCTGGACATTTAGTTTTTCTTACATAATTATATTAAATCAGACTGCAGCTGATCACTATCATATACTTTTGATAATCTACCAGCTCTTGTTTTGTACAGCTGGTCTCCAGAACATCTTGAGAAAGCGTTTGGGATGCCTTATTACTTTATCATATACGCTTTATGATTACTGTTTTTTATTTGATTAATTGAGACTTAGATGTTCGTGTGGCCCTAAGTGACTGATTGTAGCATGCACCCGTTGTCTACTTATAGTCGTGATCACCATACGACTTATAGTATCTTGTACGAGATAACTAGTCATGTCCGTCTCCATATTCTGGTATTGGGGCATAACATTCCTCCATTGAGATTTAGAGGAGGAGTTGTACATGGAGCAGATAGAGGAAATCTGTGAGTAGGGCATGTCACACCTAGTCTGTCGGTTGAAGAAGAGTATGTATAGTCTGAAGCAGGCTCCAAGATAGTGGTATAGGAAGTTTGAGTCATTTATGGGGAGCATGGTTATACACGAACGATGTTGGACTACTTATGTATCTGTGAGTTACTTTATTGATGATGATTCTATTATACTTTTGCTCTTTGTAGATGATATGATATTGGTGGGTCAGAATTAAAGCGTCAACTGGGTGTGGCCTTCTCAATGAAGGATTTGGGTGCAGCGAAGGCTATTCTTGGGATAAATATCAGCCAAGAGAGAGAGAGTCCAAACTGATTCATTTATTCCAAAAGAAGTACATTCATCGGGTACTTCAGCGTTTCGGGATGGACGGGTCAAAGAATGTGAGCAACCCCTTTGAGGCTCACATGCGAAGCAGTGTCCATCTACAAAGGACGGAAGGGAAGATATGGAGCGGGTTCCATATGCTTCAGCAGTGGTGAGTCTCATGCATGCCATGGTGTGCACAAGGCCAAACATCGCTCGCGTAGTTGGCACAGTTAGCAGGTATCTCTCCAATTTTGGGAGGATACCTTGGAGTACGGTCAAGTGGATTCTACGGTACCTTTAGGGCACTGCCGATTGGAGACTTTCTTTTTGTGGTGATGAACTAAAGTTGGTCGGATATACTGAAGCTGATATAGAAGCATAAAATACGCTGGGGAATTATACGCGTACTATATAGTCAAAATCCCCAACATACATGAAGTCCGCATAAAATAGAGCTTCAAGGCTATGTGGCATAAAACATGACTTCAGAGCTATACACATAAAATAGAGCTTTAAGGCTGTGTGGCGTAAAATATGACTTCAGAGCTATACGCGTAAAACAGAGCTTCAAGGCTGTGTGGCGTAAAAGGTTGCTATACCTCCCTGCGTAAAGCTTAAAATACGTTTGTTTTTAATGCAGCATAAAGTTATATGAGGAACTGTTGGTATTCCTCGGATGAATTTGTCAGACAAAATAGTGAACCTGACTCCTGACAAAAGTACTGTACGATGATCGAGAGGACGGCTGTGATGATAATTTTGCACAGAGACCCAGGCTGTCGTTTAATGAGATATTCTTAATACAAGTTGTTTTTACGCATTCAAAGAATACGCTGCCTATTCTACATGGGCAGAAATGAGTTTTTACGCTCAAGATGAGACGAAATCAGACGCTTCATCAAAAGTTGTTTCTCGTACAGAGCTCGAGGCATATCTCTGCATTTAATGCACGAGATGGAGGCAGATCTCTACATTTAATGCACAAGATTTTGTTCTATTTTGACTGGGAAAGCTAAAACTGTGGCTAATACGCTCACATCACCATCCTTATATTTTATGCCAACCAGGCTATTTTCAACTATAGGAGTACGCCGTATGCTATCTCCTCAAAATACGCCAACTCGACTATATTTGTAAGAGCACGTGATAAGGCTATTTAGCCCAGAATACGCTCAAGACCTCAGTCGTGATGGATAACTGGCTATTTTATGCTGGTTATCTATTATTCATGCATTATCAAGTTTTACACAGAATTTGGCTTTTACGCCAACAAGACAACTTATTTGGCTTTTACGCCAACCATCTTTTACGCAGGGGCTATTACCTACGTGGCTTGTATGCCATGATCTTCAAGATATGTTATACGCGTTACCTCATAAAGGGACACGTATTATACGCAGATTCAGAAGACTATGGGAACGTGAGTAGCAGTTATCATAACCGCAGCGTAAGAGAAGTCTTCTTCTTCACAGTTTGGCTTTTACGCCAATAAGACAGTTATTTGGCTTTTACGCCAACTATCTTTACGCATGGGGCAGTTACCTACGTGGCTTGCATGCCATGATCTTCGAGAAGCAGTTATACACATTACCTTATAATGGAACACGTGTCATACGCAGATGCAGAAGATTATTTGAACGTGGGTACAGTTATTATAACCGCCGCGTAAAAGGTGCAACTCTCTTCACAGTTTGGCCTTCTACGCCAACTGGACAGTTATTTGACTGATCTCTATAAATAGAGACCCCTGGTCACAGGGGAGGGGGGGTCGATCAAACAGAGGCACAGGAAGATCAGAGAATCAGAGAGAGAGAGAGCACAGACAGAGAGTGTTGGTTGACGAGAATTCAATCCCACTTGCAACATTTGAAGCTTCTTCTTCTTCTACAGCACTTTTTTATCATTGTGTGGTCCAAGGGACAAAGTGATCGACCGCAGATCAGACTTCTATAGCAATACTTCCCCAAAATCATTTTTTTATTGTACTTAACATCCTTGTATAGGATTAATTGTACTTTTTTTCTTGTTTGTAAGCAAAAAGAAAGGTTTCGTATAAACCCTCTTTCCATTTTTGTTTATCATCCGACAAGAGATGGTGACTCTGCTCGGGACAACTTTCTCATCTGACGAGAAAGCAATTGCTCAACAAGATGCTGTATCCATCGGATCGACGAAGAAGACTTTGGTCGTCCAGTTTGACCAATCTGCTTATAAAGACATGCTTCATGCAGGGGGTAGCTCTTATTTCCCCTCTGTCCAGAACAACAGGAAGCTGCATAAAGTATGGATGCCTAAGACGTCCTCTACCCTTCCTGCAAGCTCTCATTCTCTGATCAACAAGTTTGTGACAACACAGCCAACATGCCTTGTGCGTAAGATTTCTGGCAATGCCCTAGTGCCAATCCAAAAGTCTCAAACACGCCTTGTGCATAAAAATTTGTCTCCCGTCTGTGACATGGCAGACAAGACTTCTGGAAATATCTTAGTTCCAATCCGGAAGCTTCAGAAGCGCCCTGTGCATAAAACTTTGTCTTCCGTCTGGGACGTGGCAAACAAGACTTCTGGCAATGCCTCAGTACCAATCCAGAAGCTTCAGAAGCGCCCTATGCGTAAAACTTTGTCTCTCGTCTATGACGTGGCAGACAAGACTTCTGGTAATGCCCCAGTGCCAATCGAGAAGTCTCAGACGCATCCTGCGCGTAAAACTTTGTCTCCCGTCTGTGACGTGGCAGACAAAATTTCTGGCAAGGCCTCAGTGCCAATTCAAAAATTTTAAACGTGCCCTGTGCATAAAAATATATCTCCCGTCTATGATGAGGCAGATGGACCCTTTGATCACATCAAGGGAAAACAAGTGGAGAATCTCTCAACATCTAGGCTTGTACGCCCACAAGAGAAGAAAGTTCCCACTTTACAGATTATGCGGACTTTCCTTGTTTTACGTGAACCTAGGCAAATCTCCAAATTATGCCAAGATAGGTCTGTTCGCGTGAAAAAGACTCGTTTCACGGGAAGATGCGCTCCTCAGACAGATGATGGATCATACGCTACTCATATGGGTGAACTGTTATATATCTATGCCAGTGTAAACCCCCTCACCCAAAATAGGTATTTTGTGTATATTTTTATATTATTATATTTATTATAAATGTTAAATTTCTTTAGAGTATTCTTTTAGTTAATTAAAAAATAAATTTTTTAGTATATTTACTTATATAAATATTTATTTAGAATTAATTTTAGGCTATTTTAGATTTTTTGAGATTTTTCTAGAATTTTTAGGTAATTAAAACATAGGGAACCTAAATTTCTAGGACTTTCATGATTTACTATGAGACCATACTTGCATATTGTTCCTACCAAATATTTATTTTAGGTTAAAATATTTAATTATATTTTTTGTAATTTATTTAGAATTTTAAGAAATTTATTTAGATTTTTGAAATTATTTAGGATTTATTTGGATATATATAGTATTAATATTAGATAGATGCTAATTTAGTGTTAATAGATAGTAATAAGATTATATATAAATTATTTGAATTATATTTAATTCTATTTAAGATTATAAATTATTGAGATAAACTCAAACTCTATTTTTTAAATTAATTCAAATCCTGAGCCTACTAGGAAAGTAACTTCATGCATATCCTATCCTTATTTAAACTGATCCTAATCATATCCAAATTAGCTAATTATAGTCATATTCAATTAAGTAGTCTCCACCATTATAAATACCTACATCTTTTATATTTTTATTTCCCAAACTCCTCTCTTTTTCGTCCAAAAACAGTCAAATTCGTCATAAATTCAGCCTCATTTTCTAGTAGTTATAACGACTTAAAAAGATAATATCTCCTAGCTCCGGACTCCAAACGCGCTCCAGTTTTTTTTGTTAGAATCATATCAAGGTTAGTTTTCTGAATATATAAATTATTTCAGTAATTTTAGAACTTATTTATCCAAAATATTCTGAAAGTGCCAGCTGTCCGAAATCAGACGCATTTTCGTATTTTCGAGATTTTGGGAGATCCCGAACTCAAAATTACGAGCCGTTTGAAGTTTCAAAAATCTAACATAATGAATTTACATAAAATTATTTTTTTAGAATTTAATATGCAAGTTTAGTCTACTGTAAAATTCGTGCAACGTAGACGTAAATAGGAAACCACCGAAAACTGTCATCTGTGCGCCCTTGTGGCCATAACTCTTTACCGACTTGTGATTTTATGAAACTGTCAATTCCAGCGTTCATGTAGTGTTGAAATCTATAGGTTTCCACACACAAATCTAGAATTTGAGTTGGTTGACTTTCTTTGGACCAAAATTAGAGTTTAACAATAAAATCAGATTAAAATACTATTTTAGGTTATTTTATTCAGAATTAAAATAGATTAAAATGGAGGAACCTATTCACCCACTTTTGTAACCTAACTTGTTTAATTTATGTGACGGATAGATCGGACGACGCCTTGAGTTGGGACTTCATCCTTTTTAGACCAGGCAAGATACCTTGCCAAATTATTTACAGTACTTTGCATGCTATTTATATTTTTGTTTAGTCATTGCCTGTGTAGTTTCGTTCAATTATAGTCATTGCATGTGTAGTTAGTTCAGTCATTAATATATATATTAGATATGTTGACACACAATTGACACCTAGTATCATGAGAGGACAATCATTAGGCGTATGGGCTTTTAACCACTATGGTAAACCATAGTATATAGTTTGCACTACAGGCATGTGTCACGCTGGTCGCTACCCCAGAGGTATGTCAATTTCTGTAGAGTCGCGCTGGTCGCTACCCCAGAGGTATGTCGATTTTTATGTCCATTGACGGGTGTGTGAGTTGTGAGGCTTAGATCGAGTAGCCTACCCTTGCCCATACGTTGAAAAGTTGTCCTTATTTGCATTCATATAGATTGTCTTGTACAGCGTACTTATATATTTTCAAACATTATGCATGTTCACTGTATTCAAATTGGCTTGCTTCTATGTATCTTGTTATGTCCCTCTGAGGACCTGGTCCCTTTCCAGGTGTATCTGTTCTTGAGTATTTGCAGGAGCATAGATTTGGATGGTTACATATATTTCGAGGTTGTCTTCTCTTCGATCCGTGGTCGTTAGCTAGTACCCATATATTGTGATTATTGTGTTGTACCTTTTCCATTCGAGTTGGTAGTGGATTTATTTTCATCCAACTATCTTCCTTAGATACTTATATTGAGATCTAGTTTCATAGATACTGGTTATTTATTTATATTTAATTTCGTGGATGAGATTTAGATTATACCCTATGACTTGTGACATATGTTTATACCACTTGTGGATTGATATTACAGCGTACGTGTGGATTTTAGTTTCTATATATTGGAGTTGCCATATCCATGCGGCTGGCATGCTTACGTATCCTAGTCCTACGTATTTTTGGAACTGGGGCGTGATAGCCAGAGAAAGGGTTATGATTCCTAATCTACAGCTTCTTACTGATGTAAAAAGGCAGAATAAGCCTTCTTCTTCTTCTGTTAATCTCCCTGATTTGCGTAATTTTTTGATCCAGAAATGCAAAGGCAGGGGATCTCCTAATACGTCTATTACACCCCTAGAAAACATTGTTGTAATAGTCATGAGGTTGTAATTAACCATTGCTGTTCTAAAGCAAAATGGTCGGTTTTCGACCGATTGGACTACTCTTCGTCATTACAGGAAGAAGAACCAGACAACGACATGACTGGGGGTAGTCTCCCTCGACAAAACAGAACAGCATCCAAAGTTGGGGGTAGAATTCTCTCTGAGTCCGAAGATGAGGCAACTATGACCATCTTCCCTGAGGACCGTACGACTCAGGTATCGGAAGCCCGAAAGCCAAAGGGACTTTCTCCTTCAATGAGGATGACATCATTGAAATCTTTAATATATTGATGAAGGAAAACAAACTTCGGCTACCCAACATTAGATACCCTGAAAAGGCTGCCAAGGTCGATGACCCACAATATTATCTCTTTTATAAGTACATTCATCACCCCACAAAGACATGCTATGTACTAAAAAGGAAAATTCAGGATTTGATCAACGCCAAAGTCATCACTTTGTATTTATAAACGAGAAGACGGTCACTGCAAATTGATCTCACTTCAACTTGGCAATTTTCTCCCTCAAGGAGTACCAGATGATGAGTCCCTAAAATCTCCCCAGGGGAGCAAACTTCAGGTCTATCCCCACTCAGCAAATCACTCCCCAGTGAATTTTTTCGGACATGGGTTCACGTCCAAACTATTTTTCCCCAGCTGAGTTTTCCATGTCCAAGTGACCTCTGAGCAAACCTTCCAGGTTGTTGCTATCGATCAGTTCACGTCCATATTACCTCTGAACTATGTCTCTCCACTTTCTCCAGCAGAGTAAATATATCACCACAAAAATGGTCACTTCCATATTATCTCTGTCTTGTTTTTCTTTATCCCCACAGAGTCATATCGTACCACGTCCATATTACCTCTGAGTAAGATATTTTCAAAACTTTTTCATGTCCGTATCACCTATGAGTAAAGTTCTGCTCTTCGACTTTCTACTATCACGTTCGCATAACCCCTGGTAGTACTAGTCATTTCAGTTTATTATCTGTACCTAAGGTACGCCATGGGTAATAAGTCTATAACCCAGATGTACAAATCGACTCTTGGTTCTTCATCCCCAGCAAGTACCTATGTGCAATATTTTCTCCTTCACTACAAATTCTTGTAAAGAGCCATCATCCGTATCCAAAAGTCCCGGATACGCAATGGATGATGGATCCTCAAAATCTTCCTAGCAAAGCAATCCTTAGGTCTACTCGCACACTCCCGCAGTGACTATTCAAACCAATCTCGTCAGACGCTAGCCATGTTCATACTACCTCTGAGCTATCGTTCCATCAATCTCCCCAGCGAAATAATCCTTTGGTTTATCTTCATGATCGGATAGACCACACTTAACAAATCACTCCTCAATATTTTTTTGGACATTAGTTTACGTTCATATTACCTCTAAACTGCTGTCATAATATTTCTCTCAGGCTGAGTTTGTCATGTTTATATTACCTCTGAGCAAACCTTTCGGGTTTGGCTATCGATTATCATGTCTATATTACCTCTAATATCGGTTGTCATCTCAACTTAGCACCCGTACTTAACTCTAAGTACGCCAGTGGTATTAGTTCCACAAAAACTGTCACGTCCATACTACCTCTGGCAGGGCTTGTCCTAGATTTATTACTTGCACTCTCGTAATAGGTCCACCAAAAACCCCCCTTGGGATGCCCGCAATATTTTACGTCTACATTACCTCTCAAACAAAAATGTGTCTCTCCACTATCCCCACAGAGTCATATTTTACAATATCTATATTACCTCTATCAGGACTTGTCTCAAACTCATTACTTGCACTAAAGTATGCAAGAAAGTAATGGATCCACAAAAATATTCCAGCAGAATGTCTTTACCATCCACAAAACCTATCACGTCCATATTACCTCTGATAGGGCTTGTTTTGAACTTATTATTTGCACTCAACATGCGCAACAAATAATAGGTCCACCAAGGATCCCCCAGTGGGATATCCTCAACAAAATACAGTATTGTACTACGTCTATATTATCTCTGGTACGACATCCGAAGTTTGCACAAACCATCATAATGAAATGGAGGGCCCTTATATGATTTCAAATGGCGCTTACAGATTAGCCAAGCCTAATGGAGATTTGATAATGGCTCCTATCAACTGCAAATTCCTGAAAAAGTATTATACTTGATCTCCTTTGCTTAACGGAGTATGATGAAGATCTCATTCTGGCGATACTACGTACAAAGGTTAGCTGAATCATATTCTATCAGGTTCATATGACCTCTGAATAGATATGCTTAACTAATTTGTAAACCTATCATGTTCATATTACCTCTGATAGTGTTTAGTATACAAATTTAGTTGGATTATATTCTATCAGGTTCATATTACCTCTGAATAGATTTACATTCAGCTAAACCTTACCGAAAGTATATCATGTTCATATTACCTCTGATATCACTTTCATCTTAGCCTATTATTTATATTCTAAAGTGATGGGTCCACAAAGTCAGAAAATGTATCTTTATTATCTCTGAGAAATTACAGGAGAAGCAAAAAAGTACAACATTGGGGAGGAGCAGTTAAATCCCTGATCTGTTACGCCAAAGGAGCCATCCTCTCATTCCTGGAGTTTAAAATGTTTGTGCGAGCCAGTTTCAGCCTTACCTCGTTAGTGCTCAAGAGAGATAGTTCGGACAGAGAATCAACAAAACTTGCGTGGATGACACCACCATGTGTCAAGTTTTGCTGAGCTGTATTTACTTGGCCCTCCAATACATCACGAACTAGCGATGCTTTGAGAAGCCTCTCCCTTGTTTGAGCAAGTTCAGCTTCCAATTCTTGAACCCTCACTTCAAATCCCTCGCATTCTGTATGGCACTGAGCTAGCTGAGGAATACTCTCCACCAATACTGCTTGCTCTTTCTCCATCTCTTGTTGATGTTCCTGGATGGATTTGTTTAAAGTTTCTATCTTTCGAGCAACTTTCGCAGTTAGTGAGTCGTACTCAGCCTGAACCAAGTCATTGATGCTGCCTCAAAATAGTTGCAAATATTTGTTAATGGGTTGTTCTAAATCATTAACCATTTGCTTTAGGACATTAGCTCTCTCAGCGTCATTGAAATTTCTAATCTGCGCTATGGTGAGCTTGGAGGATGTCTTCAGAACATCAAAGCCTAGATTCTTCTCCAGCACCATGAATATCAATTCCTTCAAAGTGAGGTAGAATATGCTAGTGTATTATTCAACTAGCATAGCAAAGCTCGAATGGATGCTGGGAGTGGCCGCAATATCGGTAAATCTCCTTTCTGGAATGGCTGTAGAGGATGTTGCCACAGTCGTTGCTTCAACAGATGGCGCGACAAAAGAAGAGACACCAATAACAGTTGAAGTTGCTGGCATGCTCAACGAAGGAGGCACAGTCGAGATGGTGGGTTCATCCACCTCTGATATTATTTGAACTGCTACTGGCTGGGTTATATCCGAAAATGTTGTGGATGAAAGATCAACGGCTTCAAGGTATGCTTCTTCGACGGTGGTCACCACCGTTTCATTAGCTGGATCTGCAACAAAATCAGAGGTTGTTTCAGCTCCACCCTTCCCAGAAATGTCTTTGCCTAAAAATAAGATAAGAGAAAGTTAATATCAATTTGATGTTAAATTTCCCAGAATAAAGCGTAAAGACAATATTTACCCATAGCCGACGGTATGTATAGTGCGTCTGCAGCCTGTATAGCTAAATCATTTTTAATGATGCTAAACAAGCTGTCATACCTGGAGAAGAGGGTACACCAACTGACGCTTGAGGTTCTTCATCCCAGTCATCACCCAGATCTACTCGAGGTTCATCGGGTAGAATCTCGCTTGAAATACTTACAGATGAAGGAGGGGCTAGTCCCATTATTTGTCTTGGTAAAGGTATACTGATTCTTATTGAGATCGGCCTCGAAGGAGATATGGAAGCATCACTAGTAACGGTGGTAGCGGCAGCAGTCGCGGGCAAATAATCTCCAGCACTTTCAGCTGGAACTGTAGAGGCTCCTTCTTTAAAAGGCGAAGGGCCCCTAATCAAAGAATCATCCCCAACAGGGGAAACAATAGGCTCACTCCTGGAAGAGGTATCCTTGGTGGAAGTCTTTTAGGACCTCTGGCAGTCTGCTTCTTCTTGCGGGGGGAAGGCTCTTTCAGAGTGAAAGCCTTTCATTTATTGGAAATAATGAAAGGCTCTGCTGGCGGAGCTATTACGCATCTCGGTAATATCAACAAGTAATCATCTGCACCAGTTGTTTTATCACCTTCATCAGAGGAGATAGATGGTATCTCCTCTCTTCCAGTGGACTTATGGGAGGGCATTCTAAAACTTTTATGTACATCAAAATCACGATGGACGGTATTGATGGACGCATAAAATTGTGCGTACGAATGAAGAATGCACAACTCCATGGAGAGAGAAGTCGTGGGATAGCAAAGGTTGCTCCAGTATAACCCATGATGAAATACCGCCACCCTCTAGCTCCATCAATAAGCCCACCTTTGAACTTGAAGCTGATGATGGGATTTCCCACATGCAACTGATCATACCCAAATTGCCTGGCAAAATGGCTAGGCAGATAAGGCTCCAAGTAGCAGTGGTCCTCACTTCTGTACAGCAGGTGGGAAGGTCTAATACAGACCAACCAGTAAAAGGCCTCAGGAGAAAGAATAGTCTTCCCCTGACCTACATCCTGAAGTTTAGTCCCCTGTTGATTGATATATACGAGGGAAACGGTGCAGAAGAACTTCCAACTATGGACAAAATTTAGTGCTAGTCGACAATCTATGACGCTAGTCACATTCCAAAAAGAATTCTTGTAATTCAACAAGAAGTTATTTCCTGAACCACTGGCAGATCTGAGAGACATCACTCTGGTGTTGTGAAGGATTAACCATCCCATCAGATATAAGAATGGCAATTCTACTCTGGGATATCCTTCACGCTATGTAGTATTGGCCAGCAGCCCATCAGTAATAGCCCTCAGGCTAGCTTGTATCCTGCATACCATGACAGGGAGCAGGCCCAGTCTTGCTCTAAATACCAAATGCACTGCGGGCCATAAGGTATTGCGATGAATGCGATCCGCAGACGCGATGCCAGGCACCACCCATCGGCGTAGCCAAATAGAAAGAAAGCCAGCCAGTTGAGCTTCTCTTGACAGAGGCTTTCTGCAATGTCTCATATAACTGTAGGCTTTGGTTCCTGCAGGATAACCTCCTATCTCTTCATTGAGAACACAATCTGGAGCCCCTGCATCTTCAATAAGATCATCGATTGTGTTGGCATTAAGAATGCTCAGAAGGTTCAAGGGATTGTCTTTTCTATCTACAACCTTGTCCTGCTTAGCATTTCTAGCCCGATGGAAGAAGAGGTAGGACACCCATTTGTTAATATGGGCTAAATCAGAAGGCTCTCTGTAGAAGGTGGTGCATGCAAGATAGTGGCTCATTAATTCTTGGTACACTGCAACTACCCGAGGGTTGGTATCCTTCAACTC
This sequence comes from Iris macrosiphon, assembly GCA_036927795.1. NCBI lineage: Eukaryota > Viridiplantae > Streptophyta > Magnoliopsida > Asparagales > Iridaceae > Iris > Iris macrosiphon. Next base: position 99,878,812 of record JAYESA010000004.1, read on the forward strand.
TCTGTTGGTGGGGACGTATTCTTCATAAGGAATGTCTCCCATTGGCAGCTTTGAGATGTCTGCCATCTCATGAAGGGCTAGGCCCAACTCACCTATTGGAGTGGCGAAAGTCCCAGTGAGCGAGTTATATCGCTCTATCAAAGCTAAGAACAAATTGGGGTTGATAGGCAGCCCAACACTAGTAGCACTCACAGCCTCAAGTAAGTTAAATACTTTCCAGCTCCATCTGAAAGTGCTTCAGGGCCCATGCAGTTAAACTGGCCCATCAAAGATTCTGGGAGTTAAGCCATCCACTGGTGCGAGGGTTAACCCTGGGATATACTCCTCCCTGCTCCATGAATTCATTGCAGAAAGTTGCCATTTGGAACGGCTGGATCAAGGAAGAGTCTTCATCGGGACGCTGCCCGGTAGTAATCCTCTGAAGGGCATGACAGGGCCGGAGGGACTACTTACAAAAGATCCTTGGTTTAATCATTTCTTATAAAAGATCTTCCCTGGCTGCCCATGAAGATCAGGAGTCAGAGTCCATGCCATCTTTCTGGGATGTGTGGCATGGAAGAATACAGAGATAGGGTAATCTCTGGGCATCTTTGGCAGATACATGACCGTGTCCTCAGCAAAAAATACCCAATCTTCCTTCTTGGGCTTTGTCTGTGATTGTTTATCAATAACATCCCTAAATAAGAAAGCTGGTTTCTTATACTCAGTGTTGTCTATGTACGTCAAGGGTTCCCCACTGATCATACTCAGCAACATTCTTTCTCCTTGGGCCGAGATCAGAGTTCCCCTTTCTTGAGGATACTCATTTCCAAAGATAGGGAAAGTCACATGGGACAAGTCCTCCAAGTAGTTGGAATTCAGCATTCTAGCAGCAGAGCCCATTACTTCAGCCAGAGGGGGGATCTGTAGGTCCACTACAAAAAGCAAGAGAATAAGTCAGTTTTACGTTGGAATTTTCTTTCAGCGCGTAAAACGTAAAGTGCTACGCTCTTACCGTATACGCCAAAAACTTGACAGTCTGAGTTTTTACGCCAGACTGCAAAAATTTAAGTTTTACGCTGGAATTTACTTCCAGTACGTAAAACTCAAGGTTTGCAATATACGCCAAAACCTAACAGTCTGAGTTTTTATGCCAGATTGCAAAAATTTGAGTTTTACGCTGGAATTTACATCCAGTGCGTAAAACGCAAGGTTTGCAGTATACGCCAAAATTTGACAGTTTGAGTTTTTACGTCAGACTGCAAAAATATAGAGTTTTACGCTGACACATTAAGAAAGTGGGCGTATTTGCGCATACACGTACAACGTGTGCGAAGGGTTTTTTTCCTCTCGAAATCTTTACCTGTGATGCCCGGTGCACAGCTAGACGGTGGAGCACTTCGTTCAGAACGAGGCTCGCTTGGCCTAGTAGGAGTCACTCGTGCTAAAGCAGTGGAGCGAGATAATGAAGCGACTTTCTTTTCCTTAGCCACGGAAGTCTGTTTTGGTGCCATGGCGAATCTGAGAGTTTTCAGAAAGAGACAAAGAGTTTTCAGAAAGAGACGAAGGGTTTTGCAGAGAAAGATGAAGGGTTTTTCTCTCTCATGACCTAGGCCTATTTATAGAGTTTAAGTGACTCTCTGAATCCTTAACCAAATCCGATTTTTAATAGTCGGTTATGATTTCCGACCACGTCAGCCGATCATTTAAAAAGGAAGACAGATAGTCATGCTTCGTAACGGATCCCTGATTTTATAATCAGATTCTTTTATGCTCAGAAGCTACAAATCTATGATTTTATGCTCAGAAGCTACAGATCTACGATTTTATGCTCAGAAGCTACAGATCTACAATTTTATGCTTAGAAGCTACAGATCTATGATTTTACGCTCAGAAGCTACAGATCTATGATTTTACGCTCAGAAGCTACAGATCTACGATTTTATACTCAGAAGCTACAGATCTACGATTTTATGCTCAGAAGCTACAGATCTATGATTTTACGCACAGAGTAAGGATCTATTATTTTACGCTCAGATGCTACAGATCTACGATTTTATGCAGGACAGATCAGTTAGCAGAATACGCGTATTTACGCAGAAAATACTCTTCTTATCAGCGTTTTCTTCTCTTTTTCATTCGAGAGGACTTTATCAGACGAAGGACCAAGGGGTTCCCTGAAAATCTCTGTCTTCACTGGCAATTGATGGTTCGTTCGAAGTTCAGCCAGAATCTAGTTCAGGGATGGCCTATTCGGCGAACATTTCTTGCCCTGTCTCGAGAATCTTTCGAGAAGCCATTTTCGAAGATGATGTTCTGAACAAATATTCTTTACATTTACGAAGGAAAAATAACGGTTCAGAATTTCACGTGACTGGAGGCATAATTTGTCAGAGTCAGCATAAAATTTACTCAAGCATATTGAGGCTGCGTATTATCAGACTTCCTCACAGCAATATGGCAAATCAATAGTGCGTAAAAGAAGACAAGTTTATTAATCATGATTACATATGATGAAAATCCATTTTATAAAGGATTTTTCATTAATATTCAAGATCATGATTACATATGATGGGAATCTATTATGCTAGGTTCTCGTCTGATGGAGATCTTCACTGCTTCTTCTACAGCACTTCTTCGGCCGGGAGGCCAAGAAAATGGTGAATGGGCGAAGGATACAAAATTGGGCATGTTTAAATTATTCAAGCCCACCCCCCATAAGTCATCGACGGCCATGTTTAGAATTGTGTTAGGGATTCAGACCCAACACAATACTGGAAGACACGGCCAAGCTGCCCACCAGGGTCCAGCTTCATAAGGGAGAAAAATACAGCTAGAAAGCTGTGTGGTCTAATGAGACCCTTCCTCTCTCCTTGGCGAATTACCATATAAAATCGATGATTATCTCGAGCAAAGGAAGCTATGATATCCTTCCATGGTCCATCGTTGCAGAGAATATTTGCTCGAAGATGTCTCTTTTTACGGCTCCTTACATGCTGGAAGAGCATAATCTTCTTCTTTCTCAGTTCAGCACAATGAATCTCAGCAGCCATCTTTGTGGTGAAGGAAGTATAGAAAAACAAGTTCATCTGCTTGCCCTTATATAGGAAAAAGAGAACATACAAATCCTAACAACTTATTAAATATCGCCAAAAAATCAGCCTCAAAGAACGAGTCAAATTTGACCATTTCATGCTTCATTCAAAGTATTTCAAATTACGAGGAATTTAAAAACTTTGAAGGGGGTCTTGTAGAAGCATAAAATACGCTGGGGAATTGTACGCGTACTATACAGTCAAAATCCTTAACATACATGAAGTCCGCGTAAAACAGAGATTTAAGGCTATGTGGCGTAAAATATGACTTCGGAGCTATACGCGTAAAACAGAGCTTCAAGGCTGTATGGCGTAAAATATGATTTCGGAGCTATACGCGTAAAACAGAGCTTCAAGGCTGTGTGGCGTAAAAGGTTGCTATACCTCCCTGCGTAAAGCTTAAAATACGTTTGTTTTTAATGCAGCATAAAGTTATACGAGGAACTCTTGGTATTCCTCGGATGAATTTGTCAGACAAAACAGTGAACCTGACTCCTGACAAAAGTACTACACGATGATCGAGAGGACATCTGTGATAATGATTTTGCACAGAGACCCAGGCTATCATTTAGTAAGATATTCTTGATACAAGTCATTTTTACACATTCAAAGAATACGCTGCCTATTCTACATGGGCAGAAATAAGTTTTTACGCTCAAGATGAGACAAAATCAGACGCCACGTCAAAAGCTGTTTCTCGTACAGAGCTCGAGGCATATCTCTGCATTTAATGCACGAGATAGAGGCAGATCTCTGCATTTAATGCACGAGATTTTATTCTATTTTGACTGGGAAAGCTAAAACTATGGCTAATACGCTCACATCACCATCCTTGCATTTTACGCCAACCAGGCTATTTTTAACTATAGGAGTACGTCGTATGCTATCTCCTCAAAATATGCCAACTCGACTATATTTGCAAGAGCACGTGATAAGGCTATTTAGCCCAGAATACGCTCAAGACCTCAGTCGTGATGGATAACTGGCTATTTTACGCTGGTTATCTATTATTCATGCATCATCAAGTTTTATGCAGAATTTGGCTTTTACGCCAACAAGACAACTTATTTGGCTTTTACGCCAACTATCTTTTATGCAAGGGTTGTTACCTACGTGGCTTGCATGCCATGATCTTCAAGAAGCAGTTATACAAGTTACCTCATAAAGGGACACGTGTCATACGCAGATTCAGAAAACTATGGGAACGTGAGTAGCAGTTATCATAACTGCAACGTAAGATAAGTCTTCTTCTTCACAGTTTGGCTTTTATGCCAACAAGACAGTTATTTGGCTTTTACGCCAACCATCTTTACGCAGGAGGCAGTTACCTACGTGGCTTGCATGCCATGATCTTCGAAAAGCAGTTATACGTATTACCTTATAATGGGACACGTGTCATACGCAGATGCAGAAGATTATTTGAACGTGGGTAGCAGTTATTATAACCGCCGCGTAAAAGGTGCAACTCTCTTCATAGTTTGTCCTTCTACGCCAACTGGACAGTTATTTGACTGATCTCTATAAATAGAGACCCCTGATCACAGGGGAGGGGGGTCGATCAAACAGAGGCACAGGGAGATCAGAGAATCAGAGAGAGCGAGCACAGATTGACGAGAATTCAATTCCACTTGCAATATTTGAAGCTTCTTCTTATTCTACAGTACTTCTTCATCATCGTGTGGTCCAAGGGACAAAGTGATCGACCGCAGATCAGACTCCTATTATAATACTTCCCAGAATCATTTTTTTATTGTACTTAACATCCTCGTATAGGATTAATTGTACTATTTTTCTTGTTTGTAAGCAAAAAGAAAGATTTCGTATAAACTCTCTTCCCAGTTTTTGTTTATCATCCGACAACTGACATGGCTAGAGATATAGACATGAGACGATCGACTTCAGGCTATGTAATGATGTTTGCTAGTAGAGGGGTATCGTGGCAGTTGCAATTGCAAAAGTGTGTTGCCTTGTCGACGACAGAGATAGAGTATATTACAGAGACGGAGGCTTGCAAGGAGTTATTTTGGATGAAGAACTGTTGTAGAAAATTGGGCTAAAGCAATAGAAGTACACTTTGCTTTATGATAGACAGAGTGGGATCCACCTTGTGAAGAACCAATAATTTTACAGTCGGTCCATGCATATTGAGACCCGGTATCATTGGATACGAGATATAGTTTTGAAGAATGAAGCAGCGCTTGAGAAGGTTCATACAGACAATAGAGCAGACATGTTTATGAAGATTCTAATAAAGGGAAAATTTGATTACTGCAGGCGAATCGTCCGTATGACGAGCTCCTCCACCTAGTTGGGAAGGGGGAGATTTGTTAGAGTGGGTGGGGTTCCCAACCTTTGTGGAAAATACCCCAGAGTTGGATTAAGTATTCCTATATATAATAGGAATACCATAATGGATTTGGATTGTGTATTCCTACATATAATAGGAATACCTCAATAGATTTGGATTGGATATTCCTGTGTATAATAGAAATATCTTAATGGATTTGGATTGGGTATTCCTATATATAATAGGAATGCTAGTTGTGGGCTTGAGGCTATATATATTAGGTGTTTCCTAACACTAAAATATATTTCAAAAATATTCAAAAGGAGGAAAGATGCTTTTACAATATTTGAAGAAGAGAGGAAGAGATTAAAGGCTGTTTTAAAGTGGAGATCGGTTTCGAGTAATTCTTTTCTCGTCGTCTTCGTTCTTCGTGTGTCTGTGATCTCTTTTTTATTCCAAAGAGTTATGGTTATCTGTTTGGATCGGTGAGAAGTTTGTAAGGAGTCTGTGTATTTCTTATTTTATTAGTGGAGGCTTTTCAGGATTGGACTCCGATCATCCGATAGTTTTTTCCGCAAGGGTTTTTCACTAAAAAATTGCTCGTGTCTGCGTGTGATTTTGCTGTGTCGTTTGGCGTTTGGTTTGTGCATTGTTATTGCTTTATTCTCTCGCAGCTTCTTGGTTTATAGAAACAGTTTTTGCGTTTGCGTTCCCAATACTGCTAATGCAACGTATCAATACTGAGAAATATCTCACATCTATTCTTTTATGGAGAAATAATGATGTAGAAATTAAAAAATTTTACTTCAATTATCTTACTACTAAAATATAAAAGAATAGAGACATCATTTTCCGTAGCCAAAATGTGGCTATTCACTATTACCGACTACCCGACGATGGTATTTAGACGAAAAACACCCGTCGGTAAACGCCACGTCGCTAAAAGATTTCGTCGCCAATCAATCATTTTTTTTACTATAAACTGGCGTAATTGCGACGTCGATTTAGTTGACGTCTATACGACATTACAGCGACGGATGCATTAAGTAGCGCTTTAGCAACGTATATGTGACAGTAATTTAGTTTATAATGACGTCTAGATAGCGACTAATTTGCATCAAAAATGGAGTCGGGTTAGAGATGTTATAGCGACATTGTTTCAAGTTGGTGACGGAATAACGACATTACTTACCGTCAGGAGGAAGTCCCTTGTCCGTCGACGTGTGTCGGTAATCCGTCGCCCAAGAATAGAAATTTAGTTTGCGATGGTTGTATCCGTCGCTAGCGTGTGGCAAGTACGTCGTAGGTAGCCGCTAAGTCGACGGATGTCTGTCGCTAATACGCACATAACTGCAAAAAAAAAACTTTTAAATACAGATATCCCAGCATGTTTGGTTTATATAAAACATGTTAAACACTATCAATATATCAACCACCCAGCACAATCCGTTGTAGAATTCCCGTCCAATCGGACCTTCAACGGCACAAATGCACGCTAGAAACACATACGAGACATAATTCAGAAAACACATAATTAACATAATAAAATTAATCGCATACATGAACAATATCCACAAGTCCACGACCACGATAACACAAATAAACAATATCCATAAGTCTACGATAATGACAATACAAATAAATTGAAATACTTACAGCAGTCTTGTTGGCCTTCTCGTCCACGTAGCTCTCCTCCTTCCTCCTCTTGTGTGTATACTCAAAAACATCGACAAAACTAATACTAGAGGGATCTCCCCCGTCATTCGCCAGCTTCTTCGCCTGTGTATGAAATATTAAGAAAATATATTAGCTTGATAATTAATGTTATTTAACTATATAATAAAAATATTTAAGTACTTCGCGTTATCTTACCAGGTTTTGATGCTGCATAGCGATGGGGATCGATCCACCAGTATGCAGACTCCCATGATATTGTGCCTTCTTTCCTTGGTCGGACCTCTTCTTGAACTCAGGAGTATCGTGCTCCTTCTGCATCTTCTCCCAAAAATCATCACGGATCCAGGGTTTCTTGCCCTTTCCAACATTTACCCTTTTTTGTAAATTATCATTCGCATCCCACATCTTCTTACTACAGATATCGCGATATGTCTTCCTGATCTCCACATCGTGATGCTCGGGTCACTAGTAGATTTTTTGGCATACAAATTCAATTAACAATTAATATAAATAGATTAAAACATAATTAATAAATAGAATAACAGAAAAGATTGCATATACCTTCATCTGGTCAAGCCATATATACTACATGTCGAACGGCACATCGGAGAATCTAAGGTAGGGGCTGTGGTAGTTCCCCCTAATGATTTCTCCAAGTGATGGAGTAGTACTGTAGGGAAAAACCTACAAAGAAATAACAACATATTATTTAGTTGAATAAATAAATAAAATATATGAAATTAACTACATTAGATGAAACATATAAATTTACTTACAGCTCTTTGGTCGTGGGCCAAAGCTCATTTTGGAACTGCCCCTCTGGACTCTCTGGTTGTGTAGGAGGACCACCCGGTCCGGGGATATATCGACCACTAGCATCATACTCTAAGTCCAGATACTCTGGGGCCCATCGTACAGCTGTCGGAGTATCTTGTGGACCAACTGACGATGGGGTGTCAGGATCTGCATCAGATGATGACGGGGGCATAGATGTCGATAATGGAGCACTGGGGACGTATGCGACATATGGCGGAGTGTCTGTGCCTGTAGCTAATAGAATAGTGGAGGTGCCTGCGACCGATGAGAGGGTATCGGGATTACGTAATCGAGGAGATAATCCATCCCCGGGTAGTATAAGATCACGACCACCTCAATCACGTCCATGACCACGATCACGTCCATGACCACCATCCATCTATGATCACGATTCACATATATAGATATCTAATAAATAGAACTAAGCAACATAATAGACATCTAATAAATAGAACTAAACAACAAGATAGACATATAATAAATAGAACTAACCAACAAAACAGCTATAAAAACTAAGAAGTATTTTCAGTAAGAGATAGAAGTATTTTTAGTAACAAAATAAACTCCATCTCTAGGTACAACATGTAGACAACATAGGTAATCTAATCATCGACATTGTCATCGTCGTCATCGTCGTCATCATCTTTATCAAGCTCTTCTTCCTCTTGTTCTTCTTCTTCAGAGACGTCTTCCTGGTCGTGGACAAGGCCAATTATCTGGTTGTGAGCTAAGTCTTGTATATCAGCCTCTTCCACCCCTCTATTTTTCTCGACAATAGCTTCAACATCAATATTATCCATGGCATCTTCTTCCAACTGTTGTCCCAAATATTGAGACTCTTCGACCTAGTCCTCCTAGTATGATGGGTCTCCAATGTTGAACGTATTTCTAGCTTTATTCTTACATGCCGCCCACCAGTCAAATCGGTCTCTACGACATCTTGGGTAACATATATAGTAGACTTGAACATCTTGACTTGCTATCACAAACGAGTCAGACCCTCTATATCTCCTGCGATGGTTTATATCGACAAATCCAAATTGTTCATTAACTTTCCATCATTGATTTGGTGTTTTGTCGAACCAATCATATTTGAACATCACAATATTCATGTCATTTGGGGCCGAATATTGTAATTCTATAATATCCTGAAGTACACCATAATAGTCAAAGTCTGGCTCATCATCGTAGATGTCCCTCTTATACAAACATCGAAATCCTTTGTATTCAAGCCGTTAGTAAAAAATTTAGTATTTATAGGATTTTTAGTTTCTTTAAACTTGAAGCCATTAATGACATAGAATAGTCAAGTCTCTCACTTATTGTATGCCACAGTTTAACAATACATATCGATAAGCTGCATCCAACTCATGTTACCCAACCACCGTTTCTTACTAGCCTCAATAGGCTCATCCCTCACATTGAATATCGACAAGCCTCCATTGTAGCGTGTATCTCCTACGTCTTCGTCATTCTTTGGAGCTTTATTTCGATTTGTCTCGACATGAGTATCGAAATAAATTGAGCAGAAGTTTGAGACCTCCTCGATAATATATGCTTCCCATATCGAAGCCTCTATATGAGCCATGTTTTCAACTTTCTTCTTAAGATGGTGTAGGTACCTAGAAAGACACATTACTTTGAATTAATTTAGAATAAAAAATCTACTTAATTTGTTAATCAAAATGCGTCTTATATTGATATTTTACCTTTCAAATAGATACATCCATCGATACTGAATAGGTCCACCGACACGTGCTCCGTACGGTAGATGAATCGGCAGATACTCCATATTGTCGAAAAAGCCAGAAGGAAATACTATCTCTAATTTGTAAATTGTTAAGACAATTTTCTCCTCAAGTTCAACCATATGCTGCACCGTCAGCTTACTTGAACAAATATCCCGGAAGAATATAGATAGCTCAGCCTACAAATTCCATACAGTAGGAGACAACAACTCTCTAAGAGCAATAGGAGTATATGCATCCTTAAACATATCATAGAACTCTTTTGCATCGAAATTCGGATCCTCCAGATTAAAATTAGGCCATGCCGCATCATACATTATATCTCGTGCCAAGTTGTGGTCTCCATATTCAAAATAGTCTACATCGTCTTCGATGGCAACATCCACAACAAAAGCAGACTATCTTTCCGCATAAAGTTCACCTTGCGATGTCCACAGGTCGTAATCATGAAACAAAACTCTTAAGAGTCAGATGCTTCCTCACAATCATCACTTCTTTGTAATGTTTATTACGACAATGAGCACATGGACACTTAATTTTTGTACCATCCATGTAATCAGGTTTGCTCATGGCATACTTAAGAAATACTTCAATATCTGCCTTAAAATTGTCACTTAGACCAATCATGCTCGTGTGTTGTCGCATGTACATCCACGTGCGATCAACCAAGTAATGATCCATTTCTTGGTGGATGTGAAAAATACTATATCGTAAGATAAAATATACAGAAGTAATTAGATGTACATACGATATTATATGGGCAATCTAAAAGCATTGTAATTCGTACTTTGCATATTCTACCATAGTAGAAAGTAGAGAAAGGTGAAACAAAACTTCACATCGAACAGATCAGATGAAAAAAAATTCCATAGCTTATAGGTCATGCCGAAATCCTGTCGATAGGAATCGTATCGACAAGAATCCGATTTGACCCATCACCTATTAAAAACTTTTTCGATTTGACCCATCACCGATTTGACCCATCTGTGTCACCTGTTGAGGAGTTTTTGCATTATCCACCACTTCCATTAAAGTTACAACATCGATATTTGTTCAATATGATGCCTTTATGCATAGTATTGACATGAATTCAGATATCGATGGCTCAGAACACTTCCCAAAATTTATTCTAGCATACATTAGTGTGAATTATCTAAGTTCTGTACATCAGTATAGTATATGTTCTTATCAAATGTAGTATCTGAAGGATATAATAGAATTAAGATGAACCCACATAATGTAATGCTAAGACATCAGCTCACAATATAAAATATACTTATGGGTTATGGTATCATCATTGTCGAGGGATGGGGGCCGAAGGACAATCAATGTTATCTATGGCTGCATGGTCTCTACCTCGCCAGTCAAATGGCTGCATGGACTATGTCTCGTCGTTATTGGGCCAAGTCCTTGCCTCCTAGAGAAGTAATCCAAATTATGCATATCACTTTGTAGGAGCTATTAATTGTGTTATCTAGACTCTAGTGTATATATTTGATGTGTTCTCATAGTTTTAGTTGTGTTTGGGGATGAAGAGAATGTGTATCATGGGAGTATCCTATAGTTAGAGGGTATTATATATCTCCCCCTCTCCCCTTACATCAGTGCATTTGCACTTAATTGGAACCGGAGTTCCAAGCCTGTACACACAACCTGAGTACTATCCTCCTTGTCCTTGTCCTTCACATGTATCATACTACTGAAACACTCATAGAGCACTTGCTCAACCTCACAGTCCAAGCCTCACATCTAACTTCCTGTGCACCCCCTTCTACCACTGATACATCACAACAATCAGTTATTTAGATCTGATACACTATGATCTAATACACCACTGCAATCAACAAGTCACTGCCCCCAACTAGTACCTAACCAACTGCCTGACTGAGCATTGTTCTCCTCTTCACCTGTGCACACATGTGCATAGGTCTGCACTTGTAATGTCCAAGTGCACTGCACCCCTTTTCTGAACCCAACTCCCCCCAAATACTCACTGCACAAAGCCTAACCCGAGCCTCCAACAGCAAGTACCTACCCACACTTCTGCACCAACCTATGTTCACAGAATACTACCCCTCTAATTCCCTTCACTACACTCCTACATTTGCACAAACTCCCCAACACTCACTAATACTATCACACATACACACAACACATCTCCTATACTATCAAACTCCCAAACACATACACTAAAATACACATAAGCCATAAAACAAGCACCTATAGTGGTAACAAGAAATTATCACATAAATTACCCCCAAATGTAGAGTAATAATAAAAAATCATCACATAAATCATCTCCAACTGGTACACCCTAGAGTGTGGGCAGTAGCAGTGCAAATCGAAGAGGGGAACGAAGGGAGGAGAGGGGAGGAAGACTTACAGTGGAGTGGAGGAGAGGGAAGCACGGAGAGAGGGAGCGGAGGAGAGGGAACGCCGGCGAGAGGGGAGCGGAGGAGAGGGAAGCACGGGCCAGAGGGGAGCACGCCGGCGAGAGGATAGAGGCAAGGTCGATGGAAATGAAAATTTTGATCGACCGTCTAATTAATATAACTTAGGGCACAGAACTTGGTGACGGATATGCAGTGTCCATATTTGTCGCCACAACTAAACAATCTAGGCGACGTGTCCGCGACCTAATATTCGTCGCAAGACCGTCGTCATGTTTACCCGCGTTGTTCCCGCGTTTGACAGCGCAAACTGGTGACGATCTAGCTACTAATTGGCGACGTCCTAGCGACGAATAGTTATTTAATTCGCAAATTGTGGCTGTTGGTCGTCCAACCGACGGTGAACCATCGCTACTTGGCGACGGATAGTGACCGTCGTCAATTTTCCGTCGCTAAATTACTGTATTTTAGTAGTGTCTGTGCATTATACTACTACTACTACTACTACTACAACAACAGCAAAGCCATGACCAGTAATCGTGAAAATCTTTTGACATTATATGTTATCAAAATTTTGTTGTTCTCAATAGCCCAAGTAGAAAATAAAAAAAGAGTAATGGAAAATACTCTTTATACCACATATACAATGACACTAGAGAAGTAATAATAGTAATTTCTATGAATGTGAAGAAAACATGACTTGAGTAGTGAATTTTCATGAGCAAGTAGAGACTAGTGTTAGACTATGCCATATCATGTTTGTTAAACCATTTAATAACTTGAGGCCGTGAAGTCATTAAACATCTTGTGAGTGAAGACCCTTAGTAGGTTAAATCTTCAACAATACTCTATCTCCGCCCAACAGCTTAAATTTCAATCTCTCGCAGGGTGTCAAGGAGGACGATTCATAGCAGTTCACTTCTTACTAATTCAAGTCGCCTCTGCTTATCGAGAGCTTCCGCGTGTTTCTCCACAACCCTACATCTTGTCTCCCTACTTATAGCTGTCCCTTCTCATGGTTTGCACAATATGGTTGATCAAAAAAGCCAATTTCCAACAAGATTTCCTATATTTTATGCAAATTTTGCAGAGTATAGTTCATAGTTTGCCATCGTCGAAGTTCTTCCAGAATATTTGCAGTAGAATAGCTTGACGTATTCTAGAGTATCTAGCTAGGGATGGAAGGAACATCAAAAGAAGAGAAGTTGCCTCCAGGGTTTAGGTTTCATCCTACAGATGAAGAGCTTATCACTTACTATCTAACTCAGAAGATCTCCGAGGCTAACTTTGTGGCCAGAGCAATCACAGATGTTGACCTCAACAAGTGCGAGCCATGGGATCTCCCTGGTAACGATCTAATTTCCTCAAGGTTATACTATGTAAATAATGTAGTAAAATAGTCCAGTAATGAGGAAACAGGACACAAGTTTTGTGGAGGATGAATAAACTTGGTGATCCCTCAGGGATATCCTGTCGTCGCGGTAGTCGGCTCTTTCCTGGTGGTGCTCTGACCACTTTTGCCCTCTGTGCATACCTCCTATTTTGGAACCAATTTCAGACCTGTTTGGGCTGAATAGGAGGAGTCTTTCCAACTCGGTCGGCCCACAAATAATACTATCTACTGCTTTTCTTTTCTTTTCTTTTCTTTTCTTTTAGAAATATATATTAACTGACCTAATAACTTTTCTGCAACACTTGATCATTATAGTTAGTTTGATTTACCTGTATTTACTGACTATTGCATCCATATATATATTTCAAGTACAGATGGTCTCCGTACTTCACTGATGTATAAACAGCATACTACGTAACCATCCATTCTATTCAAGCAATACTAGTAAACTTTTATTATGGATGATGTTTTCTATTTTGGATTATTTTTGCTACGTAGTCGATTCTCTAGATTAAATCCTCTGTAACATTCTTTGAAATAAAGGTTGCTAGAAAATAACTAGAAAAAGGTAATTCCTTATATATATTTTATTTTCTTTATCAAGTTCCATGTTTTTTTTATGTACTGAAGTGGAATAAGTGGCATGTGGTATTGATGTCTTCTTTTTCCATATCGTTTGATTTGTCAGTGTATCACAATTATATTAGAGACAGAGAGAGAGATTTGGCTATATTTCCATCTTAAAACATATTTCACAGAATATCTACTAAATATAGAGAGATGAAGTATGAAAATAACCCTACTGTAAGAAGATAGTACTGCAGGACATATACTACTACTACTACTGCTCTATTCAAATTGAATATTTTGTTAATTTTATGTAATTACAAGCGATGGGTTGGTGAGCAGGCAAGGCAAAGATGGGGGAGAAGGAATGGTATTTCTTCAGCCTGAGGGACCGCAAGTATCCCACCGGAGTCCGAACGAACCGAGCTACCAGAGCTGGATACTGGAAGACAACCGGTAAAGACAAGGAGATCTTCAATAGCCAGAACTCGGACATCGTCGGGATGAAGAAAACATTGGTCTTCTACAAAGGCAGAGCTCCGAGAGGAGAGAAGACTAATTGGGTCATGCACGAGTATCGCCTTCACTCCAAGCCTTCCTTCAAAGCAGATAAGGTACGAACGTAGTGAAGAAACTCTCTCTCACCCAGGTTTAACCCATAACCGAAATTTTGCAAAATTTGTCAAATTTGCCAGTATTGATTCACTCATTATTGTCATTCACTCATTAGCTAGTTGGAATGGCCCAATATAAGAAAGTTTAAACGAAGTGACAAAGTTATTATAACCGACTGACATCAAAAAAAATAGCTATGAGCATAAGAGGACAACGCAATAAGACCTAAGCCACTCGGTTGCTATGCAATTTAACCGGATAATGATTCAATAACATACACAAAACATACAACAGTTTTTAAATAATAGTTATTTACCTATATTTGGAAAATAAATCTGTAAATCAACTTATTTTCTCTCCTTTGACTTGAATACTTGATTGTTTGCTATTTATACACTGTGCTTCTTGCTACTACAGTAGACTACTTTATATGTCTTTCTTTGATGTAGTTCTTATTTTATTGGAAAATTTCTGCAATCAGCCACTGTTTCTATCTATGCGGTTAGAGATATATAGTCATGATTAAGTAACATACACAAAACACCAATTTCCCCATAATATCAATTTATTTAGCCAAATTTGGAAATGATTTCTGTAATTTTGCTTCTTCCCTTTTCTTTTTCTTTTTTCCTTCTTTCACATAATTATTTGGTTATTTTCTGTTTACTAGAGGTTGTTGCTTCAGCACTAGGCTACTTAGATGTTTTAATTTTTCTTTCCTTTGATGTAGTTTCCGTTTTATTGGTAAAGCTTTTACATTACGTATTCCAGTTTCCTTATACCTAACTTATGATTATGGAAAGAAGCAACTGCTCATCAGTTGCTTAGCCGTGAAAGAATGAGCAAGAAATAAGGCATAGCTCTTCTAGAAAGTATAGGTACATATATCACTTTGTGTACTGTAATCTTATATTGTTGAGACTGTCTCCAAGATTTCTTCTCCTTCCAACCCTTACAGTGGTTAATTGGTTGGTTGGAAATTAATTAATATTCAAGGAAAAGAAAGAAATGATTTTAATTAGGGCAAGTTATATTGCCGTTTGAAATGGAGTTCCTATGCATCGTACGTGGCCAAAAACGATAAATGAGTTTGTACTGGTGTTTTGATTTTGACCGTACAAAAATAATGAAAAATGGCAAAATGTCACAGTAAAGGGCGGACCAGAATTTTATTCTATTTTGTACTGAACTTAAAACATCATTATTTTTTTTAACAAAATCAATGTTGCGTCAACATCATCATATCCATATTTTATCGTATCCATACCATATCGTGTCTGACAAATGAAGAACCGCGTCCAATATACTATAAAAATAAAAATTTGACAAAAATAATACAATTTATCCGTGTTCTTTCTATAGGTAGGTCCGATCAACTACCAATCAGGAGTGAAACAATTCAACATAATGCATGGTTGGCATAATCTGCATTATATATATATATATATATATATATATATATATATATATATATATATATATATATATATGTGTGTGTGTGTGTGTGTGTG
This sequence comes from Iris macrosiphon, assembly GCA_036927795.1. Lineage (NCBI taxonomy): Eukaryota > Viridiplantae > Streptophyta > Magnoliopsida > Asparagales > Iridaceae > Iris > Iris macrosiphon. Next base: position 99,894,890 of record JAYESA010000004.1, read on the forward strand.
TGTGTGTGTGATGAGATTATTAAGTCAGCATTGTCATCTTTTTTATAGTGAGGAATGCAATGGACTATATACAAGTAATTAAAAGCTATATAAAAAGATTTTGTTGTAAACAAATTGCAGAAAGAGCTATTATAGTGACCAAAAACTAAATTTAGTCCACCCCAGTCAAAAAATAGCATATGCATCAATATGTATCCTACTCTTCAAAATATTTACCCCCCAGAAAGAGCAAAAGGGACTATCGTCAGTTCAAAATAAATTAACAATAGTTTTAGACACCGGTCGAAGACTATACAAGATCATCATCAAACTGAACAATGTACAATAATTCTTAGTCAAAAAATATTACAACCCTTCAAAAGTATATAAATATTATGTTGAGACCTCAAATCCTCATATCTACAACAAGCAGCATGCACCTGAGAAATAACAACTTCAAAAAATACAATTGAGACCTCAAATTTCATATCCCAAATTTGTAAATAACAAAATAATTGCTAGTTGTTACTATATACTTGCATAACAGTTAATCTAAATTTTGATCACAAGCTCAAAAAATCAACTTGAAAATATTTTGGGTGGGTACTCCTTTCTTTTTTTCGAAATAAGAGTGAATGGAAGGAGTTAGAGCGATAAAATATGATGGCTCAAAATTTAGACTAAATGATATATGTGCTCCAACAACAAAAAAAATTAGGTGACTCAAAATTTGGGATGGGCTGAGCCCACCCCAGCCAACTAATAGCTCCGCCCATGTGTCACACGCTGATGCAAATATCATTTGTGGTTGTATGGGACCCAAATTATCCTTCCCTTAGTTTGTTTACAAGAAAAAAAAAAAAAAAAAAAAAACTTAAAACACAAGTGTGAGTCTCCAAAAAAACTTTATTGTCAACTTTCTCCTCTTAATAATAAGTTTAGAAACACTTCAACAGCGATGAGAACCTGGAAGAGAAGGAAAGAAAAATGTATCTAATTTCTTTAGAAAACACATTTAGCTTCAGTCTAGGCCTAATGGCAGCAGATTTACAAGTAGAAGGAAATGACACTTGATGATAACTGATGTTGGTAATATTCTACGTTCGCAGGATGAATGGGTTGTATGCCGTGTCTTTGCGAAGAGCCCCGGTGGGAAGAAATACCCGTCGAACCAGCCCCGGGCGGCAAACCACTACACAATCGACATGGCCCCGACAATGATGCCCTCTCTTCTCCATGGCCATAGCCATAGCCACGCAGACCCGTTCCACCATTTCGGCATCGGTTGGAACCACCACCATCTTGCGAACACGGATCAGGTTGGGGATCAGCTGGCAAGGTTCGCAAAGGGCCTTCCCGGCTTCAACCAGCCTCCTATCCAGCTGCAGCAGGTCAGCTTCCCCGGTGGTGGCTTCAACCTCTCAGGAAGGCACCTGAACCTCGGAGCTCAACTTCAGCCTGTCATGAGAGCAATGGCGCCATTCCCACCGCAGCAGCAGCAGCAGCAGCAGCAGCAGGTGGCCTCCGAACCCTATCCCAATCCGTCGTTAATCTTCCCGGGAGCGGATGGAGGTTTCAATGTCGGTGGCAATTCACAAGCAGCACCAGCAGGTAGCCCTAGGTTCCAACATGTTGACAACTGTGCGGAATTGGAGGGCTATTGGGCTCCTTACTGAAGTACTGGAGGGTTCATAAGTGCTTGGAAATTAAACTCTGAAACTCTTCTTAGATAGATTGCTCGTAAGCGGTGATTTCATGTACGGATCAATCAGTTATAACATGTAAAAGGATTGTTCTCAACTAGTTCAGGTTTATAGGTACCTGACGAGTATCAGATATTTTGTCTTAGAAAACACATAAAATGACTGTTATCAGTCTGTTCTATGGACCAAGACCTGAATCTTATTTTGTCTTAGGAAAATTTCTTGAAGAACTTCACATTTGTCAACAAGTGTAGCTCCTGAACCTAAAGCTATTCTTCAAGAAAATATAACTATCTGAAGCCGACAAGGTACATAGCCCGCGAGCAATGTTGAGATTACACCTGCGGATGAACATAATTAGTCGGAACACACCGAGAAAATTAGTCACATGTCGCCAAGTTATCTAGTGAAACAAACATTTTATCAACCAAAATTAAAAACTAATGACATCATTTTGAGTAATAATCTAAACGGAAAAGTTTCAACAATGATAACTTATTTTAGGATTGTTGTGGTTTAAGAAAGTCCTCACATATGCTAACTAGATTGGGTGATGTTTCTTTGACAATCTCTAACTGCAGCTTTATATTGATATATTTGTTCAGTTTTTTTTTTTTAATTAGCTTGGTAATGTGTTTAGTCCAGAGTGTGGTTAAATATTTTCTATTTGGACTTCCGATAATTCCTTGTTATTGTCAGCAGAGCTGGGTTCCTCCTTTAGTTGGATAGCCGTGATATTCCATCTCCCTATTCTAGGAATAATTACGTTATTCTCAATTGATGCAGGATTGTTCTATCACTGAAGGAGACCAAACATCGCAATATCAAACTTATTGGTGAATCTGAAGAGATCCAAGAACATGAGAATCAACTGTTTCACAAGTATGGAACGTTGAAGAAACTCAGAAAAGAACTGGAGGCTGTGAAACAGAAAATCAAGGACAACAAAGGTGATGATTCTGCTTCTTGGGATATAAGACGAAGAGGCAGAAGAAGAAACTAACCCGGCTCTTAACTCTGAGAACTCCAACACTAAGGATATAAATAGAGACAACTATTGGGTTGTATCTCTTATTTGGTTGAGCGTTCAATATTGACAGTTTAGTTTGGTGACAATATAAAGGAAGTTGTATTGAAAGTTTAGTCTCACATCGGATAAAAAGTGGAAGAATATAAAATAAATATATAGGATTGATCGTGGTATTATCAAGGAAGTTGTATTGAAAGTTTTTCTACCCTGGACTGAACTTAAAATATCACGACTTTTTTAACAAAATTAATGTTGTGTCAACCTCATCATGTCCATATCTCATCGTATCCATATCGTATCGTGTTTGGCCAATAAAGAACCGTGTCCAATATACTAAAAAAATGGAAAATTGACAAAAACAATACCATTTATCCGTGTTCTTTCTATAGGTAGGTCCCGATCAACTACCAATCAGGAGTGAAACCATTCAACATAATGCAAGATTGGCCTATATATATATATATATATATATATATATATATATATATGTGTGTGTGTGTGTGTGTGTGTGTTGTGTGTGTGTGTAATGAGATTATTAAGCCAGCATTGTCATCTTTTTATAGTGAGGAATGCAATGGACTATATACAAGTAATTAAAACCTATAGAAAAAGAACTTGTTGTAAACAAATTTCAGGAAGAGCTCTTATAGCGACCAAAAACTAAATTTAGTCCACATAGTCAAAAAACAACAACATATGTATCAATATGTATCATACTCTTCAAAAACATTTAACCCCAAGAAAGATCAAAAGGGACTATCGTCGGTTCAAAATGAATGAACAGTAATTTTAGATACCGGTCGAAGACTATACAAGATCATCATCAAACTGAACAATGTACGATATTTCTTCATCAAGAAATATTACAACCCTTCAAAAGTATACAAATATTAGGTTGAGACCTCAAATCCTCATATCTACAACAAGCATCAACTGAGAAACAACAACTTCAAAAAATACAATTGAGACCTCAAATTTTATATCCCAAATTTGTAAAGAACAAAACAACTGCTAGTTGTTACTATATACTCGCATAACAGTTAATCTTTATTTTGACCACATGCTCAAAAAAATCAACTTAAAAATATTTTGGGTGGACACTCCTTTTTTTTTAAAATAAGAGGACTTAATGGAAGGGGTTAGAGCGATAAAATATGATGGCTCAAAATTTAGACCGAATGATATATGTGCTTCAACAACAACAAAAATTAGGTGGCTCAAAATTTGGAGTGGCCTAGAGCCCACCCCAGCCAAATAATAGCTCCTCCCTTGGTTGGATACAAGTTGGATGAGAGGTTATACAAATTGAATCATAAAGATACACCTAGATTTAAAATAATCAAATCTATTTAAAACTCCAACCACCTTTCCAATTTAAACTCCACGTTTAAATTATGTCTCTATCATTTAAGGCATGAATTTAAACTCTCATCATTTAATGCAAGAATTTAAACTCTCCCCCATAATATAGGAATGCCCAACAATTTCTCTATCATTTAAGGCATGAATTTAAACTCTCCTCCTTAAGATAGGAACACCCAACAATCTTCCTCTTCTGATCATAAGGAGGGATTCATCAGATCCAAAACCTGCATGGCTGCAACATGCCTAATGCTTGCCTCTAAGAAATGTCTTTGTCATCATATCTGAACCATTCTATTCAGTATCAATCTTTTCAAGTTGTAATTTCTTTTCTTCAAGTACATTGCGGATACAATAATACCTCACATGTCTGTGATTTGATTTGGAATAAAAACTTAGATTTTTACTAAGATGAATAGCACTTTGATTGTCACAATAAATGACGAACTTGTCCTGCTTGACACCGAGTTCTCCAAAGAATCTCTTCATCCAGAATATTTTCTTGTCACACTCTGTTGTTGTAATATATTCTGCCATGATGGTGGACAGAGCCACGCATTTTTGCAACTTTGACTGTCATGACACTGCTCCGTCTACAAATGTAAATAGAGAGCCCAATGTCGACTTCTTAGAATCAACGTCACCTGCCACATCTGCGTCTGTGTAGCCAACTAACGCAGGTTTATCACCTCAAAAACATAAGCATGACCAGGAAGTACGTCTGAGGTATCTGAGTATCCATTTAACTGCATCCCAATGTTCTTTGCCAGAATTTACAAGAAATATGCTAACAACACCAACTGCAGACATAATATCTGGCCTTGTATACATAATTGTGTACATCAGACTCCCTATTGTTGAGGCATAAGGGCTCCTCTCCATTTTCTTTTTCTCACTCTCAGTGGAAGGCTTTGATCACTAGTAAGCTTAAAGTGGCCTCCAAGTGGACAACTAACTGGCTTAGCCTTGTGCATTATGAATCTCTGTAATACCTTCTTAATATATTTTTCTTGTGATAACCATAACTTCCTGGCCTTCCTATCACAAGAGATATGCATGCATAGAATTTGTTTTGCAGAACCCAAATCCTTCATATCAAATGCCTGGCTCGTCTTTTTTTTTAACTTGGCAATTTTGATGTCATCTTGTCCGAAAATCAACATATCATCAATGTAGAGGAGAAGAATAATGAAATCACCATCTGCAATCTTTTGCATAAAAATACATTGATCTGAAGTCGTTCTCCTATAGCCATGGTCTACCACAAAAGTCTCAAATTTTTTATACCACTGTCTTGGTGCCTGTTTCAATCCATACAAACTCTTTGTCAGCTTGCAAATCATGTGTTCCTTACCTTTAACTTTAAAACCATCTAGCTGCTCCATGTACACATCATCCTTCAAATTACCATGAAGGAACGCAGTTTTTACATCTAACTGCTCAATCTCCAAGTCCATACTTGTCGCCAATCCCAATACAACATGTTTGGAAGTCATCTTCACCACCGGTGAGAAGATCTCATCAAAGTCAATGCATTTTCTCTATCCAAATCCCTTCACAAGCAGTCGTGCCTTGTACCTTGGTTGTGAGCTATTTTTGTCTTTATCTTGAACACCAATTTTTTTTTAAACATTATGATCTTTTGGCTTTCCAACCAACTCATAAGTGTTTTTCTTATGCAAAGAAGCCATCTCTTCTTGCATAGCTTTCAACCATTTATTTTAATGTGCATCTTCTAGAGCTTCTTTGTAACATTTTGGCTCTCCCCTATCGGTAAGCATCACGTACTCAGTAACTGCATATTTTATTGAAGGCTTTGGTACTCTATCTGATCTTCTCAACTCAATAGGTGCTTCTTGAGGAGCTTGCACCTTCTCCTCATCTTCATCAATAGGAACATCATTATATGCAGGAGCTTCATTATGAATGTCTTCATCTTCATTATCATGGGCATATGTAGCATCAACGTCATCTTGTACCATAGGAGAAATAGTTGGATCAACATCCATTAAGTCATCATTGTGAGGCTCGGACTCTTTGATCTTCTCCGAAGTCTTCAAGAAAGATCACATCTCTGCTTCTGACAACCTTCTTGTGCACTGGGTCCCATAGCTTATCCCCAAACTTATCATTTGTATAGCCCAAGAAAATACACTGCTTGGCTTTGTCATCAAGCTTCGACCTTTCATCTTTAGAAATATGCACAAATGCCATGCAACCAAATGGTCATACTTAACATCTTTACATGTCCATACCTTTTCTGCAAACTCTCCGTTAAGAGGGGCTAAAGGGGAACAATTTATCAAGTAACATGCAGTATTTATCGCTTCCCCCCCAAAAATTTCTCGACAGCCTGGCCTATGATAGCATGCATCTGATTCTCTCTACAATGGTGCGGTTTATCCTTTCTGCTACACCATTATGCTGAGGTATCTTCGGAACTGTTTATTCATGACGGATACCATGACTCTTGCAATATTCTTCAAATGGCCTAATGTATTCTCCCCCATTATCTGTGAGGATATATTTCAGTTGCTTTCCTGTTTCTCTTTCTACCATAGTATGGAAGGCTTCAAACACCCCAAGAACTTGATCTTTGGTCTTCAAGGCATATGCGCAAACTTTTTCGGAAGCATCATCTATAAAAGTAAAAAAGTACGAAGAACCACCTAATATTTTTAACTTTCATAGGTTCATACACATCAGAATAAACAAGCCCCAAAATATTTGATTTTCTTTTGGAAGAATTTTTATGAAAACTAACTATCACTACCACATTCTGAAAACAGGGGTAATTTTGACTTTTTACAATATTTAATATTATGGTAGTTATAATTAAGTAATTGCGTGATAATTATTTAATTTAAATAAATATGTGTGATGTGTAATTAAATATAATATTGTATACAGTGTTAATTTATTTTTAAGCTAGTAGACTTGACCTAGAAGCCTAGTAAATGAACACCTGTCTGAATTATGGAATTCTGGATTTTAATTATTTATTTAGAATTTAATTATTGGAGATTGTAATTAATTACTGTATTTTATTTAATTATTGCGCATTGCCTTTGCTTCAATATTTGGAGCGCTATCCTGACTTTTGTCTTCCAACAAATTTCACAATCTTGCCCTAGACATGCCCGCCTTCCATTCTGCTATTTTTGCAACTCATAATTATGTCCTCTGTACATTATTTCTGGCCGCACAAAAATCATCGCGGACGTTATTTTAAATTCCTATTTTTGTATCGTTGTGCGTTCCAATCGAAATTGGAGGCAATCTTGACCTATTTTTCGTGCGGCCCAAATTAGGGTAATATCCTGTTCTGAGTCTTCTTCATTATTGGTATTGATGACCTGACCTGATTTTGGCCCCATGTACTCCTAATTAATTTTGGAACACAACTTGCATTTATCTCTAATTAAATTGAGGATACTATTTAAACCAATTCTAAAATTCCAATTTAATTCCAGTGCCCTGCAATTTGAGCCTATACCGAACCTACAGCGCCCCTTGACCCTACAAAATACCGGACACCGAATCGCCCGCAAAAATTTTCGTCATTTATGTGTTTGTGCAATTTCCCGAATTTAAGGGGCTAAGTTGCAATTATTCAATTGTAGGTGTCGTCACCCCATTGTCCAAGACCTAATGAAAAGATTATTTACTTGTGGACCAAATTGCATTTTTCCCCACATGAATTATTTTCTCTCCATGTCAATCTGGACCCCTCATTTAAAGGGGGTCAATCACAACCCTTCATTCACACCCTCTCTCTCCCTATTTAATATCTTATACCCTCAAACCCTAATCCCAAGAAACCTAGGTTTTCCCCCACCTCACAAGCCTCCTCCCTCTCTCCTACGTATGTAATTCTTTTTCTCCATCCTTCTTCCTTTCTTCTTTCTTTTTCTTCTTCCTTCTTCTCTTTCTATTTCTTTTTAAACTTTGGATATTAGACAAAGGGGGGGGGGAAACACTGTGCATTTTTCCCCCTTCTGTTCACCGGCGGCTGCCCCCTGTACTCCGGCGCCGGCGCTCCACCTCTCCGGTCCGCTGGCAGCCGCTGCTCCCATTCCTCCCTCTGCGGTGAGCCCCGGCGGCCAACCCCCTCTTCCGCGGCACTGCTCCGACTGCTGCACCCCGCTCCAGTCGACCCCGGCGGTGTAGCACAACCCAACTCGAGCTCCTCCCTCCGCTGTTCAGTCCGGCCAACTCCCCTTCACTCCCTCCGCCTTGCTGCGACTGCTCCGGTCACCCCCATCGGCGCTTCTCTGCTCCTCCACCTATCCCTCAACGTCAACCCCGACCGGCCGCTGAACTCCTTCCCCGTGCACTCCGGCGACTGAACTCCCCGACCTTCCTGCTGTAACTCCCTGCAGCCGGCCGACCCACCTATCACCACCACCATCTCCACCTATCACCACCATCATCATCAAACAACTCCCATCTCCACCCTCCTGAGCACCTCCGACCACGACTGTTCACCTCCGGTCCGGCGGCCAGACGAGCCATCCCCTGTAAGCTTCTCTTCTTCTTCCTCTTCCCTCTTTATATATATATATATATATATATATATATATATATATATATATATATATGTATATATATACATACGTATACGTATGAGTATATATAATACATGTATATGAATGTTATTTAGTATATGAATGCAATGTGTATATGTAATTGTATATATTAATGTGTAGGTATATGTGTATAGTATTATTTTAATTAATGTTTAGTAGTATATATAATATTGGTATACGTATAAATATATATTTCGTATATACTTAATATATTTTTAATAAAATGGGTATACATGTATTTTATTTATCTACTTAGCGTATTTCAATATATAATTAAATTGGTATGTATAGTGTATATTTAGTATATGTATGTATTTAAAATATGTAAATGTATATTATCTATTTATTAGTAACTAGTTGTATAATTATATATGTATAATAAATTGAATAAGTATGTATTTAAATTAATGCATATGTATATATATGTATATTGGTATGTATTTTGTGTATGTGTATATTATTATACATGTATATAGTATAATTATTATTTTGGTATAAAAATATATATGTGTATATATATTTTGTATGGGTATATGTTTAATAAAAACGTATTCTGGTATAAATGAATAAATATGTAGATACGTAAATTGGTAATTGGTATATATATATATGTGTACATAAATATATATGTATATAATAAGATTTGGTATATATTCAAATAACCGTATTTTGGTATCAATATATACATGTAGAGTTATAATTTCGTATTGGTATATATATTTTTGTATAAACCTTAACATATTTTTAATATATATATATACATATATTTTGTATATGTATTTAAATTGATTTGTATATTGTAAGTACATATGTTAATTTAGATATGTATATTTATGTATCTAGCTACTAGGTGACCAGTATCATACCTAGGGAAGTCCCGAACTCAATATTTTTAGACTGTGTTAGTGTAGCATCTGATGCAAATGTGGTTTTGCTTGTGATATATTTTTATGACTGTTGGTTTACCCAGGGGATACTCTGGAACAGGACATCCATAAATACCAACTAAGGACCGAGGCAAGTACATTCTCTGATAATTTCCAATTCTTTGATAATTTCTATAAGTTCAACAATCATGAAATGTTACATCTGAATCCTTGACACTGTGCTACACGGACTAGTATAGCTTGGATCTGCAGTCATGAGATGTTACCTTGATTATCGTATTGACATTGTACACGACATGTATATTAGACATCGTACATGATAGACTTGACTTGCTCGTGTATCGTGACGTGTCATGGTTGGATCCACAGTACTAGTTGGGGGCGGGGAAGTAGTTAGTAAGAAATGTGATCATAACCTCTTATTGTAGTATAGAAAATTGTAAGTGTTAATCATGCTCTTCACCCATGATTAGCCAGGCCCTGTAGCTATCGTACATGTTCCCAAGCCGATCATATTTTGAAACTACTATTTCAAACACTTAGAATAGATTTCTGTTCCCTATTTAAATCATATACTACATCACCCGTATATGATACTGTTCCTTGTTCTTTCATTTTCATACATGCACTGACTGTATCATATTGCCTATTGCCTGTCTCTTTACATTGCTTGTCTCTCTTTAGTTGCCATTGCATTTATTTTACTGTCTTCTCAGTAGCTAGCATGACATGTTTATTGTATTATAGACCTTATCAATTTAATGGAACTGTTATTTGAGATTGTGCTTTGCTCCTTCCTGACTGGAAATATTTTTTCAGACTATGCCTTAGAGGACCGCTGTCCGACACTTTATGGACCATATGGTGAGTAGCTGCAGACTTGGTAGTCTAGTTGTGATTCCGGGAGGACTAGCCGGAAATTTCTATTTTTTAGTTGTTCTTTAAGTAGACTATTTGGTACCGGATTTGTCTCCGGCATTTTTTGATGAGACTTGGATATTGTTGAGTTAGAATATTACTTGTTGACTTGTGTTGTGTTTAATTTTAATTTCTGTTCGAAATCTTATCGTGCTGTAATCCTGTGATTGAGTATGTTTTCATCTTATTTGTGTCATCCGTGCCTCCTTATGGAGATTGGATGCTTGCGTGACATTAGTTAGATAGTATCACGACCTTGACAGCGTTCTACCGCCGATGCTGCGGCGTAGGCTGGACGTACCCACGCACTCGTGCCCCTAAACCGGGTGTGGGTCGTGACACGTTTTTAGTGGTGGCCCATGCAGGTCTCGAACTTCGCGAATTGTGCGATATCATAGTAGTGTGGCATCCTTGTTATACTATTGCGTACCTGCGATAGGATCTAGGACATAGGATACTAGGACGAGAGCGAATACTCAATCATAATTCCTTGAGAGATTCCTGGGATGACCCCTGAGAATCTTGTTAAATTCTAATTTAAAATCATTCCCTTGTTCCGTCCATTCTCGCTTGTTGATATTGATTTGATTATTATTGAATAGTTATTAAATTAGGATTTTGGTTCATGGTAGGGTTTGATTTCATGTCAAGATAAAATTTACAGACTGATTTATGGTATTATTTGATGATATTTCGATGAGGACAGTGAAAATGATTAACATTAGAGCTATTGGACTACAGAAGGTGGATTTAAATTATAATTGAAGATTGAAAACAAATTACATTTTTGAATTTTGAGAAGTCGAGATATTATGTTATTAAAATTTATTTTGAGGAATTCAGATTCAATTCAATAAACCTAGACAAGCTATAAGGATTTTTGGAATTGATAAAATTTTCATAATTAACCTTGAGGAAAGTGTATGCATTTTACTGTAAATTTTTCGAGGAGTTAGTTTCGAGGACTTTGTTTGGAGGATAAAATCTTATAGTAAGAGAGATATATTAGTATATAATAGATAAGATGCATGTGTAAGGATCTGTTGGCTTGAGCGTGATTGTGATTTCACTGCAAACTGACTTGGGTTTTCATCTAGGGTTGTATTGGAGAGAGCAGTACTTAGTATGGTGTGTTGCATTGTTATGCACTTGAGTGATAAGGATAACTAGTATCAGCGATTACAGTAGGTATGAAAGCTAGCAGTGAGTGTGCTTGTAGTAGAACTGTGGTACTTGAGGGATAGAAGTATCAGACCATGGATGTATCTTTGACCTGTGCAATCACAACTAGGATTTTATTTCCAATCTATTTATCTTGAATGTTGCTTCTTTAGAACTGTACTGTCCTTCCTTGATGATATCGTATTTTACCTTAATTGATTCTTTGGGATCTGTCTTCAGGATGTCGCCGCAGACACGATCTATGAGAGCGGGAACATCAGCTTTAGAGGGGTCTGCCACCTCTCCACCTGAGGGACAGACAGCCGTAGTTCCTCCTACATCTCCGATGCACGTAGGTGATCCTCCTCCTCCACCTGTTCAGAATATTGCCGCAGCTGTAACAGACAACCTTCCTCCTCCACCGACTCCGATTTCCGGAGGTTTGCCCATTGACAGGACACAGATGTTTACCTTGATCCAGGGCATGGTAGATGCCCAGAGAGTGACGGCAGAAGCTCAGCGAGTTCAAGCTGAGGCTCAGAGGGTGCAAGCAGAAGCGCACCAGGCACAAACCGAGCTGATGAAAGAAAACATGGAGAATGCCCATCAAGTGACTCTCCAAGCTTTGGAGAGAGTAGCACAGTACCAGCAGTTTCCTGGCCAGCAACAGCAGAGATCAGGCACTATAGTGGATTTCAAGAGGATGATGCCTCGAGAGTTTAAAGGTACCGAAGGAATACTCTACGCTGACGACTGGCTAGAGGATATAGAGAGAAGCCTGCGATTGACCCAGATTCCGAAGAACTTGCAGATAGAAGCCGCTGGCAGTCAGATGTTCGATATCGCACTCAAGTGGTATCGTACAGAGCCGAGAATTACTGCACAAGGACTTACTTGGGAGACCTTCAAGGAGCTCTTCAAGGAGAAGTTCTTTCCCGACGTGGCATTGGGAACCTTGGAAAGTCAGTTTCATGACTTAGTTCAAGGAAACATGTCGGTCGACGAGTACGCTGCAGAATTCTGTAGATTGAGCCGTTTTGCATCGTCCATGATTCGGGACCCAGGAGATCGAGCCCGAAAGTTTAGAAAGGGACTGACGAGAGAGATTAGGTCGCGTACTTCTGGTCGTCGTACCGCTACCTATGAGGCTATCTTGATGGATGCTCAGATCGCAGAAGAGGATCTGGATCTTAGGCCTAAGAGGAGTCACAATACTTTTGGAGATACGAATGGTAACACAGGACCGGCCAAGCATCCCCGTATTCAGCACCAACAGCAGTACCAAGTACCATTTCATAGTCAGCAACAAACATGGACATTTCAGCATCCACCACAGTACCTAGCCCCAGTTCCTATCCAGCAACACCCATGGGCGTATCAGTATCAACAACAGTACCAGGCACCAGTCCGTGTTCAGCAGAATCAGCAACAGCCTCCAAGAGAGACACAACAGGCTTGTCATTTCTGTAAGAAGCCAGGTCACCTTTGGGAGAGCTGTAGAACGAGACTAGGACTCTGTTTGCACTGCGGCGCTGCGGGACATCGAGTAAGGGATTGTCTTCTAGCCCCTTATCTTCCCGGCCAGCGTGCAGCTTCAGATTATAGAGATCCAGTTAGGCTACCTGTGGAACCGTATATTGCTCAGCACCCGCGAAGGGAACCACCCCAGCAGGGCGGGGCAATTGCGACGACGGTCGAGGAGACCGATACTACAGGTAATGTGTTAGCAGGCTCTGTTCTTTCCTTCCTTCCGTTCCTATCTATTTTGATTGATTGACTGATACCTTAGTACCGTAGCTTGCATGCATGATTTCTTGTTAGAATATAGTTAATGGTACCCCTGATATAGAGACTGCAATACCATGACAAGACACCATGACCATACATATTCCCTTAGTTTGTATGTTGTATGATTATAGGGAGATTTTTAGACCAGGTTTATTAGGGTTAACCATGACGAAGATTCATGAAGGAGTTATGACTTGACAAGAGAGGCAAGATGATTAAAAAAATTCGAGGATAAACATCGATTTAAATAAAGAGCCAAGAATTTAACATGGCAGACTTTATGATTTATTAATTTCAGGAAGAATATGACATGTTTAAATTGGTTGTAAAATTTGGAAATTTTGGGGAGATTTATTAACATTTTTATTAAATTGCAAGTTATGAATTTTAGAATTTTATATTTGGATGTCGCATTTGGAGAACCCTTAAGTATCGTATTGTTAAGTATTTCGAGGAAAGAGGAAATCGAGAAATAAAATTTTGATGGATAAATGTTTAAATTCAAACTTGTGGGACGAGATTACATTTTATAATTGTGCATTGATTAAAATCAAATTTGAGGAGTGGATATTAAATTTCGAGTATTGAATTATTAACTAAAATTTCGGAAAATTTGATAAAAAATGGACTTTGATTCTATTTCGAGGATTTTTTAGGTTATGCAATAATCCCAGAATTTTTGGAAAATTTTGAATAGACATTGTTAATTATTACCTGATTTCGTGGATTATGAATTTAAAATTTGAGGGAAATAATAATGTATATGATTAAACGCTACTATGAGGATTTTAAATTTCGAGGACGAAATTCTTTTAAGGTGGGTAGACTTGTCACTACCACATTCTGAAAACAGGGGTAATTTCGACTTTTTACAATATTTAATATTATGGTAGTTATAATTAAGTAATTGCGTGATAATTATTTAATTTAAATAAATATGTGTGATGTGTAATTAAATATAATATTGTATACAGTGTTAATTTATTTTTAAGCTAGTAGACTTGACCTAGAAGCCTAGTAAATGAACACCTGTCTGAATTATGGAATTCTGGATTTTAATTATTTATTTAGAATTTAATTATTGGAGATTGTAATTAATTACTGTATTTTATTTAATTATTGCGCATTGCCTTTGCTTCAATATTTGGAGCGCTATCCTGACTTTTGTCTTCCAACAAATTTTACAATCTTGCCCTAGACATGCCCGCCTTCCATTCTGCTATTTTTGCAACTCATAATTATGTCCTCTGTACATTATTTCTGGCCGCACAAAAATTGTCGCGGACGTTATTTTAAATTCCTATTTTTGTATCGTTGTACGTTCCAATCGAAATTGGAGGCAATCTTAACCTATTTTTCGTGCGGCCCAAATTAGGGTAATATCCTGTTCTGAGTCTTCTTCATTATTGGTATTGATGACCTGACCTGATTTTGGCCCCATGTACTCCTAATTAATTTTGGAACACAACTTGCATTTATCTCTAATTAAATTGAGGATACTATTTAAACCAATTCTAAAATTCTAATTTAATTCCAGTGCCCTGCAATTTGAGCCTATACCGAACCTACAGCGCCCCTTGACCCTACAAAACACCGGACACCGAATCGCCCGCAAAAATTTTCGTCATTTATGTGTTTGTGCAATTTCCCGAATTTAAGGGGCTAAGTTGCAATTATTCAATTGTAGGTGTCGTCACCCCATTGTCCAAGACCTAATGAAAAGATTATTTACTTGTGGACCAAATTGCATTTTTCCCCACATGAATTATTTTCTCTCCATGTCAATCTGGACCCCTCATTTAAAGGGGGTCAATCACAACCCTTCATTCACACCCTCTCTCTCCCTATTTAATATCTTGTACCCTCAAACCCTAATCCCAAGAAACCTAGGTTTTCCCCCACCTCACAAGCCTCATCCCTCTCTCCTACGTATGTAATTCTTTTTCTCCATCCTTCTTCCTTTCTTCTTTCTTTTTCTTCTTCCATCTTCTCTTTCTATTTCTTTTTAAACTTTGAATATTAGACAAAGGGGGGGAAACACTGTGCATTTTTCCCCCTTCTGTTCACCGGCGGCTGCCCCCTGTACTCCGGCGCCGGCGCTCCACCTCTCCGGTCCGCTGGCAGCCGCTGCTCCCATTCCTCCCTCTGCGGTGAGCCCCGGCGGCCAACCCCCTCTTCCGCGGCACTGCTCCGACTGCTGCACCCCGCTCCAGTCGACCCCGGCGGTGCAGCACAACCCAACTCGAGCTCCTCCCTCCGCTGTTCAGTCCGGCCAACTCCCCTTCACTCCCTCCGCCTTGCTGCGACTGCTCCGGTCACCCCCATCGGCGCTTCTCTGCTCCTCCACCTATCCCTCAACGTCAACCCCGACCGGCCGCTGAACTCCTTCCCCGTGCACTCCGGCGACTGAACTCCCCGACCTTCCTGCTGTAACTCCCTACAGCCGGCCGACCCACCTATCACCACCACCATCTCCACCTATCACCACCATCATCATCAAACAACTCCCATCTCCACCCTCCTGAGCACCTCCGACCACGACTGTTCACCTCCGGTCCGGCGGCCAGACGAGCCATCCCCTGTAAGCTTCTCTTCTTCTTCCTCTTCCCTCTTTTTATATATATATATATATATATATATATATATGTATATATATACATACGTATACGTATGAGTATATATAATACATGTATATGAATGTTATTTAGTATATGAATGCAATGTGTATATGTAATTGTATATATTAATGTGTAGGTATATGTGTATAGTATTATTTTAATTAATGTTTAGTAGTATATATAATATTGGTATACGTATAAATATATATTTCGTATATACTTAATATATTTTTAATAAAATGGGTATACATGTATTTTATTTATCTACTTAGCGTATTTCAATATATAATTAAATTGGTATGTATAGTGTATATTTAGTATATGTATGTATTTAAAATATGTAAATGTAAATGTATATTATCTATTTATTAGTAACTAGTTGTATAATTATATATGTATAATAAATTGAATAAGTATGTATTTAAATTAATGCATATGTATATATATGTATATTGGTATGTATTTTGTGTATGTGTATATTATTATACATGTATATAGTATAATTATTATTTTGGTATAAAAATATATATGTGTATATATATTTTGTATGGGTATATGTTTAATAAAAACGTATTCTGGTATAAATGAATAAATATGTAGATACGTAAATTGGTAATTGGTATATATATATATGTGTACATAAATATATATGTATATAATAAGATTTGGTATATATTCAAATAACCGTATTTTGGTATCAATATATACATGTAGAGTTATAATTTCGTATTGGTATATATATTTTTGTATAAACCTTAACATATTTTTAATATATATATATACATATATTTTGTATATGTATTTAAATTGATTTGTATATTGTAAGTACATATGTTAATTTAGATATGTATATTTATGTATCTAGCTACTAGGTGACCAGTAGCATACCTAGGGAAGTCCCGAACTCAGTATTTTTAGACTGTGTTAGTGTAGCATCTGATGCAAATGTGGTTTTGCTTGTGATATGTTTTTAGGACTGTTGGTTTACCCAGGGGATACTCTGAAACAGGACATCCATAAATACCAACTAAGGACCGAGGCAAGTACATTCTCTGATAATTTCCAATTCTTTGATAATTTCTATAAGTTCAACAATCATGAAATGTTACATCTGAATCCTTGACACTGTGCTACACGGACTAGTATAGCTTGGATCTGCAGTCATGAGATGTTACCTTGATTATCGTATTGACATTGTACACGACATGTATATTAGACATCGTACATGATAGACTTGACTTGCTCGTGTATTGTGACGTGTCATGGTTGGATCCATAATACTAGTTGGGGGCGGGGAAGTAGTTAGTAAGAAATGTGATCATAATCTCTTATTGTAGTATAGAAAATTGTAAGTGTTAATCATGCTCTTCACCCATGATTAGCCAGGCCATGTAGCTATCGTACATGTTCCCAAGCCGATCACATTTTGAAACTACTATTTCAAACACTTAGAATAGATTTCTGTTCCCTATTTAAATCATATACTACATCACCCGTATATGATACTGTTCCTTGTTCTTTCATTTTCATACATGCACTGACTGTATCATATTGCCTATTGCCTGTCTCTTTATATTGCTTGTCTCTCTTTAGTTGCCATTGCATTTATTTCACTGTCTTCTCAGTAGCTAGCATGACATGTTTATTGTATTATAGACCTTATCAATTTAATGGAACTGTTATTTGAGATTGTGCTTTGCTCCTTCCTGACTGGAAACATTTTTCCAGACTATGCCTTAGAGGACCGATGTCCGACACTTTATGGACCATATGGTGAGTAGCTGCAGACTTGGTAGTCTAGTTGTGATTCCGGGAGGACTAGCCGGAAATTTCTATTTTTTAGTTGTTCTTTAAGTAGACTATTTGGTACCGGATTTGTCTCCGGCATTTTTTGATGAGACTTGGATATTGTTGAGTTAGAATATTACTTGTTGACTTGTGTTGTGTTTAATTTTAATTTCTGTTCGAAATCTTATCGTGCTGTAATCCTGTGATTGAGTATGTGTTCATCTTATTTGTGTCATCCGTGCCTCCTTATGGAGATTGGATGCTTGCGTGACATTAGTTAGATAGTATCACGACCTTGACAGCGTTCTACCGCCGATGCTGCGGCGTAGGCTGGACGTACCCACGCACTCGTGCCCCTAAACCGGGTGCGGGTCGTGACACTAACTCTATGTTGTTTGCCTACCAAACAATGAGTGCAACTAACCAAATGCGTACCTTTCTTGTTAGGCAAGACCTTCCTTTTAATGAGGATTTGAAGTCCCTTCTCACTCATATGACTAAGCCGCCTGTGCCATAGATCTATGGAGGATGCTCTGCTACATTCAACTCGGCCTTGTTGACTTTTTCTTGAGCCTTGTACAATGTGCAACACTTCTTTCCTCGAGCCGCTACAATGAAACCTTTCATAAGCTTCCATTGTCCATTGCCAAACTGACTCATATATCCTTACTCATCTAATTTTCCTACTGAAATTAGGTTCAATCGGAGATCTGGTACATGTCTCAC
Source organism: Iris macrosiphon (assembly GCA_036927795.1). Lineage (NCBI taxonomy): Eukaryota > Viridiplantae > Streptophyta > Magnoliopsida > Asparagales > Iridaceae > Iris > Iris macrosiphon. Next base: position 99,913,439 of record JAYESA010000004.1, read on the forward strand.
ATCTTTGAGAACCAACATGCAACCTGTATTGGTCTTAATACTTATATCACCTATGCCGACAATTTCAGAAACACCATTGTTTCCAATTCTCACAATACCAAGATTACCAGTCTTGTATGAAATAAAAAAGTCTCTCCGTGGAGTAGCATGATATGAAGCGCCTGTGTAAACTACCAAGTCTGTATCAAGGGATGTAACGGTCAAACAATTATCTTCACAACTGGAGACAAAAATGTTATCCCCATCTATTGCAAGAGCTGCAATATCATTTTCCTGCTTCCCATTACCTTTTCTATTCTTCTTATCCTTTTTGTATTTTCTGTATTCACATCGGTAGTGGCCCACGTTATCAAAATAGAAGCACTTTACATCTTTTATTGTCTTAGATTTACTCATGGATCTACCATGATATTCTTACTTTTATTTCTCCCTCAATTTTCTGTAACAAGCACCTCTGATTTTGACGAACCCGAGGCTTTTCTTCCCGTCTCCTCATTCAATTGGCTGCTTGTAACAAGGTTCATTGTCATGATATTGTCTGGGGCAGAATTGCTTAGAAACACAACTAATGTCTCTCAACTTTCTGGCAGCAAATAGTGTAACAATAAGGCTTGCATCTCATCTTCCAAATTCATCTTCATTACAGATAGTTGATTAATAATGCTTTGGACTTCATTCAGATGTTCAGCAATGGACTTACCTTCTTTGTATTTCAGAATCATAAGCTTTCTAATCAAGAAAGCATTATTCTCCTTCGTCTTCCTCTCATAAATTCCTTCCAATTTTTTTGAAAGAGAATATGTAGATGTTTCTACCGAAACATAATGATAGACGCTATCGTCCAACCACTAACGAACATACCCGAGGACTTTTCGATCAAGTTTCTTCCAATCAGACTCGGATATCTTTTTTGGCTCCTTTCCGTCATTCTCAATCGGCTCGACAAGATCTTTGCAGTAAAGCAGATCTTTCGTCTTCGATTTCCATACCGCCCAACTATTCCCTTTGAAGCTCATCATCCTACTTGTGTTCTGTTCCATGGCTTGTACACGACAACGAACCTGGCTCTGATATCACTTATTGAGAAAAATTCTTACCACTTGTTGAGAAAAAATCTCCAACTCTCTCATATGTGCAACCACTAATAAAAAAAACATAACCAGATATTAAATACAATAAGAGACAAGAGATGCCAAAGTTTTTGAAAAATCTCTTCAAAACGAAGAGTAAATACCACGGGACCCTGTCTAGAAAAAATCCACTATCAATTTTTGGATTTACATTTTCTACCGTGGTAGAAGATTTACCACACTTCAAAACCAATTTTTCTTTTCTCTTGGACACACACCACTCTCTCTCTATTTTTCACACGAGATTTCATATATATATCTTGTGTTAGAATAAACGTAGAAGAAGGAAGAAGAAAATATGAGAGAAGATCCCTTATTAGTGTAATTCCATAGTGGGAGGCAAAGGCCTTATTTATACAAACCAATGAAGGTGTAATACTAATCTTTAACCAATGTGGGACTAAAATACAAAGTGAAAATCCAACCCTTTAGTAGCCCACGTTATAACACTCCCCCTTTGGATGACCACCATCTCTAAGCCTATTATCTCGTTAAAACTTTGCCAGAAAAATCCATTAGGACAAAACCTGTACGAAAGAAAAGCGTACAATCTTTAGGATGACTTAGATAGGTGTTGGACACGCTTAATATTGCCTCATTAAAACCTTGTCAGAAAAAATCTATGACTAAGAAAAAAGAGTACAACTCGTTATAGTCCATACAAAATGTATCTCTCCCAGAAAATAATTACTTCCCCTGATAATGTTGATCCTGAATAGTCAGTTGATGAAGACGTCATATTCCAATTCCATGAACTAGTTTCTGAAAAGTTGACTTTGGCTACGATTTGGTGAACAAGTCTGCAAGATTATCACTTGAGCGAACTTGTTGGACGTCAATATCAAAGTTCTTCTGAAGCTCATTAGTATAGAAAAACTTTAGTGAGATGTGCTTGGTCCTGTCTCCTTTAATGAATCCACCTTGAATTTGTGCAATACATACTGCATTATCCTAATGAATAACAGTTGGAGTATCTGTGGTAGGAGAAAGGTGACAGGAGATACGAATGTGTTTAATCAACGATCTCAGCCAAATACATTCTCTACTTGCTTTATAGAGAGGCAATATTTCTGAGTGATTTGAGGAGGTAGCAACCATTGTCTGTTTTGTTGGATGCCAAGAAATAGTTGCATTGCTATTAAGAAACACATATCCAGTTTGTGGACGACCTTTATGGGGATCAGATAAATAACCTGAATCTGTAAAGCCAACTAGATTCGCGATGTCAGATAAACCACAAGTATAAAATAATTCCATGTCGGTAGTTCTACGAAGATATCTCATCACATGTTTAATGACATTCCAATGTCTGCGAGTTTGCACCGAGCTATATCTAGCCAACAAATTGAAAGAGAATGATATGTCTGGCCTTGTACATTGTGATAGATATATTAATGTCCCAATAGCACTAAGGTACGGTACTTTGGGTCCTAGCATTATTTTATTGTCGTCCTTAGGATGATATGGATCTTTATTGATATCTAAAGATCGAACAACCATTGGAGTGCTAAGGGGTGAGCTTTATCCATATTGAACTATTTCAATATATGTTTTTTGTATTTTGATTGATGCACTAAAATTTCATTAGTGTAATGCTCAATTTGTAATTCGAGATAATATTTCGTGTCTCCGAGATCTTTTATCTCGAACTCCTTTTTCAAATAGTTTAGTCTTATTGATTTCATGTCTTGTCCCAATCAAGTTTATGTCATCGACATATACTGCAACTATAGCGAAACCCTCCTTAGATTTCTTTATGAAGACACATGGGCATATAGGATTATTCTGATATCCCTCCCTTTTCATATATTCACTAAGACGGTTGTACCACATCCTTCCGGATTATTTTAAATCGTACAATGAACGTCTTAGCTTTATGGAATGCATGTTCTTAGCTTTTGAGCTAGGTAGGTTAAATCTATTTGGGATTTTTTTATAGATATCGCTATCTAAATCACCATATAGATAGGCCGTTACAACGTCCATAAGTCTCATGTCCAGCTTTTTCTTTGCTGTCAGACTTATCAAATAAAGAAACATTATTGCATCCATTATGGGAGAATACGTCTCTTCGTAATCAATCTCGGGTCTCTGAGAAAACCCTTGTGCACTAATTGTGTCTTAAATCGAGCAATTTTATTCTTTTTATTTCTCTTTCTTATAAACACCCACTTGTAACCTACCGGTCTGACGTCTTTTGGTATTTGTACTATAGGTCTGAACACTCCAAATTTATTAAGGGAATCCAATTCTGCTTGAATAGCATCCTTCCATTTTGGCCTCTTTTCTTTGTCAATATTTATCGATGCTACATGGTTCAGTGTCATCAATGCCCTTAGATATTTCAGTAGCTACTGAGAATGAGAATATCTCATCTATTGTTATATCTTTACGATCCCATACCTCTCTTGTATATGTATAAAACATAGAGATCTCTTTGCTTTCAGGTATCTGAGCCTCCTCTTGGGCTTGTGTCTTTTCTAAGACAATAACCTCTTCTGGGTTCTCAGAGATTATAGATTTGTCATTCATAACCTCTTCTTGAGTGTTATGTGTAACCTCATTAAGAGTGTTACTTGGACATTTTCTCTTTCTAGGGACTAAGTCCTTCGAACCTATAAGTCTACCACGCTTCTGGTTGCAGTAGATTCATCAGCCACTTTGCTAGTTTTTCCTACAGGGATATTAATTCGAGCAGGCGCATTTGTAACGGGCACATGTAATTTAATCACTTTAGCTGCATCAGTAAATGCATCTAGCATTTGATTTGCAATCTCATGTAGATGCAATATCCTTCGTACCTCAGTTTCACATTGATTAGTACAAGGATCTAGAAGAGACAAAATAGGATTATCCCATGATAATTCATGCCATTTATTTATGGCGAATGGTTCTGTAAAAATATTCTTTTCTTTCTTATCTCCCCCTAACGACGGGAATTTAGTCTCATCAAAATGGCAATCTACAAATCTTACAGTAAAAATATCACCAGTTAAAGGTTTCAAATATCTAATGATTGAGGGCGAATCAAAACCAATATAAATTCATAAACGGCACTGAGGTCCAATTTTAGAGCGCTGAGGAGGAAAAATAGGAATATAAACAGCATAACCAAATTTACGCAAATAAGAGATGTTAGGTTGATGGCCTTTCACAAGTTGTGATGGTAAAAATTTATGATATGCAGTTGGCCTAACAATGATCAATTTAGTAGCACCCCAAGCTGAAAAGGGTAAATTTGATTACATGAGTGAGGCCTTGCTCTGTGCTAAAAAAACTAAATCAAGGACTCTGCTAAACTATTTTGGATATAAAAATGAGGGACAAAATATTCAACTTCTATTCCTATGAAAGTACAATAATCATCAAAAGCACGGGAAGTAAACTCTACTGCATTATCAAGTCGAATCGTTCTAACATGTTGGTCAGAAAAATGAGTCTTAAGCTTAATCAACTGAGAAAGTAGCTTGTAGAAGGAAAAATTTCTAGATGAGAGTAAAAAAATATTTGACCATCGACTAGAACTATCTATTAGAACCATAAAATACATGAAATGTCCGCAAGCATGATCAATTGGTCCGCAAATATCATCTTATATTCTCTGAAGGAATAGTGGTGATTCAAAAGCTATTTTGAGAAGTAAAGGTCGTGTAATGAGTTTACCCTGTGAACAAGCTATACACAAATGTTCAGTAGGAATGGAAAGACTTTGGTATGATAAATTATGCCCATTGGCTATGCAGTTAATAATGGTTTTTTCATGATAACGGTCCAGTAGAGTTATAGATATATCACCGATATATCAGTTTTATAACGGTAATATCGGTTTGCATTTTTAACACAATTTTTATATATGAACAATACACTTAATAGTTTTCTATAATAAAATATGCAGAAAGTATACATATCATCGAAAAATCCAAAAGATCCAAGATAAAGGAGATTACTTGAGGAACTACATCTCTGAATAAGTTTGATGCATGAAGATTTTGATGGCAGAAGATGTAATCTCCATTCTCCATTGATGTGAATGTCATATCATTCAATATCAATTTTTCTGTAGCAAAACTAGAATAACATATCATTTAATATCGATTTTTCTGTAGCAAAACCAAAATCGTGAGAAATTAGTTTTTTTTGTAAACCGATATTTCGAACAATATCGGCCATATCGGTCGATAATATTAGTTCCGATATTTTATCGATATTTCTGCAAAAAAATATCGGTCCAGGACCGATACCATTATATATCGGTTATATAACAATTTTTGCTGGTTAGCCCATTGGTATTTGTCACTTTCATATTTCTAGATTAGGGCATTATTGTAATTTCCCTGTTTAATTTAATTATGTAAATAATTAGTGTGTTGAGTTTTATTAAATAATTAGGAGGTGTTCTTGATATTAGGTTTTAGTTTAAACCCTAGAAACTCATTACGTCTAATCCTAATGACTAAACCCTAATTTGTAATCTAGTTTCTAGTGAAACCCTAATTTGCATTTTAGATTTAGATTTAAAAACCTTAGAAATGACTAAACCCTAATTAATTAATTTCTTCATGACTAAACATGAAGGGTTAATTAAACCCTTGTATTTGAAACCCTAACCCTAGCCCTATATAATGAAGGGAAGCCTCCCTCAAGCCTCTTCCTTCATGAAGAAAGCCTAAACCTAGCCTCCATTAGAAAAACCATTCCCTCCCCATAAATTTAAGAAATTAAAACCCTAGAAGTCAATTTCCTCCTCCATCAAAGGGAATCAAGGAGCTTGGACCACGAAGACTTGGAGAAAGAGAACCTTCATTGGGAAACCATCTCCCAATAGGTGAGAATCCGAATTTAATCCATTTTAATTCTGTTTTTCATTATTGTTGGCCATTAGGAGCCCACCAAATTGGTTTAGATTTCGATTTTAGGGTTTCTACATGGAGATTTAGGAGAAACTAGGGTTTGGTGTTCATACGTTGGATTTCTCCCAATTTCAGGAACCCTAACCCTAGGGGTTTGCTTGTAGACTGATTACACCTCCAACGTGTAAGTTTAGATCTTATTTTAGGGTTTTGTTTTGGGTTTTTCAGGAGTTCTTAGTGTGGGTTCGATTTCAGCACACTAAGTGCTTGATGATTATTAGTAGGGTGAATAGCTATTAGATCTATTCTAATCTTGCATTGTTTTATATATATATATATATATATATATATATATATATATATATATATATATATATATATATATATGCATACGTTGTAGATGTGTTGGTTGATTTGATTAAATTTGTACAGTCGAATGCATTGGGGGAAAGTTCTGTGCACAGTCGGGATAAGTTCTGTGCTGTGTGTTTGGTTTTCCTATGCAGTATGGGTTTTTAGTGTCCCCGTGTCTCAGTGTATCAGACACTGTGGGGAGGTTCTGTGTAGAGTCGGGGTTTTCTGGGTTATGTTGGGGATTTGTCTCAGTGAATATATATATATAGTGTATCAGTGTTCCATTAGCTGGTACTGTGAGTGAACCCTGTGTTAGGGGTTAAGAGAGGTCTGCTCTGTGTCTCAGTAATCTGTATATGAGTGAGCATGTGTATCAGTAAGTTAGTAAGTTAGAGTGTAAGTGTGCATTGGGTTGAGTTTAGTGAGTGATCACATACCTATATAGATTAGCTGATACTGTGTATCAGTATGTTGGAGTCGGGTTTCCAGTGTGTGACCTGTGTGTGCCAAGTTCTCCCTGTGATGTGTGCGGTAAGGATTAGTTCAGTGAGAATTTTTCCAGGTTCTAATGTATCTGTGTGTTTAGTATCAGTAGGATATCTGTGTGTGTCTGCCTGTGTGTGTGAGTATATCTGTGTGTGAGTGTCTCAGTAGGATATCTGTGTGTGTCTGCCTGTGATGTGTAGAAGTGTTAGCTGAGTTTCAGTATAGTTGTTTAGGTATCAGTGAGGTGAATGTGTTAAGTTTTGTATGTGTGTGCACAGTTGAGTTCATAGTGTGTGTATTTGGGGATAAACTATGTAAGTTCATCAGTGTTACATGTGCCACTGTGTGTGAAACCTGTGTTGTGATGTGTCAGTAACTTATGGGTGTGGTAGTATAGGAATTATGTTAAAGTTAGAGTTTAATTTGAGTATCAGTATTTTGAAGTTCCTGTGGTGTGTGGCACTGTGTTCAGTGTGTAGGTGTGTAGCTGGAAAGTTCAGTGCCATTCAGTAGGAAGTATCAGTAACCTGCGTGTGTGTGTGTGTGTGCCATCAGGATATCAGAGTCCCTGTAATGGTTGTAGCAGTTTTATGAGTGTGTCTTAATGTATCAGTGTAGGTTTAATATATCAGGTATGCAATTGTTGGTGTATTTTAGTTATAGGAAATAGTGCAGTCCCAATTAGGGAAATCTGCAGTAAATCAAGGGGGCAAGAGAGAGTATACTTGTGCAAGTATCTGTGAGTGGCACCAGTGAGAATAATAGTAGGTCTAGGTCTGTTGGTGCAGGTACTAGGAATTTCTGTCAGTTCAAGTATGGGAGGTTATGAGGGGTAAAGTACAAGGTGTAATTATTGTGTATCATTTCCCAACAAGAAAGATATCTGTGATACCCTGAGTACTGATATATTATACAATGTATCAGTACTCGGTTAGAGGCAGTGATGGTAAGTGTGATACCCAAGAGTATTGTTAGTGATATTGGGTAACAGACCTGAAATAGCAAATTAAGTTGATATGTATTATACTTTAGTCAAGTATCTCTAGTCTCAAGCTAAGGTAAGTTAGTACACTAGGATAAGTTTTACAGTTAAGTACTAACTAGTATTAGCTAGTATTCACTAATACTAACTGGTATACTTAGAATGATCTAGACAACTTAGTAAAGTGAGGTAATGATCTAGTTAACCATGGGTAAACCTAGTATAGACCTAGAAATGGGCTAATACCCTCATTTCAACCTAGTTAATCACTTTTATCATTCCAAACACCAATTAACATTGATATCTTATATATAGGTCTTTGTGACTCCATTTTGGACATCGATCCTCACACATTTCTCAGGACCACAGGCGAGTACATTCTCTAACAGTTTTTGTTTTGTTGATTAATTCTATAAATTCAATTGTATACTATACTTGACTCTGACACTGTGGATACACGGGTTAGCTCCTTAGATACCCATCATGATGAATCGTGATTGGAATCCATCGTGCTAGCTGGGGATGTAGAATTATTAGTAGATTATGTGATCATACCCAACTCTACATGCATCATAGCTCACCCCACATCTCACGTCGGGTGCAATCTGACCATTACATGCCTCATAGCTGTTATATATGATTAGCATGACCACTACATGCATCATAGCTAACTAGATGGTTAGCCTGACCTACAAGAATCATAGCTAATTATATGTAACCAGCCTGATCTCGTCCCAAGCCGATCACATAATAAACTAATATTTTAAACACTTAACCAGATGTTTATTCTCTATTTCAGTTTTACTTGTTCTAGCATTTATATTATATTTTCACTCATTGCTAGATGTTCTATTGCCTATTTCATATTCTCTAGTACTTTATATTTCCAGTATTATTTCATCTTGTATTCCTTACATTGTTTTATAGTTTTTGTCAACATAAATAAAATTATTGTTTAGTGTTTGTGCTTCGCTCCAATCCTGATTGGATAACATTTTCAGAGGACTTGGAGGATTTTTGCCCCACCCACTACGGCCCAGGAGTAGAGGGTGATTACATACCAGAAATCCCCGAAGAGTTACCCATCCTAGAGGAGATTCTACCTGCTTGCACTTAGACTATCCTATTTCATGTATTATTGTACTAGACTGAGATTTGAGTTGTATTTATTGTTGTGACTTTTGAGGACATCTAGACACTGGACTTGATGTATTTATTTTGTGTGTTGGCTTATGATATTACTCTTATCCTTATTTCTCATCGTGCCAATTACTTTCATATAGCCTTGTGATTGAGTATATTATTAAACTGTGGATCCATATATTATCTTTGTCCTCCTTATGGAGTTAAGACTATTGACAGGATGAGTTATGTTTGAGACCTAGACAGTGTTCTACCGCCGATGCTGCGGCGTAGGCTAGACGTACCCACGGCTCATGCACAAATTTCGGGTGCAGGTCGTGATGCAGATTTAGATTCGTATTTAGAGCGATATCGTAGTGGTGCTCCCTTAGGGTATTGCTACGAGCCTGTTTTAGGAAATAGGATTAGGCCGAGAATATGCTCAATCACAATTAGAAAAATTTTTATTCTTATAATGCTACTCTTAATGATTATTTTCTTTAGAATTTTTACTTTCCTTCCTTGATGATATTGTGTCTATTGCCTTAATTAAATCTTTCAATCTGTCTTCAGGATGTCACCGAAGACCAGATCCTTGAGACTCGGAGCAGCAGCTTCAAAGAGGTCTGCCACCTCTCGCCCTGTTGGACAGACACCCGCAGCACCTCCTATGTCTCATGTACATGTGGGAGTATCTACACTGTTCGGGGGTCCTCCTCCCCCACCTATTCAGAGGGTTCCCATAGCTGTGACGGAGCCTCTTCCACCACCACCAACTCAGTTACCAGGAGATGTGCCCGTCAATGGGGCACAGATGTTCGCATTGATCCAGGGCATGGTCGATGCCCAGAGGACGTCAGCAGAGGCCCAGAGGGTGCAGGCGGAGGCGCACCAGGCCCAGACCGAGATGATGAGGGTGAGCATGGAGAATGCTCATCAGGTGGCTCTCCAGGCTATGAAGAGAGTCGCCCAGCAGCAGCAACCTGGCCAGTACTACCAGAGGTCGGGCACCATTATGGAATTCAAGAGGATGATGCCTCGGGATTTCAAAGGTACTGAGGGAATACTCTACGCTGACGATTGGATAGAGGACATCGAGAGGAACTTGCGCTTGGCGCAGCTTCCGGAGGCTCTTCGGATCGAGGCCGTCGGCAGCCAGATGTTCGACATCGCCATGACGTAGTTTCACACTGAGCCGAGACTTGTTGGGGGACTCACTTAGGAGGCTTTCAGGGAGCTCTTCAAGGAGAAGTTCTTTCCTGATGTTGCCCTGGGAGCCTTGGAGAGTCAGTTCCATGACTTAGTCCAAGAGAGCTTGTCCGTTGATGAGTACGCCGCGGAGTTTTGCCGCCTAAGCCGTTTTGCGCCATCGATGATTAGAGATCCAGGAGACAGGGCCCGGAAGTTCAGAAAGGGGCTGGCAAGGGAGATCAAGTCTCGCACATCGGGACGTCACACTACTACCTTCGAGGGCATATTGATGGATGCCCAGATAGCCGAGGATGACTTGGACCTCAGGCCCAAGAGGGGACGCAATGTTTCAGGAGGAGCAAACAGTGGTGCAGGACCGGGAAAGCGTCCACACTTCCAGCAGCAGCAGAGGCCATATCAGCAGCAGCATCAGCAGCACCAGGCACCAGCCCGAGGACAGGCCCAGCACCAGCAGCAGAGGCAGACTCAGCCCGCCATCCAGTGTGCGTACTGTGGGAAGGCAGGACACACTAGAGAGATCTGCAGGAAGTGGTTGGGTACATATTTGTCCTGCAGATCAATGACACATTAGCTGAGGGATTGCCCTACCATCCAAACTCGTCCAGGCCAGGGTGGAGCAGCCGCCCAGAGAGGACCAGCTAGGGTACCTACCGTACCAGGAGGCCAGCAGAGAGGACCTCCACTTTCACCACAGCAGCAGAGGTTTGCTCAGCACCAGCAGTAGAGAGGTGCACCCCAGGGGCGAGCATACGCCATGGCAGTCGAGGAGGTCGAGCCAGCAGGTGACTTGATTACAGGTTTATTTCTTCTCGATTGTATTCTAGCATTTACATTATTCGACTCTGGCGCTTCCATAGTTTCGTGTCTGTATCTTATGTACTTCAACATCATTTAGAGACAGAACCATTAGCTAGGACTTGTAAGATCACGACTGGTGGAGGTATTATCCTAGTCCGTGATTATTGCAAGGAACTGAGAGTGTCAGTGGAAGGTCGAGAGTTGAGCGTGTGCTTACTCGTCATGCCACTTCTGGGGTACGATATTGTACTCGGAATGGACTGGTTGAGTAGGCATTATGCTACTATAGATTATCGTGGAGGTAGAGTGTTATTTCGACCACCAAGAGAGCCGGGGTTCGAGGTCGCCAGAGGAGCAGCGGAGCAGAGCAGGAGCACATTTTGCGAAGCCAGGATGGAAGAAGAGGAGTTGCCACATCCTCTGATAGCGGAGTTTCTAGATGTATTTTCAGAGGAGTTGTCAGGCTTGCCGCCAGACAGAGATATTGAATTCTCTATAGACTTGGTGCCAGGAGCGGAGCCCATTTCACAACATGTCTATAGAGTCAACAACAGCGAGCTGGCAGAACTGAAGAAGCAAGTTGAGGAGCTGCAGGACAAAGGCTTTATCAAATCCAGTTCATCACCATGGGGAGCTCCAGTTTTGTTCGTGCCAAAGGATGGCACGGTGCGCATGTGCATCGATTATAGAGCTTTGAACAACCTCACTATCAACAACAAATACCCGTTGTCGAGGATAGATAATTTTTTCGATCAGTTGAGCGGGGCAAAGGTGTTTTTGAAGATAGATTTGAGGTCAGGCTATCACCAGGTGAAGGTGAAGAGAGAAGACACACCGAAGACAGCCTTTCGGACCAGATACGGCCAGTTTGAGTTCATGGTAATGCCATTTGGTTTAACCAATGCACCGGCAATATTCATGAACCTGATGAACAAGGTGTTCCACCAGTACCTTGACAAGTTCGTGGTGGTGTTCATCGACGATATTCTTGTGTATTCCAAGACCCCGGAGGAGCACGAAAAGCACCTGAGGTTGGTCTTAGAGACTCTCAGGAAGGAGGAGCTGTACGGGAAACTCTCAAAGTGCGAATTCTTCTTTGACAAGGTTGAATTTCTTGGGCATGTGGTGACGGGTGACAGAATCTCGGTTAACCCAAAGAAGATCGAGGCAGTGGAGTCGTGGGCTACCCCCAGTTCGGTAGCTGAGATTAGGAGTTTTCTCGGGCTAGCAGGATACTACAGGAGGTTTGTACAAGACTTCTCCAGGATTGCAGCGCCGATGACCAGGCTGACCAGGAAAGATGTGGATTTTGTTTGGACGGAGGATTGCCAGGCCGCATTTGATGAGCTGAAGAAGAGATTGACGACGGCTCCAGTTTTGACGTTGCCAGCGGGGACAGGTGGATTCATTATCTACAGTGATGCTTCAGGGAAGGGTTTGGGTTGCGTTCTTCAGCAGCACGGGAAGGTAATTGCCTATGCTTCCAGGCAGTTACGCCCTCATGAAAAGAACTACCCCACCCATGATTTAGAGTTGGCAGCAGTTATCTTCGCTCTAAAGCTGTAGAAATATTACCTGTACGGAGAGCGTGTGAAGATCTTTACAGACCATAAGAGCTTGAAGTACGTGTTCACACAGAAGAGCTGAACATGAGGCAGAGGAGGTGGTTGGAGTTGATGAAGGACTTCAATATCTCATTACAGTACCACCCAGGGAAGGCCAACGTAGTCGCCGATGCCTTGAGCAGGTATCCGATGGCTATGTACTTGACGACGGATAGACATTTGTTGGCTGATCTGGAAGGCTTGGGAATTGAGGTACTAGTTCCCGGTATTAATATTCAGATGTGGGGACTGCAGATACAGTCCGAGCTGATGGACAGGATCAGAGCTATGCAGTATAATGATGAGGCTCTGAGGAGTATCAGGGTACAGGTTCGGACAGGATTGTCAGACGACTTTACTATCGCAGATGATGGGTCTTTATGGCACGGCACGAGGATGTGTGTGCCGAGTGGGGAGCTGCGTGAGAAGGTTTTGTAGGAGGCACACCGCTCTCAGTACTCGATGCATCCCGGTGCCAACAAAATGTATCGAGACTTGAGGGAGCACGTATGGTAGTATGGAATGAAGCGCGAGGTAGCACGCTTCGTATCCCGGTGTCTAGTGTGCCAGCAGGTAAAGATGGACCGGCAAAGGCCAGGTGGATTACTTCAATCTTTACCTATCCCAGAGTGGAAGTGGGAGCACGTGACCACGGATTTCGTTTTAGGGCTTCCGCGTTCTCCAGGAGGGAAGGACGCGATTTGGGTCATCGTGGATAGGTTGACCAAATCAGCCCATTTCTTACCTTTCAAGGTGGGCACGTCGATAGAGAGGCTAGCAGAGATGTACGTGCGGCAGATCGTCAGACTTCATGGAGTTCCTGTGAGCATCGTCTCGGATCGGGATAGTCGTTTCACTTCCCACTTCTGGAGGAGTCTGCAGGCTAGCTTGGGCACTCAGCTCAAGTTCAGTACCGTATACCACCCCCAGACAGACGGGCAGTCTGAAAGGACTATTCAGACTCTCAAGGATATTCTACGTACTTGCGTTCTAGATCTTGGAGGTTCTTGGGAGGATCATTTACACCTGGTAGAGTTTGCTTACAACAACAGCTACCAGGCCAGCATCGAGATGTCGCCATTCGAGGCTCTTTATGGATGAAGGTGTCGTACACCGTTATCTTGGGACGACCTTGGAGAGAGAGCCTTGCTAGGACCAGAAATGGTCGTGGATGTAGCAGAAAAAGTAAAACTCATCAGAGACAGACTGCGAGTGGCGCAGGACAGACAGCGGCATTGAGCCGACAGCCACCGTAGACCCCTTGAGTTTCAGGTATAGATTATTATTTTCTGGCTTGTTATTGCTTTGTTTAGACTATGTGTTGAGACTATTTTGTTCTAGGTTGGCGATCTAGTGTTCCTACGAATTTCTCTGACACGGGGCACAATTTGTTTTGGTGGAGGCGGGAAGCTTAGTCCACGCTACATCGAACCCTTCGGTATTCTTGCGAGGGTCAGTGCAGTGGCGTATAGACTAGACTTGCCACCTGCACTAGAGGGAGTGCATGACATGTTCCACGTATCGTAACTGAGGGAATACGTGGCAGACCCTAGTCACGTACTAGATCACTCGGAGATCGAGGTTGGTCCGACTCTCAGCTACCCTGAGCAGCCCGAAGAGATCTTGGATCGCAGAGAGAAGGTGTTGCGGAACCAGACTATTTCTTTCGTTCGTGTTGCATGGAGACATCACACTCCAGGGGAGTCGACCTGGGAGAGAGAGGACGAAATGCGCGAGCAATACCCGTATCTCTTCGAGACTTGAGGTATAATTCCTTATCTGTTTTTGTTCTTGTTCTAGTTCAATCCAATTTCGAGGACGAATTTTTTTTTAGGAGGGTAGACTTGTCACTACCACATTTCTAGATTAGGACATTATTGTAATTTTCCTGTTTAATTTAATTATGTAAATAATTAGTGTGTTGAGTTTTATTAAATAATTAGGAGATGTTCTTGATGTTATGTTTTAGTTTAAACCCTAGAAACTCATTAGGTCTAACCCTAACGACTAAACCCTAATTTGTAATCTAGTTTCTAGTGAAACCCTAATTTGCATTTTAGATTTAGATTTAAAAACCTTAGAAATGACTAAACCCTAATTAATTAATTTCTTCATGACTAAACATGAAGGGTTAATTAAACCCTTGCATTTTAAACCCTAGCCTTATATAATAAAGGGAAGCCTCCCTCAAGCCTCTTCCTTCATGAAGAAAGCCTAAACCTAGCCTCCATTAGAAAAACCATTCCCTCCCCCATAAATTTTAGAAATTAAAACCCTAGAAGTCCATTTCCTCCTCCATCAAAGGGAATCAAGGAGCTTGGACCAAGAAGACTTGGAGAAAGAGAACCTTCATTGGGAAACCATCTCCCAATAGGTGAGAATCCAAATTTAATCCATTTTAATTCTATTTTTCATTATTGTTGGCCATTAGGAGCCCACCAAATTGGTTTAGATTTCGATTTTAGGGTTTCTACATGAAGATTTAAGAGAAACTAGGGTTTGGTGTTCATACGTTGGATTTCTCCCAATTTTAGGAACCCTAACCCTAGGGGTTTGCTTGTAGACTGATTACACCTCCAACGTGTAAGTTTAGATCTCATTTTAGGGTTTTGTTTTGGGTTTTTCAGGAGTTCTTAGTGTGGGTTCGATTTTAGCACACTAAGTGCTTGATGATGATTAGTAGGGTGAATAGCTATTAGATCTATTCTAATCTTGCATTGTTTTTGATATATATATATATATATATATATATATATATATATATATATATATATATATATATATATATATATATATATATATATATATATATATATATATATATATATATATATATATATATGCATATGTTGTAGATGTGTTGGTTGATTTGATTAAATTTGTACAGTCGAATGCATTGGGGGAAAGTTCTGTGCACAGTCGGGATATGTTTTGTGCTGTATGTTTGGTTTTCCTGTGCAATATGGGTTTTTAGTGTCCCCGTGTCTCAGTGTATCAGACACTGTGGGGAGGTTCTGTGTAGAGTCGGGGTTTTCTGGGTTGTGTTGGGGATTTGTCTCAGTGAATATATATATAGTGTATCAGTATTCCATTAGCTGATACTGTGAGTGAACCCTGTGTTAGGGGTTAAGAGAGGTCAACTCTGTGTCTCAGTAATTTGTATGTGAGTGAGCATGTGTATCAGTAAGTTAGTGAGTTAGAGTGTAAGTGTGTATTGGGTTGAGTTTAGTGAGTGATCACATACCTATATAGATTAGCTGATATTGTGTATCAGTATGTTGTAGTCGGGTTTCCAGTGTGTGACCTGTGTGTGCCAAGTTCTCCCTGTGATGAGTGCAGTGAAGGATTAGTTCAGTGAGAATTTTTCCAGGTTCTAATGTATCTGTGTGTTTAGTATCAGTAGGATATCTGTTTGTGTCTGCCTGTGTGTGTGAGTGTATCTGTGTGTGAGTGTCTCAATAGGATATCTGTGTGTGTCTGCCTGTGATGTGTAGAAGTGTTAGTTGAGTTTCAGTGTAGTTGTTTAGGTATCAGTGAGGTAACAGTGTTAAGTTTTGTGTGTGTGTGCACAGTTGAGTTCATAATGTGTGTATTTGGGGATGAACTGTGTAAGTTCATCAGTGTTACATGTGCCAGTGTGTGAAACCTGTGTTGTGATGTGTCAGTAACTTATGGGTGTGGTAGTGTAGGAATTATGTTAATGTTAGAGTTTAATTTGAGTATCAGTATTTTGAAGTTCCTGTGGTGTGTGGCACTGTGTTCAGTGTGTAGGTGTGTAGCTGGAAAGTTCAGTGCCATTCAGTAGGAAGTATCAATAACCTGCGTGTGTGTGTGTGTGCCATCAGGATATCAGAGTCCATGTGATGGTTGTAGCAGTTTTGTGAGTGTGTCTTAATGTATCAGTATAGGTTTAATATATCAGGTATGCAATTGTTGGTGTGTTTCAGTTGTAGGAAATAGTGCAGTCCCAATTAGGGAAATCTGCAATAAATCAAGGGGGCAAGAGAGAGTATACTTGTGCAAGTATCTGTGAGTAGCACCAGTGAGAATAATGGTAGGTCTAGGTCTGTTGGTACAGGTACTAGGAATTTCTGTCAGTTCAAGTATGGGAGGTTATGAGGGGTAAAGTACAAGGTATAATTATTGTGTATCATTTTACAACGAGAAAGATATCTGTGATACCCTGAGTACTGATATATTATACAATGTATCAGTACTCGGTTAGAGGAAGTGATGGTAAGTGTGATACCCAAGAGTATTGTTAGTGATATTGGATAACAGTCCTGAAATAGCAAATTAAGTTGATATGTATTGTACTTTAGTCAAGTATCTCTAGTCTCAAGCTAAGGTAAGTTAGTACACTAGGATAAGTTTTACAGTTAAGTACTAACTAGTATTAGCTAGTATTCACTAATACTAACTAGTATACTTAGAATGATCTAGACAACTTAGTAAAGTGAGGTAATGATCTAGTTAACCATGGGTAAACCTAGTATAGACCTAGAAATGGCCTAACACCCTCATTTCAACCTAGTTAATCACTTTTATCATTCCAAACACCAATTAACATTGATATCTTATATATAGGTCTTTGTGACTCCATTTTGGACATCGATCCTCACACATTTCTCAGGACCACAGGCGGGTACATTCTCTGACAGTTTTTGTTTTGTTGATTAATTCTATCAATTCAATTGTATACTATACTTGACTCTGACACTGTGGATACACGGGTTAGCACCTTAGATACCCATCATGAGGAGTCGTGATTGGAATCCATCGTGCTAGCTGGGGATGTAGAATTATTAGTAGATTATGTGATCATACCCAACTCTACATGCACCATAGCTCACCCCACATCTCACGTCGGGTGCGGCCTGACCATTACATGCCTCGTAGCTGTTATATATGATTAGCCTGACCACTACATGCATCATAGCTAACCAGATGGTTAGCCTGACCTACAAGAATCATAGCTAATCATATGTAACCAGCCTGATCTCGTCCCAAGCCGATCACATAATAAACTAATATTTCAAACACTTAGCCAGATATTTATTCTCTATTTCAGTTTTACTTGTTCTAGCATTTACATTAAATTTCCACTCATTGCTAGTTGTTCTATTGCCTATTTCATATTCTCTAGTACTCTATATTTCCAGTATTGTTTCATCTTGTATTCCTTACATTGTTTTATAGTTTTTGTCAACATAAATGAAACTGTTATTTAGTGTTTGTGCTTCGCTCCAATCCTGATTGGATAACATTTTTAGAGGACTTGGAGGATTTCTGCCCCACCCACTACGGCCCGGGAGCAAAGGGTGATTACATACCAGAAATCCCCGAAGAGTTACCTATCCTAGAGGAGATTCTACCTGCTTGCACTTAGACTATCCTATTTTATGTATTATTGTACTAGACTGAGATTTGAGTTGTATTTATTATTTTAACTTTTAAGGACATCTAGACACTGGACTTGATGTATTTATTTTGTGTATTGACTTATGATAGAACTCTTATCCTTATTTCTCATCGTGCCAATTACTTTCATATAACCTTGTGATTGGGTATATTATTAAACTGTTGATCCATATATTATCTTTGTCCTCCTTATGGAGTTAAGACTATTGACAGGATGAGTTATATTTGAGACCTAGACAGCGTTCTACCGCCGATGCTGCGGCGTAGGCTGGACGTACCCACGGCTCATGCCCAAATTCCGGGTGCGGGTTGTGACAGTATTGTTGATGACCTTTCTCAACATAATCGATCCTGGATGACCCAATATGTCATGCCAAAGGATTAGATTCCTTGGATCCTTTAGCCATTTGCTAATGATGGGGTGAGATTCTACTACCTTCAAAGTAGTTTGATATAGCCCCGAGGAGATTAACTTGCACTTTTCTAATGTGAGCTTATTGCTTCCAATATTAGAGGTGATACAAAGAGACTCTTTGTTATCATCGCTCATGGTTTCAACATGAAACCCGTTCATTCGAATATCTCTAAAACTGAGTAGATTTCTATTAGATCTACTAGATAATAATGCATTTTGAATGATTTAGCGTGTTCCATTTGGCAATACAACATCGGCCTTGCCATAACCTTCTATAATCTGCACGGATCCAGCAATGGTGGTCACCTTGGCAGTGTTTGAGGCATATGTTGTGAAAAACTTTCTAGTTTTCAATATAGTGTGAGTTGTTACACTATCTATCAAGCATATGCCATCATCATTGTCAATACCTTTCAAAAATAAAAATTAATAATATATTAATATGCTAATAAATGGTTAAAGTTGGCATATTTTCAATTATTATAACTTGATCTAAATCTAAATAAAACTTCTTCAAAGAAAGTAAACTACCTAGACTATTGATCATATAATGACCAATTTATTCAAAGTGAAAAGTAAATAAACTTAGATAAGCATACAATAACTATTCATTGACTTCGTCTATCATGGCGTTGAACTGGTCTTCTGAAATTGCGTTTCCATCCTTATCTTGGAAGAAATTATTAAAATTCATGTGTGTTGTACCCTCCATGAGATTAGTCTCAACACCCTTTGAAAATTTATACTCATCCACTTTCTTTTGTGAGTTGCGACAGTTTCATATCCAATGACCAGCTCTTCTATAACGTTTCCAAATATCAGTTGGAGCAGCTGGATTGAGAATTTGGGTATTATTTTTTTGAGGATTAAATCCTTTATTTTTTAACTGTGTATCGTTCTTTGGACCCGAACTGCATCCATTTCTTTGGCTTCTACGACGTTCATGCACTTTACCTCTGTGATTTCCTCGACCCCTAGTATTGGTCATATTTTTTTGAGCACTAGTCGCATTCACTTCAGCTGGAATTGGTGCAGACCCAGTTGGTCTACTAGTGTGGTTTTTGATTAATAACTCATTGTTTTTTTAGGCCACGAGTAAGACAGCAATGAGTTCGGAATACTTCTTAAAATTTCTCTCCCTATACGTCTGTTGTAGAGTCATATTAGTCGCATGAAATATGGTGAATGTTTTCTCTAGCAAGGAATATTATATCACTTCTTCACCACATAACTTCAAATATGAAGTAATCCTGAACATAGTTGAATTATAGGCTGCAACTGTCTTCTAATCTTGGAAATGTAGATTGAGCCATTCATGGAGTGCACCTAGTAGTATGACCATTTTTTGGTGATCATATCTCTCAGCTAGAGAATTCCACGCACCAAGGGGTCCTTGACTATTAAGTACTCAACCTTGAGATCATCATGAATATGATATCTTATGAAAATTAAAGCCTTTACTTTATCTTGTGCAGATATTGGCTTATCAGCCACAATTGTGTCACCTAAGCTTTTGGCTTGAAGGTGCAATTCAGCATCCAATCTCCAGTTGAGAAAGTTCTGGCCTTCTAAGTTTAGAGGCTTATAATCATGCTTTGTGAGGCTCGACATATTGTTGTATAATATCAATAATAATAAGTTAACATAAGAACTTGGTAAATCATCAAACAATTTATGTTCATGGTGTATGCTCCAAACAATGATGTTTCAGAAGTCTTTATACCAAACAAATCTTGTTTATTGTATATTTCGAACAATGATGTTCCAAAAGTCATAGGTAAATACCAAACACTAGATATTCATGGTATGCTTCGAATAATGATTATGTTCAAGAAGTCTTTCAAAAATATCACATATGGTATTCTTCGAACAATGATGTCTTATATATATAGACCAAACAATTCATGGTCATGGTCATCAGATTTCTGATGGTTTTGATCTAAATGTATTAACATATATAAAATAAATAAATAAATAAATAAATAAAGAATAACTTCAGCGTTCTCTCTGAGAGATCTATATACGATTAACATCAGAGTGCTATCAGAGTTAACTAGAAAACGTGAGATAAATTAATAAAAATTATTCTTTTTGTCCTCGCGGTATGCCAAGAAATGTATAAACATCAACATCAGGCTGCGCCTAGGGTATACATATGCAGGAAAAAAAATAAACATAAATAACCATACATATTACCGAAGTAGAGAATCCGCAAATGGCAGCTTCATTGAGATGCCCTCGCTTATTTTCTCCCGTTAGAGCTTCATGATGATAACGTGTCAGAATAAACGTAGAAGAATAAAGAAGAAAATATGAGAGAAGATCTCTTATTTGTGTAATCTTATAGTGGGAGGCAAAGGCCTTATTTATACATTCCAATAAAGGTGTAATACTAATCTCTAACCAATGTGGGACTAAAATACAAAGTGGAAATCCAACCCTTTAGTAACCCATGTTATAACATCTTTAGAGTCATCAGCTATATAAATGTTGGATACAAGTTGGATGAGAAGTTATACAAATTACATCATACAAATACACCTAGATTTAAAATAATCAAATCTATTTAAACTCCAACAACCTTTCCAATTTAAACTCCACGTAATTAAATCATGTCTCTATCATTTAAGGCATGAATTTAAACTCTTCTCATTTAATGCATGAATTTAAACTCTTCCCCATAAGATAGGAATGTCCAATAATTTCTCTATCATTTAAGGCATGAATTTAAACTCTACTCATTTAAGGCATGAATTTAAACTCTCTCCCTTAAGATAGGAACACCCAACAAATTATACGTATAATCAAAATCAACTTGGCCCTCCAAGTCATGTACTAAACTGGATGGAGTAAGACGTAAGCCAAGATGGAAAGTGTTGATTGTGTATCTCGCTGGATTAAGACGTAAGCTCCACTGGATGTTTCTCAAGATGAGTTGATGCTTGGTTAATATAAATTGTTAAGTTAACCCTGAATCTATTAGAATATATTTTGCAAAAGCAAGACTCAAACGAATGAAACAGGAAATATGTGTGTACTGATAGAGATAAAAGAAATCTATACTAGAAAGATATATATTGAAAGGATGGACCAATAAGGTGTTGCGAAAACTTATTGAGTTTATCTGTGCAAGAGCTTAGTGCAATGAGTATGACAGAGCAACAATATAAAATTATGAGGATAAAATGTGGTTATGGTATTTGAATCATGCAAGCTAGCATTTAGTGAAAATTATGTGTTCCTAAGGAACACCTATGCGAAAGAGTTATAAAAGTTTGGTGCTAAGGACAAGTTTGATCGAAAGAAATAAGTTGTTTATCTAATTTTGAATGAGAAGTTGCATCTGTATTTTTTTTTATTATACTACCATTGGTATCAGTTGAAATGTACTAAATTCTTTAATTCTTTCAAAAATATGTGCACAATCCAAACCAATGGTGAGCTGAGATCAAATGGAGCTGCAAAGAAAATCATTGGGTGTGAGATATTGTGCAAGTATTGGATAAAGAACAGAGATGGTAGATTGAAAACATTTTTATCAATTCACATACTTTGACGAGATGTTAATTGTCAAAGAATTAATGTGGGATATTGAATCGAAGCAGAATAAGAAGTTTCTTGATAAATTCAGTTGATGAAGTAGTTTGGGTTATTATTTTATATTTCGAGGACAAAATATTTTCTAAGAGGTATATTATATAATGCACCGCTCCGCACGGTGCATTATAATGGCTTGTTGGAACGAAACGCCTAGTTAGATTTGGAATTATGCAGAGGGATCATTCAAAAAAAACTATGTGATTAAGACAGAAAGTCAATTCAGATAAAGGTGTGTGGCATTGATCCTTCGTTCCTTTATCATCACGCTTAATGAAATAATTATGTTCATGTTTGCATATATTATTGCTAAATGATATCTAGTGAGAATCATAAAGATAAAGAAACATAAGTAAGAACATTGCTATTAATATATTGTAAAAGAATGATGGTTATGTTGTATTATTATAACAAAGGTTTGGGATCATAAGCCCTAGATTAGGCAGCAAAGTCCCTAGATTGGGTAGTTAAAATTTTATGTCCCTAGATTGGGCTGTAAGTGATAAGTTCCTGGATTGGGCAATAAGTAATACGAGTTATGGCTCGAGGAAATGTGCTACTATAAATGAGAATGTTGGCATGTTTATTTAAGTTTTATGTATCATACATAATATGTTTTTTTATAGTTAGAGTCCCATTACATTCATGGTCATGGATAACTTTTGTACAAGATTTTGTTTTCTCGAACAGTATTCTGGCACCACGGGGTCGATTCGGCCTAGGAGGAACAAGGATTGACGTACTAGCACAAGTAATTTGGGGTCTTCAGTGGGGTTCACTATCTACACTAGAAGGATCGTCGTCTTACCATAGCTATCTGAATGGCTTGTGGCCAATAACCCTCTTATAGACAGGTTATATGCTAATGATGTCTTATACATGAAGGAGTATGCTAATGATGTCTTATGCAGGCAGAGTAAGTTAAAACTTGTTACAAGAAAGGCTAAACAATCGTGGATAAGAATCACCAAATGGTGGTAACATATTAGTTTTATATTACTATCAGATATGAATTGTTAATTGACCCAAAGACAAGAATAGCAAGATCACTAATAGTAATATTACTGTTGCATGACTACTGTATTGGTTTTATGTGAGTCAGGTTAGCACCGCTCACCATTATATTTTAATGTACTAACCTTCCCCAGTTCTAAAGGTGTGGGGAGTAGCTTGGATAGTTTTAAGGCATCAAAGGATTTGTTGGACGAGTTGTATCCTTTCTTACAAAGATGTGATTTTCTGTTATAAAGGATAATGTATGAAACGTTGTAAATCTTTTGTATTAATGAGATGTAAGCCTATTCGACTAGTTCCAATGTAAGACAAGTTGGCAATATTTCAGTTTAGAGTATGGTATTCCGCTACAATTATGCATATGCTATGAATGATGGTAAAAGATTACGTACATATTGGACCAAAAGATTGTTGGTGAAGTTTGGGGACTAAAATTTGGTTATACAAGGTGTTCAAAAGAGTTAGCTAAGACAATGAATGAACTTGTGCTAATGGAGATAAGAGAAATTTATGCTAGAAAAGATATTAGAGGGGATAGACCGAGAAGGTGTTGCAAAAACTTGTTGAGTTCATGTGTACATTAGTTCGAATAATTAATACGATAAAGCAATAATATGTAAATTATGAGGATGGAATACGATTATGGTATTTGAATCATGCAAGAAATTCATGTGAAATTATGTGTTCCTAAGGAACATCCTATACGAAAGAGTTATTAGATTTTGTGATAGGAAAGTTTGGCCGGGAACATTTAGTTGTTTAAATTTTAAAAGGAAGTTACATTTGTAGCTTGTTTGATTTCACTATCATTGGTATTGGCTAAAGTGCAGAATATTTTTCAGGTTCTCGAAAATATGTGTATGATCCAAGCCAAGTGGTGAGCTGAGATCAAATGGAGCTGCATAGAGAATTATTGTGTCCAAAAGAAATTGTGCAAGTATCGGATAAAGAAAAAATATGGTAGATTGAAATCTTGTGTAACAAATTCACGTGTGCTTTGACGAAATGTTAATTGTCAAAGAATTAATGCGAGATGTTGAATCGGAGCAAAATAAGAAGTTTCTTCATAAATTAAGTGGTTGAAGTGGTTTTGGTTATTATGTTCAGTTTTGAGGATAAAATTGTTTTGAGTGAAATATTATGTACTGTTCAACACCATACGGTGCATTATGATGGCTTATTGGCTCGAAGAAGCTAGATGGATAGGATTTATATGGAGGGATCATTTAGAAAAGCTATGTAACAGAAAGTCAATTCAGATAAAGTGGGTGGCATTGGTCATTCACTCATTTATCTTCGTGCTTAACAAAATAATTATATTTATGTCTGTGTGTGTTGTTGCTAAATAATACCTTGCGAGAATCATAAAAAATAAAGAAAGATAAGTAAGAACATTGTTGTTAATCTGCTTTAAAAGAATGTTGGTTATATATGTTGTATTATTGTGACGAAGGTTTGGGACCGTTGAGTCACCATTTATGGTAAGTTCCTAGATTGGACAACAAAGTCCCTAGATTGGGCAGTAAAAGTTTAAGTCCCTAGATTGAGCAATAAGTAATAAGAACTACGGCTCTAGAAAATGTGGTAATACAAATGAGAATGTTGGCATATTTATTTAAGTTTTTTGTATCGTATATGATATATTCTTTATAATGCTAAAGTTGCATATGTATGCATGATCATTGACAACTTGTGCACAATGTTCTATTTTCTCGAATGGTATTCAAGGCCATGGAAGTGATTCGACCTAGGAGGAACAAGGATATTGTACCGATGTACTAGCACAGGTAATTTGGGGCCTTCGGTGGGGCTCGCTAGTTGCACTAAAAGGATCGTCGTTTTACTATAATAGTCTGGATGGCTTGTGGCCAATGACCCTCATATAGACAAACGTTATCCTAATAATGTCTTATGCAAGGAAGAGTATGTTAACGATGTCTTATGCAAGAAGAGTATGTTAATACTTGTTTACAAGGCAGACTAAATGATCGTGGGTAAGAATCACCAAGTGGTGATAACTTATATATTATACAATTATAATTGTTGTCATATATGAATTGTTAATTGGTCATAAGGCAAGAATATAGCAAGATCATTATTAATAATATTATGTCATATGATTACTATATTGATTTTTAGGTGAGGCTGGTTAGCATCGCCCACCAGTACACATCAATGTACTGACCTCTCCCCAACTCTACAGGTGCTGAGAGTAGGTTCGACAGTTCTGAGATATTGAAGAATATATTGGGTGAGCTGGATCTTTTCTTACAAAAGATGTGGTTTTCTGTTATAAAGGACATAATGTATGGAATATTGTAAATCTTTTGTATATTGAGATATAAGCCTATTCGGCAAGGTTCAATGCAAGCCATGGTGGCAAGTTTTAATTAGCTATTGAGAGTCTTGTATTCTGCTGTAATTTTATCAATAAAGAGATATATTTTCTTGTATCTTGTTGATTTCAAATTATGTACTTATTTCTACTACAAAGTACTTATTTTGTGATGAATTGTCAACCGTGTTCTTTCTTGTCTTATATAAGTGCAATTTAGACTTGTATGGCATCATGCCCAATGACAAATTTTCAGTTTTACAAAAATTGGGACGTGATAAACGGTATTTCAATTTTGAGTGTCCCTTAGTAAATTTAGTTCGGATGATCAAGAGTAGGCTCTTGTTAATTGATATTATATTGGATAAGAATTCAAAATATATAGAATGGATTACTTGGTTGGTAATAATAAAATAAAATATATATTTAGACGGTGACTTGAGTTAGTTAGATGAATGTTTAAACGCAGAACAAATAATTTGGTAGTACTATTGGAGACTTATTGGGAAAATAATACGGATAGGATCGATTGGATATAAATCTTATATTGGATATTATGATTAAGTTATAAATTTGAATTTTTTTTGAAATGTTTGCTAATGACCCAAAGGATGTGGAGAGTTGTACCCTTAACCTAGGATAATCAAAAACTAAATTGACCTTAAGTGTAAAATAGCTATTTGCATGCCTAGTTCAAAGGTACCATCAATGAAGTAAAAATTAAGCTTAATGTAACGAATAATTGGTATATGTACATTTATGCTTAAGAGATTGAGGTGTTTCAAGATGTGATAGACATTGACGGTGAATAATGTAGTCGCATGGATAGCGATTGGTTTGGCATATAGACTCATTGAAATATAATTTAGTTTTATGATTCATGTTTTATAGACTAAGATGGTATAATTATTAATACTGGATTAATTTGTAGATTGATTATAGGAGTGGTGTATGATAATATGTGGATATTTATTGAATATGGTATAACAAAAAGTGGAAATTCATTATGAGACTTCAATAAATATGACTCGAATAAAGTTGACGGTTTATATGAATTGCTAAGTTCACCCTGACTATAACGGAATGGATTTTACAAGAGTAAAGCTCGATCGAATGAATATCAAAAATATACTACCTTATTGGTCAGCTGGACTGTCTAGATAAATTGGATGCATGAAAACCGAGTGTAAGTTAAAAGAATTTAGAGCAAAGATCGTAAATGATAGACTATTAAAGTTAAGTAAACTAGATTTGTGACTTTTTAAGCTTGTGTTATAAACAAATTAGATATACAGGAACTCAAAGTATGATATAAGGATAAAATTAGAGTTAGATTATGGTAACATGATTATGAAAGTAACAATGTGAGAATATGGAATTTGGATTGATAAAATTTTACATAATAAAATTCAAGATTTGGACTATAAAATTCATTTGGATGAGCTTAATTGATTATGGTACAATTAAGGATAATTTTGTCGAGTATAAGGTTTGCTTCTTGGAAATGGGAAGATCTAGGATAGGCGGCCAACCTCCTAGAGAGAGTGATGTGCATGGACCAGGTGAGTAGGGATACAGCTCCGTGGACCGCTCGTCGGGCCTGATAGGTGGGATTGCATCGCGGGGTATTGTCTTTCGGTAGATAGACATACCTAAGACTGTTGGTTGTTTCCTTGTTAGCGGATGGTTGACAATAGTGCATTAGATGTTCGAATTAAAATTATTATATATATTGGGGTGGAGTTTCTTAGATTGGTTAGTTTATGGTTTGGCACCAAGATAAAAAATAAGTATGTGGTTCTTAGCAATCGTTTGTATTATATGAGTTACCAAAATAATTAGGTTTAAATTTTGGAATAGCTAGCCTTAGAGAGTTGGTCGAAGAGGACCCTAATGATATTGTATGAGAAATAGTAACAAACTAATTTGAGACTTAATTAGTATATTTTGCGAAGTAAGCTTCGAAATTGATTTGAGATTGGAGATTTTGATGAATTGACTTTGGTTTCAAAATTTAGATTGAATTACCTTCGGCTAAAAATAACTATTGGTGCTGTTGAGTAATCACCTTTGAATGATTTTATTTGATTGATAATCAAGTTGGAATTGACAAATAAAATTATTATGATAAGAAGGACTATTGCATGAAATCATGCTCTTGGCAATGGTGATTGATAATGGTGTGACCCGCAGATTAGAATGTTACTAGAGATTAGCCTTTGCGAGATGAACATTGTTCTGGTGAATAAGTTGGAAAAGTCGATAGCTACACATAATATTGCACTTCTGTGTGATAAGTGTTATTATGGCATATCAGTTGAAAGGATGATATTGTGACTTATACAATAAAGTAAATTTTGAGTAGTCAATATTTTTTAGTATTTATGGCACATTTTGGAAAGGGAATCATGGTTAAAATTGAACTGGGTGGCAATTAGACTCAATTTTGAACAATATTTGGATAGGATAATATCGATAGAATTGCTTAGATCATGTTGAAAATGTGCAATATGCAACAAATATGATAAAAGGGAGCAAATTGACTAATAGCCTCTGTAGCTAAGAAAAATCTTGGGAGATTTGACTTGCTTCAAAATGATGAATCTCGTTAAGATAATTGGATACTCCTATGAAAGAATAAAGATTGAGAATCAAGATTTAGAAATTTAATATTACTAAATTTGAGATGTTGGTTAGAGACTGCGAATTGGGAACATATAGATTTTATTAGGAGTTATGCACTACGGTATTTCAATTTTGAGTGTCCCTTGGTAAATTGACTTCGAATGATCAAGAGCAAGATCTTATCAATTTTATATTATGTTGGATAAGAATTTAAAAGGTGTAAATGGATGACTTGACTGGGAACAATGAAATGAATTATACTTTTAGATGATGACTTCTGTCTGTCGAATGAATGTTTAAACTCAGAACAAATTGTTGGGTATTAGTATTGCAAACTTATTAGAAATATGATACAGACCAAATACTCAATGATGATTAAATCGCTTGGATATAAATCTTATGTTGGACATAATGATTTGGATGCACAAATAAAAGTTTTTAAAATGTTTACTAATGACCTAAAGTATATGAAGAGTTGTGTCCTTGACTTATAGTCAAAAGCTAAATTGACCTTAGGTGTGAATAAGTTATTTACAGGTCTAGTTCAAAGGGTATAAGTTAATGTAACATATAGTTTGGTGTATGTAAATATATGCTTATAAGATTCAGGTGTACCAAAAAGTGATAGACATTGATCGTGGATAATGTAGCCGTAAGGATGACGATTAGCTTAGAATATATACTCATTGAAGTAAAATTGATTATGTGATTCTTGTCATATAGACAAAGATAGTATGATTGTCGATGCTGGATGATTTGTTGCTAGGCTTATGTGATTCTTGTCATATAGACAAAGATGGTATGATTGTTGATGCTGGATGATTTGTTGCTAGGCTATGTAACCGCGATATGGTAGATATGGATAATTGTTGAACCTAGTCTAACAAATATGGAATTATTTTATGAGACTTTGATGAGGTGATTCAAAATAAAGTTGATGGTAATGTGAATTACTAAGTTGACCTTGACTGTATAATAAGAATAGATTTTATAAAAGTAAGACTAAAACAAATAAATTACGAAAATATCTTTACCGTGTTGATTAGTTGATAAGTCAGTTTGATTGAATGGATAAATTAAACGCATAAAAATTACTTATAACTTGGGAAAAATTCAGAGAAAAGATCGTAATAATAGACTAGCGAAGGTAACTAAGCTAGATTTGTGACTTTTGATTAGTTAACCTTGTTTCATGAATGAATTGGATACACAGAAACTCAAAGTATGATATCAGGATACAAATTAGAGTTAGCATATGGTTACATGATTATAAAATGATAAATTAAGAGATATTTGAATTTGGATTGATAAAATTTATATGATGGATTCAAGATTTGGGCTAGGAATGACATTGGGCTAGCTTAATCGATTATGGTGCAATTAAGAATAGTTTTTTCGAGTAGAACTTTTGGGGTAATGATTTCGATAAATAGACCTTGACCTTATACAGTTGAATCTTTTCCTTGTTAGCGGGTGGTCGACGATAGTGCATCAGTTGTTCGAATTGAAATTATTTTATAGATTGGGGTAGAGTCCCTTATCTTGGTAGGTTTATAGTTAGTCCCTAAGATAAAAAATAATTATGGTTCTTAGTAGTCATCTGTATGAGATGTGTCACCACAATTATTATTCTTAGCTTCTGGGATAGCTAGCATTAGTGACTTGGTCAAAGAGGTAAGGTGGTCGTTAGAGACTTATATGATAACTCTAATGATGTTGTATGAGAAATGGTGGCAATGATTGAGACGTATTAGTATATGTTCTGAATTAAGCTTTGAAATTGATATTTTGGAATCAAGATTTTGATTTATCTTCGGCTACATTAACGGATTGGTGTTGGATTCGGCTGATTGAGTAATCACCTTTGAATGGTTTTATTCGATTGATGATCAAGTTAGAATTAACGAATAAAATTGTCATGATAAGTTGGACTATTGCGTGAAATTATACTCTAGGCAAAGAGTGATTGAAAATGGTGTGAACCTCGGATGGAAATGCTACTTGAGATGATGACCGGCCTCTGCGAGATGACCTTGTTTCGATGAATAAGTTGGAAAAAGTCGGTAGTTGTATATGACTGCTGCACTTCGTTATTTTTTCAAGTACTCAATATTTTTTTAGTATTAATAGTAAAGCTTGGAAAATGACTCATGGTTGGAATTGAATTGACTAATAGTCTCACTAGTGGAGAAAAGTCTTGGGATATTGAACTTTCTTAAAATGAGAATCTTGTTAAGATAATTAGGCACTACTTAGAAATGAATAAAGATGGATAATTGAGATTTAAAAGTGAGTAATTTAGAATGTTTTAGGGAATTTATCAGATGGAGTGTGGTATTAAACTTGAATTGAAATCAGGTAACAGTTGGTTTCATTTTTAAAGTTATCGATGATATCTTAATAGATCAAAAATATGTGATAACATCTTGGATTACTCATTAGAGATGAAAGGGATGTAATTATTATTACAAGGATTGAAATTGTATTACAGATTATTGAAAACTTGATATGGTCGATTTTAAGCTTGTGTGGTGCTGATATATAAGGGCTCCTCTGCCTAGCTAGCTCTCATTTTTTTATGCGATTCTGTCATCGGAGGGGGTCAAGATAGCTAAATGGGACGTAGAGACGGTGGATGCCGTCAATATCTGCATCTCAAAACTCAGTCCGTCATAAAACTTTTTTCCTTCTCTTCCTCTATCTGGATCAGTAAAGGAGTGAATCGGCTTAAGTGGAGGAACTTTGTGTTATACTCTTCCACGGACATACTCCCTTGTGTAAGATGCTTGAAACTGTCTCAAAGCTCTTCACAAACAGTGGCTGGAATGAATATCTCCTTGAATAGTCTGGAGAACTTCTTCCAAGCCTGATCGGGTCCTAATTGCTGGTCCTCGGCTTCCCACCAATGATGTGTGTTGTCAGTCAATTGAATTCTCCCGGGTAGCTCTGATGCTAGAGTAAATATTAACACGTAGACTAGTTAGTAGACTGGTTAGTAGTAGCAAATTATGCTAGAGTACGAAAGTTGTCCTCGATTACATGCTAGAGTATAAGCTAAGGCCCATGGCTAAAACCATTTGTTTTAATCTTATTCAGATTATTCCATGGGACCATCGCCTAACAAAAAATAGTTGTATATATATATATATATATATATATATATATATATATATATATATATATATATATATATATATATAACGATTATAAATCATCTATCCTAAGGTTTTGAATAATGTTAGATAATTATTATTACTCTATTGAACTAAATATAACAAATTATGCTAGAGTAAATATTACCAATTCTTTACTACATAGAATTTTGATAAGCATAAGCTAAGGCCAATGGCTAATACAGACACACATACACACACACGCACGAAGACGAGTCTATAAAAAGAAAATGAGAGCCCAAAATAAACACTATACTGGGCATCAACACAGAAGTCCAACAAAAATCGAAACCCTGCAGAGCCCGAGTATCCCCAAAGAGGCGAAGCTGCCCTACACGGAACAACAGACGACTTGAGGCAAGAACTTCACCCTCTACCTATCCACCTCAAAGAGTAGATGTGGAATTGAAAAGGACCTTCATAAAGCTTCTTGTTCCAAATTTTTCCAAAGAACAAAAACCACAGTCGTGCAAGTCAAAGACTGAGATATGCGAGAGTTGGGAGAGAACCATGAGCGTATCCACAAATTAATGGGCCTATGATCAGCATTGATATGGTGCAGGCTCTGGAAGTGCTTCCAGACAGCATCCGCACAATCGCCAACCGATAGGATATGCTCGATAGATTCCTCTTGATAGATATTGCAGCACTGACATTTGGACGCAAGAGAGAACCAGTTGCGTCTCAAGACATCATCCGTAGGCAATTTTACCTTGAGGATTCTCCTAAAAAGAAGGGATCATTTCAGAGGAATGTCGTGCTTCCAAATTTGTTGGAAAGTGATGTTGATAGGACTCGGGTTCCTCGCCTCCTTCCACGCGGATGCAGTGGAGAAAATTCCTGATGCATTCGGGCTCCAGATGAGATAGTCCAGGCCGATGCCCATATATATATTAAAATATATATATATATATATATATATATATATATATATATATATATATATATATATATATATATATATATATATAAAAGAATTTGTTGTCATAATACGGGACCATGGTCAAAATTTTATTAACTAATACAACGGGCTCTCCCCAAATAATCAACCTAGTATAATAATTTTATTACTAATCTCTCTATAGTAATTAAGGCTCAGGACGACATTCAATCACAGAAACTAAATTCTCCTATATTCTATGTGAACAAGAGAGATAGGGGTTTGTTGTTTATAGATTCTCTTGTTACGAACTTAGTATTTTTTCTATACTTTGACTCGTGCGGTGCACAAGCTTCTTCTTGGAAACTGGTGCAAGCTTTTTCTTGAATGAACTTAACTAGAATGCTAAGAAAAGGGAGAGTAGTAGAGCAAGTGTGGAACTTGAAAAAAAAATTATTACTTTAAAAATAAAAGTTTTTAAGTTTTTGTGGTGAGGAGCAAATAAGTCTCCCACTTATTTATAAGACCTCAAATACTATATATATATATATATATATATATATATATATATATATATATATATATATATATATATATATATATATATATATATATATATAAGTTAAGTCATTAATATAAGAAGTAGACTGGGCTCTGCCCACATAATCAACCTAGTATAATAATTTTATTACTAAACTCTCTGTAGTAATTAGGGCCCAGGCCGACATTCGATCACATAAACTAAATTCTTCTCTATTATATGTGAACAAGAGAGATAGGGGTTTGTTGTTTATAGATGCTCTTGTTATGGACTTAGTATTTATACTCTGACCCGTGCGGCATATAAGCTTCCTTTTCGGAGACCTGTGCAAGATTTCACGTGAACGAACTTATCTAGAATGCTAACAAGAGAGAGAGTAGTGAAGCAAGAGTGGTACTTGAAAAACTTTTATTATTTTAAAAAAAGCTTACAAGTTTTTGTGGTGAGGAGCAAATAAGCCTCCCACTTATTTATAGGACCTCGAATGCTTACAAGAAACTTCTAGAATGACAATATTCCAGGTATTATTTGGGAGAATATTCTAGGCATTATTCTAGATTATAAAAAATATTCTAAGCATTATTCTAGAGATATTTTAGGTCCTAGATATTTACATGGTGGGAAGATTCCAGAATTCTTTGAAATCGTGTGCGTGATATCTCCCCCTATTGTGTTGATGTCCTCGTCACACACGTCTGTTGAAAAATTATTGGATCTTGTCCTCGAAATAATGAATGCATCGGGTTAGGGTCAAGATGAGATAAAATGGGAGTATACATGATAATTTTCGATTATCTTCTAGAATAAGGCATTTATTTTCCTTTTTATCTCCCCCTAATGTCGGAAATACTTTCTCATAAAACTTACAGTCTGCAAACTGTTAAGTGTTTAAAAATTTTAATAATCAAAAGTGACTCAAAACCAATATAAATTCCTGATCGACATTAGGAACTCATTTTGGTTCTCTTGGGTGTGGGAATGGCGACATATATTGTACATCCAAATTTTCAAAGATGAGAAAGGTTTGGTTGATGTCCAGATACTAATTTTACGTCAGAGAGAACTTATGGTAAGATATTGGCCTTAAATTGAGTGAGGATGCAGCATGGAGAATTTTATGACCTTAAGCACTGATGTGTAATATTTACTACATTTTGAGAGGTCTATCTATTAATTTGAGTCTCTTGATTAGGGATTCTGCCAAACTATTCTAGGCGTGGATATGAGAATCAGGATGCTCAACCTCTATTCCTAAGCATAGGCAAAAAATATTAGAGGTTTAAGAGGTGAATTTAGATGTATTATCAGTCTTATTGGTTTGATAGCTTGATCAGGAAAATGGGTTCTAAGCGTTATGATTTGGGTCAATAGACTAAAAAAACTATGTTCTGGGATCATAAAATATGGGAGCATCTAGCTGAAGCATTAAGTAACACCATAAAGTATCTGAAAGGTCCATTAGGAGGATCTATTGGTCCACAAATGTCTCCTTGAATCATATAGAGAAAGAAGATAATCATAGTCAATCTTTAGGATTTAAGGTCTTGTAATGAGTTTTTCCAAGAAATAAGGGATACAGAGATGGGCATTGGGTATGTTATAAGTTGTTATTGCATATGTTGGAAGCTGTTAAAGGATGGTCATTGTAATTGTTTATAACTCTTCTCATCATTTTGGTCCAAGGATGGCTAGATGGTCATGCCAAAGTTTAAAAAGAGGATCCTTTGGTGGCTAGCCAACAATGTGTAAGGAATAGAGATGAGTTGATTGTTCATGGTGGTATGTGACTTGACTATCCCAATGTAAGTAAAGTAGATCCGTAATGATAAGCTAAAGAATTTCTAATTTTCTATTCTTTATTTTTCTTGCTCATGGTTTTAATATGACACTCGTTGACCTTATGTTCTTAAAAACTAGTAAATGTCTTCTTTAATTATGAGAGTATAAGATATTCTATATAAGTAGGGGGTCCATTGGGTAAAATTAAGTGTGCTCTTCCAGAGCCTTCAATACTATGAACAGGACCAGCTATCATGGATACTATGTTCCAACTAGTATTGATGTTGGAGAAAAAGATCGCATTCTTAAGTATGGCGTGAGTTGTAGCACTGTCAATCAGGCAGAAGCTCTCTATCTAGTTTTTTCATGGATTCCATTTCCTAGATATGATAATATCTTATTGACATTATTAATCAATAACAATAAATTCTAAATGAGGACTTTAAGTCTATGATAGTTGTTAGGACAATAAAACATTGGTAGGCTCCGGCTATAGGACAATCTTATGGAACCAACTTTAAAATTTTCTAATTTAAAATGTATGTAACTATATTATTGAAATACAACATTCAGGTTGATAATTTTAACTTTTAGCTTTCAGGGGCAAGCAACCTGTCATAACTTGCAAAATTAGTTCCCAGGTCACTACATGGTTTCCCCTAAACATTCAACGTAACACCTGTCATGTATGCATCAGTTTGGGATGGTACAAAACTCAAGCAAGCAATTTGTATTTTCATGTTTAATCATATATGAATAAAAGTCTTGTGCTTGCGTAGAATCAAAACTTATCATAAACCACAATCCATCCACAAAGATATTATTTTTAAAGTTTTGTATGTATAAATCCTAATATAAACATGAAGGGTAAAGTATAGCTATTTTATAGGATAGTTGATCAATACTATAAATATCTATATCCTCATTACTCATTAAGGATATTTTTGTAAATAGAGTTAACTATGGGTTTATTTAAGCCTTTGTCTCGAATATTAGGATTTTTTTAATTTTTCATTATTTCTAAATTAATCTAGAAGTAAATAATTCTTGGTTAGTAAATTATCGTAAATAATTAGCTAAAAACTAGTTAAATAAATAATCTTCGTATATTAATTAATAGGAAGAGCTTAACTAGATAATAAATAGAGTTTTGTGTATAAAGCTTGATTATTAAATTTTAAATTAAAAAATAAATAATAAGTTAATAAATAAATAAATAAAAGTAAATTCATATTTTATCAAGTTAATAAGTTAAATAAGAAAAAATTATAAATAATATAGGTATAATTTTTTATTCAAGTAAGATAATAATAAAGTTAAATAATAGTAAGAGGTAATGAAAAACAAATGGATATATATAAACTAGAACATATCTTTTCTTTTTAAAATCATATCCTAAGTAAATTCAGATAGCCACCAAAAACTCTTCTTAATCAAAATATACATAACAACCACCAAATTCTATTATAATTAAATTTTCTAATTTATCATAATCTAATTTACTAACCTCCCCTGCTGATTTAGAAATTTCAAACTTATTAAACCTATCCTTATTTTAAAAATAAATATTAAATCCTATTTAAAGATCTAATCCTAAAACAAATTTAAATCATAAACCTAATCCATTTCCTAAATCTGATCATAAACATATCCCCACTCTCTCTCGTGCATATCTCTACTCTTATAATGGGACTTGGAAACGGTTCAAAATTGAGCCGTCTAAGTCGTATGTAAATACTCCACTAACTTTTTTTTAAACAATTAATTATTTAACTATCTAATATTATTTATTTATATCTAAATAATTCTAACTCAAGTGGTTAAGGTGGGAGGTATTTTTCTTGGTTGCTTGAGTTTGATTCCTAGGAAAGACAATATTTATAATAATTTTATATTTAGAATTTTTTTACACACGTGCACGTTAATAGTAAACTATATAAAGCCCAGAAATCTTCATCATCTTTATTCCTCTATTCCTTCCTAAACGACAAGCTCTTTTCCGTCCAAATCAGGCCCCAAAATCTGCCCAAAATTCAGTCCCACTTTTCAGCAGCTGTAGCAACTTTGAAGAGTCATATCTCCTAGCTCCGAACTATATTTCATCTCCAATTTTGTTGTTAGGATGGCATTGAGGTTAGATTTTTATATTCTGTATTTTATTTTCAGTAATTTGAAACTTAAATTTCTATAAACCTTTTAGATTGCTAGTTGTCCGAAAAGCATACGAGTCTTGCTATTTTCGAATTTTTGGAAGATTTTTACTCATTTTTGCAATGATTAATGATTCAAAAAGTTGACATAGAGATCGCCAATATGCTAATTTTTTAGAATTTAATAAATTTATTTGATACTTTGTTTAATTTGTAGAAGTTAAAGATGATTATTGTCTACCGAAATCACGGTCTGTAAACCATAATGGCAATATATGTTAATGGATTTGAGATTTGTGCAAACCATTGATTCCAGCGTTCTTGTATATGTTAAAATCTACAAGTTTGTGCACTCAAATTCAAGCTCATATCGGTTGACTTTTTGATCAACAAAAAGTCTCAATTTGCGTGTCACAGATTTCGAATTGGCAGACGCAACTTTCTTTAGCCAAAAAATGCATTTAACCTTAAATTCAAAAATTATTATCTTAGAAATAAGTTTTAAGGTTAATTTATTCAAAATTAATAAAGTTTAAATTAGAAAATCTATTAGTTACTTTTTATGGACGTAAATGGGAATCGTAAATCTAACATGTGGTTAATTATGGAGTTATTTGTGTTTGTCCCCCCTTTAATATTCATATCTCTACAAACACCCCCTCCCACTTTAAATTTTATTAGTGTTACCCCCCCCCCTACACACACACACCATTTAATGTTAAATAATTGGGGGGGTAAATATAAATAAATCTTACTAAATACATGAAATAGGGGGTAACAATAATAAAATTAAAAATAGGGGGGTTATAGAGTTATGAATATGAAATAAGGGAGGTAAATACAAATAACTCTTAATTGTGTAATGGGGTTCATGAGATGATGGTATATTTGGATAGATAATGGATTTGATTCACATCATCTTAAGTTTGTGACTTCATCATCTTCAGGAACATACTAGTATCGTTATGACCTATGTTGTATTTATTTTATATTGTATGTATTCCTGTGAGTTGTCCATGTTTCTATTTTGTGCACGATAGTTAGAATTGTTAAAGTACATGCTCATGATCATATCTTCTTGCTTGCCATGTTTATTGTTGCTTGTCATATTACTATTGTTTACCACATTGAGAGCACGTATTTGTGAGTGAGTCGGGTGGGGGAATACAATGAGTAAGCATGTAATCAATAAATTCTACAGACTCTCTAAATATTGATTGCATAATATCAATCGTTCAACACACGTACAACTGATGAATATCCTAGACCGTCCTCATGCAGTAAACATGTATTCTAAAAGGCATTGTACATGTGACTTCGATTATTGTTGTTATATTATTTAGTTCTTCGTCTTCTCTTGAGTATACTTTCATATTGTCAGTGTGTCATAGTTGTACTTTTCTTGTAGTATTGTATCATGTCTATTGTTCATCTTTTATTTATTAGCATTCCTTCATGAATGTGTATTATATTGTGTAGCTTAGTTATAAGGTCGAACATGCTCCAATCATGACTGGATAATTATTTTTTCAGCTTTAGACGACGTAATTTGTCTCGGGGTCTATAGGGAGTATACTGGTGACACTAATGTTACGAATGTGCCGGTCTTTTTTTGGATTTGGAGTAGCATATTCTTCTTTCTTATGCACTCCTATTATTTCTTATATAGATGATTTTAGTTAGTATTTAGTTAGTTCATTTATTTTATTCATCGAATTTATTCCCGAGACCATTTTAAGTTGTAGTACACTTTTTGATAGATTTTATTAATTAAATAATTAAGACTATTAGGTATATTTATTTGTATTGTCGGTGACTAGGTTTTGTGGATGACATATGTTTTTTTTATGTCGTCCGGCATTTCACACGGGACTTTTTGCGCATGCTGCGTTGCACGCCTTGTTATGGACCATTGAGAATAATAGACAATGTGAAGGAGCGTGGGACAACTCTAAAGGGGGGTGAATAGAGTGCAGCAGAATAATCTACCCAATTAAAATTAAGCAGAGTGAAGGCAGCTATTAACTAGCAGTGTATATGCAATATAATAAAGTAAGAGAATGAGAGAGAGCAAACGCAAACACCGCAATGTATACTGGTTTTTCTCTGAGAGGACTAGTCCAGTCTCGATAACTCAAGCTCAAAGTTTTATCCACTATAATCACCAATAGTGAATCACAAGCTTTGATCCGAAGGCTTGTCACTTCTTTATACTATAAGTTTTGATCCGAAGGCTCACAACTTCACACACGTGTGTTTGATACGAAGGGCACGCAGACTTCACACAGAAGAAGAGAGAAAACTGAAGGAGCCAAGCTCTTTACAACTCTTGTAGACTTCTAGATCGAGACTGCATTTGACACTTAGAAGTCTAGGGAGTTGATCTTGGAGATAAGAAAGTTTAGGCTCTGAGGGTTTACTCACTATAAGATAGAAAGATTAAGAATGGTTGAGTGAGTAAGAATGTGAAAATCCAACTCTATTTATAGGTTATTACCAAACCGAGTTCGGCCAAAATTCGGTAGGGAATATTTGAATTTTCGAACGTTGGAGGCCACAAAATCAGGGATATAACAACTGAATAATTTCATACTAAATAGGTGACCGGATTCGGTGCGAATTCGGGACGAATTTCCCCCGAGTTCGGTTTACCTATTTTATGTAGATCCAAGTTTGTATGTGGACTAGTTTGGTGAATAGGTTCAAGATATTTTTGGCCTAATTTCTGGGTGGATAGATTTTAGACTATTTGAGTGGACTGAGTTGCTTTCTAGTTGCCAGTGCTACTCGACTTACATAAGTCCTAGAATCAAATAAAATATAATATTACATATGAAAACTAAGAGCACTGATGACGCCAAACTACTAAAACATCTGCTGACTTGAAGACATTTTTTCCTTTGACGGCAGTTGTCCAAAGATAACCAGATCTGGGAATCTGAATACCTTTCAGGGGCTTCGCCCATGAACTCCCGCGAGGGGCGCTTCCCCCTCGACCCCCGTCCATTGACCGGACAGCGTATTCCCCGGGTGCGAGGCTCCAGATAAGTCGTAGGTGTTTGGACAAAATCTTCTGGTATAACGTCGTCTTTGGTTCATCATAATATAGCATATGTCCATTGTTGATCTTGCTTATTGCTTTCTGCAAGTACATGTTAGACGAACAAGAAAATATACAGAAGCAAATATTACATATATGGACAATGTTGAGTTTAAGTAGAAGATACTATAGTGATTGATCGATTATTAATCGATTAGCCATATTCAAAAACTCAACATAAACATTGGGCCAACATTCTCCCCATTTTTTTATTATGGTAAATCAGTTAAGTTTAAGACAAATATAATCGATGCATATATCAAAAATAATAAGCACAAATCACTATATGTATACTACTTAAACATATAATTACATACTTAAACTTACTTCTCTCCCATTTACATGATCAAAAATAAGCTCTTCCGTAATATAAAATATTTTCTAAGCTTCTACATGTGCATAAGCTCCCCCATAGTACATGAGACGTTTGGCGAATATGCACATATTTGACATATTACTCTTCCTTTGTCAAAATATAAATTTTACGGCTCCCTCGCAAACGAAAAATATATCATGAAGACAAGGTAAGTAACATAAAGCATATAATATGATCATGTGGTAAATTAGGAGTAAGTAGCTAGAATATCACCATATGTAGAATAATGACATGCATACCATAACAATGTCTTGAATAGTTACCTTACATATCATGAAGGTATCTAGACGCAGACATATTCAATTCATTACTATAAAACATTGGGTAACAATAA
This sequence comes from Iris macrosiphon, assembly GCA_036927795.1. Lineage (NCBI taxonomy): Eukaryota > Viridiplantae > Streptophyta > Magnoliopsida > Asparagales > Iridaceae > Iris > Iris macrosiphon. The sequence continues at coordinate 99,953,717 of JAYESA010000004.1, forward strand.
TACAAGAGAGGCATAAATGAATATTGGTCATATGCAAGAGACAATAAAACAACTTCTCTCAGATATCCCAATCTTAGTATAGCATCCAATCATGTAGTAGAAAATAAAATATGCATATCATTAAAACTAGTCAGAAGTCTAAATTTTAAACTAAGTAACATAGTACAGAAACAGGTAGAAAAACCAAGTAGTGTTTACTAAAAGTCATAGTGTTATAGTCTATACTAAAAGTTGTCAACTTTAAGTCAAAAAGTAGGACTTAGATTCACTGATGTATTATAAAAAAATTATAAATAGACCTTAACAAATCATTATTCAATAAAGTGTTGATCATCTTGGGTTAGCAGTAGGGGCCGGATCCCAGCTGGCGATGGTCCGAAAACACTTAAGTACCGTATCGATTAGGTTGTTTACACTTTTTTGACAGAAGGGCCCTTTTAGCTTATAACCAAAAGTAATCTTAACTTTAAAGAACTTAGATTTAATAGGTATATATGCTAATTATAACATCATACAACATTGAAATCTAAAATTATAATTATTGACGAAAAAAGTTTACTAAAAGATATAAAGCATGCATAGACAATTGTGTCATACTAATAGAAAGTAAATAACTCTATAGTGTGAACTAATCAATAACTAGCCATGAATCAAAAGAGAATTAAACGTGTCAGGACCCGCACCCGATATAGGGGCACGAGTACGTGGGTACGTCCAGCCTACGCCGTAGCATCGACAGTAGAACGTTGTATAGGTCACAATACTAGCTAATCAATCTCACATGAATATCCAACTCCATAAGGAGACACAGATATCACCATATAATATGGAAATACTCAATCACAGAAATAAAGTACGATTAGATCTCAAATAAAATAACAAAATACAACACAAGTCTAAATAACAAAAATAGTCTAACCTGCAACAATAACATCCAAATCTCCAAGTATGCCGGAAACAAATTCGGTACCATAATCTGCTAAAAGAAACTAACTGAATAACTAGTGATCCCGGCTAGACCTCTCGGAATCACACCTGGGCTACAAGGTCCAAGGCTGCAGCTACTCTCCCTGTGGTCCATAATATGTCGGACACCATTCCTCTAAGTTACAATCTGGAAAAATATTTCTAGTCGGGATGGAGCGAAGTAAAAGCACTAACAGCAGTTCCATGTATATTGACAAAAACTATAATAAAGTATAAAAAATACAAGATGGATATAAATACTGGCAATAAAAAATACTGGAGATAATAAAATACTGGAAATAGAAATACTGGAGCATATGTCATCATCAATGGTACGACTAGCAATAAACAGGAATACAAGTGCATGCTAGAACAATAAACTGGAATATAAGTGAATGCAAGAATAATAACTAGAATATAAGGAAATGCTAGATCAACAAACTAGAAATACATGTAAAGACCATCTAGCTAAGTGTGTGAAATATCAGCATATCATGTGATCGGCTTGGGACTGATCAGACTTGCTATATATGATTAGCTATGATTCATGTAAGGTCAGGCTAACCATCCAGCTAGCTGTGATGCAAGCAATAGTCAGGCTAATCATACGTAACAAGCTATGAGGCATGTAATGGTCAGGCTGCACCCGACGTGAGGTGTGTGGTGAGCTATGATTCATGTAGAGTTGGGTATGATCACATAATTAACTAATATTTTCCTGTCCCCAGCTAGCACGATGGATTCCAATCACGACTCCTCGTGACAGGTCTCGATGATGCCAACTCGTGTATCCACAGTATCAGAATCATGTACGTTATACAACTAGAATCATAGAGATGATCAACATAATAAAAACTGTCAGAGAATATACTCGCATGTGGTCCTCTACTGGCAATACCAATGTCCTATTTCTGAGGTCTTGTCTGAATAATCCAACAGTCCTATAGACATCATTTAATAATAGTACAGCATCAGTCATTACACTAACACACAATCATAAATACACTGAACTCAGAGACTACGCTAGGGGTAACACTGGTCAACTAACAGGGTCAAGTGTGCATCTAACTACACGGGTGTCACGTCTTCAAATGTTGTGCATGATCGGACAGTCAATCACTAACACATGTCTAGCCAGTAGGTCAGTGTACAAAAGGCAGTCAACTCACAAATTCTTAGGGTCATACAGTCAAATGTAAATACGGGATATCCATAAATTACACTTATGGTTATACGCAACTACGTATATATATATATTGCAGTCATAACTAGTATTAGTATTTAATTTCCACCCAATATATATATATATATATATATATATATATATATATATATATATATATATATATATATACTAATTTACTTATTATACACATATGCGTATGCATACGCACACTAGTCATTAGGTTTACCGACACGGGTCTGTAATCACATCAACTAACTTACCATAAAGCAATATGTTAAACCCTACACTATTCACATATGCACATACACACAACATAAAAGGGAGGCAAGGTCGAACCTGTATGTTAGCGTGCACGTGCACGGGATCAAGGGTGACTGCTGTAGGTCATCTCCGGTGAAGTGGGATGGGTCGACGATGACGATGATGATGATGATGATGATGATGGTGATGATTGTGATGATGATGATGATGATAATGATGATGGTGATGATGATGATGATGATGTTGATGCCGGAGGAGGCTCAGGCGAGAAGGACTGCTGGACGAGGACAGGGGCGGACTGGCCAGAGATGGAGAGTTATTGGACGTGGGAAGTCGGGGACGGTGGTGTTCACTGCTCCGGCGGTGGAGAGGAGTCGAGGGGTACTGCTCATCGTCGGATTGGCGAGGAGGGCGTGGATAGAGGTAAGTCGATGCGGGGTGGCGTGGATCCGGCAAGGGTGAACGGGAAGGCTGACAGCGGAGTGTCCGCGATCTGAGGGATGATGGCCGAGGAAGAGGATGGTGAGGAGGAGAAGTCAGGGTCGATCTCAGGCAGTCGGGATAAAGTTTAGGTGGCGGAGAAGGGTCGACTGCCGACGGAGAAGATGGACTATCGCGTCGAGGCGCTGTCGGGGTCGAGGGATCGCTGTGAACGGTGTCAGGGATGAGCGGTCGTGGCCGCGGGGAAGTCTGGAACGGGTCATGGTCGGGGTCGTCCGCTGCACGGCGGCGAAGGGCCCAGTGGTGGGAGATGGTTGCCGCGGGGTGGTTCAGGCGACGGTTGGGAGCTGCTGTCGAGATGGCCGGGAAGATGGCGGTATGGCTCGGGAAGTCGGGGACGGAGGTGTTGGTCATGATATTGGGGTTGTCGGCGTGGGAAGATAGTGGCATGGGGGAGAGGGGAGATATTTGGAATGGTGGTGTTCAGGTGGTCGTCCGGCGGGGGAGTTGCTCGGGAACGATAGAGAACAGGGAGGAGAGGTCGACGAGGGTGTTTCTGGTAAGCGACGGTGATGGCTGCTATGAAGTTGGGGTCCGACGTGGACGTTGTGGTCATGGTGGGGACGGTGGTTCAGTCGAAGAAGGAGGCCGGAGTAGGGGATGGAGTCGAGTTGATGAGAGGCGATGATCTTGCGGACTGGCCAGAGGAAGGGAAGGAAGGGGGTTGATGGTGGTTGTACTATCGGGTCTCGGCGGGGAAGACCCAGGCGGTCGGGGAGATGGGACTGTGGTGGTCCTGACCGGAGGAGATGTTGTCGGCTGAAGAGACGGCGGTACAAGGCGGGGATCCGACGGATGATCACCGGAGTTCAGGTGGAGGGAAGAGGGTGATGGTGATGATGAATAGTTTAGGGTTGAGTTTTGGTTTTTGGAAGAAGGAGGATGGTGAAGATGATGTAAATTAATGGAGATGTGGAGTTTGCATGTAGGAGGAGAGGATGATGGCAACCTAGGGATTAGGGCCGGCCATGTGTGCCTTGGGATGGGGTTGGCATTGGGAAGGGGTGAGGTTGAGGGATTATATATATATATATATATATATATATATATATATATATATATATATATATATATATATATATATATATATATATATATATATATATATATATATATATATAGGAGAGGGTATGTGGTGAGAATGGATGGCCAAGATTAATCATGAAGTAAATTGCAAAAACCAAAAAGGGGAAAGAGGGAGAGTGTGGACCGGTCAATGGTTGAGGGAGAGGGTTTCTTCATTGGCTTGGACCAATGAGGTGATGACACATATCACCACTTTTGCAAATAAGCCCCTTAACTTTTGGGTATTTGCACAAAAGGCGAGAATTGGGATTGGATGAGAAAAAATACCTGTTTAGTGTGATGTAGTGGCCAAAAAGGATGTTTGGTGTTTAGTATGAGTCTTGAGGGTATGAGTGGGGGTTTGGTTTGGTGTTGGGTCTAGTTTTGGGTTAAGTTGGGTCCTTACACCAATTTAATTAAAAATAATGTAAATGGTGTTCTAAAATTAATTGGAAGTACATGGGATTAAAATTAGGTGGGACACAAGTATCATGGACGTAGAAGACTCAGAATAGAATATTATCATAATTTGGGTTAAAAAGGGTCGAGATTGTGTCTCCAATTTCGATTGGAACGCACAAAGATGCAAAATTGAATTTATTTGAAAATAAAATAAACGTCCGTAACGAATATTGTGCGACTAAAATAAAGCATAATAGGGCATATTTATGAGTTACACAAAGGTCGGAACGAAAGACGGGCACGTTTAGTACAAGGGTGTAAAATTTGTTGGAAGACAAAAGCTAGTGTAGCGCTCCCAATGACGAAGCAACGGTAAGGTACAACAATCAAATAAAATCACAGCAATTAAATATAATCCTTTATATTAAATCCCAAAAATGCTAATTAATATCCATAGTCCTATAATTTGGCCAGGGGCTCATCTAGTGGGTTTCTAGGTCCAGTTCACTAACCCATGCATTTAAGGAATACTATAATATAATATATATATATATATATATATATATATATATATATATATATATATATATATATATATATATATATATATATATAGACATATCATGCAATTATTTAAAAATAAATATACACAATACTTATAATAAGTAAAAAGACAAAAATATCCCTATTTTAGGATGTGGTAGTGACAAGTCTACCCTCCTTAGAAAAATTGTGTCCTCAAAATTTAAGATCCTCAATAGTTATATTTATTTATTTTTATTTTTTTTACCATCAAAATTTAAATTCATCAAACCATATAATCATGAAGTAAATCCATATTGTTATTTCACAAAATTTTCAAATTTCTATAAATATCATATTCCTGAAAATCTTCAAATTTTAAAATCAAATTCCATTCTTATCACAATCTCCTCCAAAATTTTAAGTTAATAACTAAATACAAAAAATTAATATGCAATGCTCTGATTTAAATCCAATCAATGCATATTTATAAAATTTAAAATTATATCCCAAAAATTTGAATTCAAACACCAATCCATTAGTGATCTTATTCCTCGATTCTTTTTTCACACAATACTCAAATACTGTAATACTTACGAAATCTTCAAATACAACATTTAAAATATAAGTTTTAAAATTTATATCTTGCAGTCAAATAAATATAATGATAATATTCTTAAATTCCTTAAAATTTAATGACAAATTCAATCATATCTTAATCCTCATAAAAATCAATAATTTAACAAAATCGTCAATTCTGACATATCAAGTTCTCAACTCTTTATTAAATACATGTTTATCCTCGAAATTTAAGGTACCTTGTCTCTCTCTGTCCAGTCATAACCTCTTCATTAATCTTCACTATGATCAAACCCCCCTTACAATCAAGGTCTAAGAAAATCCTATCTACAGTCATACAACATACATTCTAGAGAAAACATGCATGGTTATGATCTCTTTTGTCATGGTATCGCAGTCTTTGTCAGGGTGTACTACTAACTATATTCTAACAAGAAAATTACTGATACAAGCTACGGTACTAAGGAATCAATCAATCAATCAAACAGACGAAAAAGGAACAGAAGGAAAAGAATAGAGCCTGCTAACCCATCACCTGGACATCTTCAACCTCTAACATACACTTAACTCTAGCACATTCACTCACTAATTTCTATCCCTATACACTGATACCCATCTCAACTAATCACCAGTCCACAAGATATCCATGGATACATCCATATTGCACACACCTATCTATTGATACCAAAATCTGACACCAAGAACCTCTAACATAACCATAGGTTAAATGATGCATCCAAAGTTTGATACTTATATCCCTTTAGGTACCACTATTTCTACTAGTAGCACAACCACTGCTAGCTCTCTTACCTACTGTAATTGTTTATACTAGCTGTTCTTATCACTCAAGTGCAACACACCACGCTAAGTACTTCTCTCTCTAATACAACTCTAGATGGATACCCAAGTCAGTTTGCAGTGCCATCTCAAGCATGCTTAAGCCAACAGATCCTTACACATGTACATCATATACTCATATACTAATACATATTTCTTACCCACATCTATCTAAGTATACCAATATATACTCACAGTCTCTAATACTCAAGGTACACACAAATACACCAATTTTTTACACTCCTCAACTATGTACTGAAATTTGCACTGCCTAGATTACTTGTACTATTACTTCCAATAATTTTCTATCATATTAATTGATACACCAATCTAATATTATCACACAAGGTACTTACTGTTACTAGCACATTTTTCAACTAATCCTTGATATAGAAATATTAGCACTATTGGTATAGTAACACTAACTTGATTATTAGATTATCTCATCACACTAACTAGAACTCATGATCACTTGCACTAGTTATTAACTTCTATAATACACATGCTTCACTTTCCTCTCAAAGGCAGACATATGGTTCCATATCTCTATTGATGTATATGTATTTCTTCTCAACCTTTTACAGACAGATACACTAATCAGTGATACACTTCATACCTTCCATGACCAATCTTGATATTTCTTAACCCATGACACACAATTGGAATTTTCTAATACTCATTCTTTCACTTTTATGAACTTTCGTACTGACACTCAACACCTATTGTGCATCCTGCACACAATTTCTAGACACTCTTCTACCTATTGCTTTCAACACATCACTGGCCTCAATATCAGGTGATACATCCATCACTAGTCATATACCGGCACACTCATATCAAATTATATATCAAGGCCCTTCTTTTATCTGTAATACAAGTCTTACTACTTAGCACAATGCATTCTTATTCCCTCACATTCTTTTATACACTTATGGGTACTCTCCAACTATGGCACACTCATTAATACCCTTTATGCATATATTTTTCTTTACTCTTGACACACCCAAGTATCAACCATCAAATTGAATATCATGCTCCATTAATTTTAACATAATTTTCTTGTTACTTAATTGTTTACATGGATCACCCAACTACATGAATTCATGCCTATCCAGGACTGGCATGCTGACTTTGATACTAACTCCTGGAACCATCACTAATACTCTTTACTCCTTCTACATATAGTACCAATACTAATTATAATGACACCTATCATAGAACTATTGCTACAAGGTACTACGCTATGGGTTAACTCTAGATTGATGCCTACTGCTCATATGTCCAACCAAGAAACTCGTACAGACTCACAAGCCATACTCAGTCAACACTGATACAAGACACAGACCTAATTACAAAGTCACCAATTATCACACTAACAGGGATCCTTACAAAAATAAAGCTCAAAAAAGAACTGGACTAAGGACTGAAGGTATCTCTACTGCTAGCAAAGAAAATGATAAAACAAGGTCCTATAATAACAGAAGTAGATAAGTATTGAGATGATACTTTAAGAACCAATTTAAGATATAATGTGATAATCATACACGTCTATCCGAAATCATGACACTCGGAATTCTCACCACGCTAGAAAGCATAGCTGCGAAAAACGATAGGTTCCATAACTAAGGTATGCAACTCTATAATCACGTCATCTAGAATCCTCGCCACGCCAACCGATATGGCTGTGAGAAACTCTAAATTTTATAACTAAGATATGTACATCCAATATCAGGTTCCTATGTTTTTGCCACGACAGCTAATGTGGCTGCGATAAACTCTAGGCTCCATAACCAAAGTAGACGTTTTACCTTTCTTACTGTCCTCATCAATATATGTCATCAGATGATACCATAAATTTTAGTCCGTAAAATTTATCTCGATATGAAATCAAACTCAACAACAACACCAAAAATTAAATTTAACAACTGATCAACAAGAATCAAATTAAATAGAGAGCGGACGGAACAAGGGGAAAATATCTGAATTGGAGATTATAATAAGATTCTTAAGGGTCGTCCCAGGAATCTCTAAAAAATTTGTGATTGAGTATCCTCTCTAATCCTAGTATCCTATGTCCTATATTCTATCGCAGGCATGCAGTAGTACAACTAAGACGTCTCACTACCACGACATCACACTACTTGTAAAGTCTGACCTGCATAGACCACCACTAAAAAATATGTCACGACCCGCACCCGATATAGGGGTACGAGTACGTGGGTACGTCCAGCCTACATCGCAGCATCGGTGGTAGAACGCTGTCTAGGTCACAATACTAGCTAATCAATCTCACATGAATATCCAACTCCATAAGGAGACACAGATATCACCATATAATATGGAAATACTCAATCACAGAAATAAAGCACGATAAGATCTCAAAGAAAATAACGAAATATAACACAAGTCTAAATAACAAAAATAGTCTAACCTGCAATAATAACATCCAAATCTCCAAGTATGTCGAAAACAAATTCGGTACCATAATCTGCTAAAAGAAACTAACTGGATAACTAGTGATCCTGGCTAGACCTCTCAGAATCACACCTGGGCTACAAGGTCCAAGGCTGCAGCTACTCTCCCTGTGGTCCATAATATGTCGGACACCAGTCCTCTAAGTTACAGTCTGGAAAAATATTTTCAGTCAGGATAGAGCGAAGTACAAGCACTAATAGCAGTTCCATGTATATTGACAAAAACTATAATACAGTGTAAAGAAATACAAGATGGATATAAATACTTGCAATAAGAAATACTGGAGATAATAAAATACTGGAAATAGAAATACTTGAGCATTTGTCATCATCAATGGTACAACTAGCAATGAACAGGAATACAAGTGCATGATAGAACAATGAACTGGAATATAAGTGAATACTAGAATAACTAGAATATAAGGAAATGTTAGATCAACAAACTAGAAATATATGTATAGATACATGCCTCATAGCCTGTTATGTATAATTAGCTATGATTCATGCAGAGTTGGGTATGATCACATAATCTACTAATATTTTCCTGTCCCCAGCTAGCACGATGGATTCCAATCACGACTCCTCGTGACAGGTCTCGATGATGCCAACTCGTGTATCCACAGTATCAGAATCATGTACGCTATACAACTAGAATCATAGAGATGATCAACATAATGAAAACTGTCAGAGAATGTACTCGCCTGTGGTCCTCTGCTGGCAATACCAATATCCTATTTCTGAGATCTTGTCTGAATAATCCAACAGTCTTATAGACATCATTTAATAATAGTACAGCATCAGTCATCAAACTAACACACAATCATAAATACACTGAACTCAGAGACTACACTAAGGGTGACACTGGTCAACTAACAGGGTCAAGTGTGCGTCTAACTGCACGGGTGTCACGTCTTCAAATGTTGTGCATAATCGGACAGTCAATCACTAACACATGTCTAGCCAGTACGTCAGTGTATACAAGGCAGTCAACTCATAAATTCTCAGGGTCATACAGTCAAATGTAAATACGGGATATCCATAAATTACACTTATGGTCATACGCAACTACGTATATATATATATATATATATATATATATATATATATTATAGTCATAACTAGTATTAGCATTTAATTCCACCCAATATATATATATATATATATATATATATATATATATATATATATATATATATATATATACCAATTAACTTATTATACACATATGTGTACGCATACACACACTAGTCATTAGGTTCACCGATACGGGTCTGTAATCACATCAACTAACTTACCATGAAGCAATATGTTAAACTCTACACTATTCACACATACACATACACACAACATAAAAGGGAGGCAAGGTCGAACCTGAGTGTTAGCGTGCACGTGCACGGGATCGAGGGTGACTGTTGTAGGTCGTCTTCGACGAGTTGGGATGGGTCGACGATGACGACGACGATGATGATGATGATGGTGATGGTGATGATGGTGATGATGATAATGGTTATAATGATGGTGATGATGGTGATGATGATGATGGTGATGATGATGTTGATGATGATGATAATGATGGTGATGATGATAATGATGATGTTGTCGGAGGAGGCTCAGGCGAGGAGGGCTGCTGGACGAGGACAGGGGTGGACTGGCCGGAGATGGAGAGCTGTTGGTCGTGGGAAGTCGGGGACGGTGGTGTTCACTGCTCCGACGGTAGAGAGGAGTCGAGGGGTGCTGCTCGTCGTCGGGTTGGCGAGGACGACGTGGATAGAGGTAAGTCGACGCAGGGTGGCGTGGATCCGGCGAGGGTGAACGGGGAGGCTGACAGTGGAGTGTCCGTGGTCTGAGGGATGATGGCCGGGGAAGAGGATGGTGAGGAGGAGAAGTCGGGGTCGATCTCAGGCGGTCGGGATGAAGTTCAGGCGGCGGAGAAGGGTCGACTGTCGATGGAGAAGATGGATTGTCGCGTCGAGGCGCTGTCGGGGTCGAGGGATTGCTGTGAACGGTGTCAGGGACGAGCGATCGTTGCCGCGGGGAAGTCTAGAATGGGTCGTGGTCGGGGTCGTCCGTCGTCTGCGGCGAGGGGCCCAGGGTGGGGGATGGTTGCAGCGGGGTGGTTCAGGCGACGGTTGGGAGCTGCTGTCAAGATGGCCGGAAAGATGGCGGTATGGCTCGGGAAGTCGGGGACGGAGGTGTTGGTCGTGATGTTGGGTTTGTCGGCATAGGAAGATGATGGCGTGGGAAAGAGGGTAGATGATGGGAATGGTGGTGATGGTGGTGTTCAGGTGGTCGTCCGGCGGGGGAGTTGCTAAGGGAAGAGAGAGAACATGGAGGAGAGGTCGACGAGGGTGGTGCTGGTGAGCGGCGGTGATAGCTGTTGTGCAGTCGGGGTCTGGCGTGGGCGCTGTGGTTGTGGTGGGGACTGTGGTTCAGTCGGAGAAGAAGGACGGAGTAGGGGATGGAGTCGAGCTGGTGAGAGGTGGTGATCCAGTGGACTGGACGGAGGAAGGGGAGGAAGGGGGTGATGGTGGTTGTACTGTCGGGTCTCGACGGGGAAGACCCAGGCGGTCGGGGAGATGGGACTACGTTGGTCCTGACCGGAGAAGATATTGTCGGTTGAGGAGACGGCGGAGCAGGGCGAGGATCCGGCGGATGATCACCGGAGATCAGGTGGAGGGAAGAGGGTGATGGTGATGATGAATAGTTTAAGGTTGAGTTTCAGTTTTTGGAAGAAGGGGGATAGTGAAGATGATATAAATTAATGGAGAGGTAGAGTTTGCATGTAGGAGAAGAGAATGATGGCAACCTAGGAATTAGGGTCGACCATGTGTGCCTTGGGATAAGGTTGGCATTGGGAAGGGGTGAGCTTGAGGGATTATATATATATATATATATATATATATATATATATATATATATATATATATATATATATATATATATATATATATATATATATATATATAGGAGAGGGTATGTGGTGAGGATGTTGCTCCATTTAAATGGATGGCCAAGATTAATCATGAAGTAAATTGCACAAACCAAAAAGGGGAGAGAGGGAGAGTGTGGACCGGTCAATGGTTGAGGGAGAGGGTTTCTTCATTGGCTTGGACCAATGAGGTGATGACACCTATCACCACTTTTGCAAATAAGCACCTTAACTTTTGGGTATTTGCACAAAATGTGAGAATTGGGATTGGATGAGGAAAAACACCATGTTTGGTGTGATATAGTGGCCAAAAGGATATTTGGTGTTTAGTATGAGTCTTGAGGGTGTGAGTGGGGATTTGGTTTGGTGTTGGGTCTAGTTTTGGATTATGTTGGGTCCTTACACCAATTTAATTAAAAATAATGTAAATGGTGTTCTAAAATTAATTGGAAGTACATGGGATTAAAATTAGGTGGGACACAAGTGTCATTAACGTAGAAGACTCATAATAGAATATTGTCATAATTGGGGTTGCACAAAAAGGGTCGAGATTGTGTCTCCAATTTTGATTGGAACGCACAAAGATACAAATTTGAATTTATTTGAAAATAAAATAAACGTCCGTAACGAATATTGTGTGACTAAAATGAAGCACAGGAGGGCATATTTATGAGTTACACAAAGGTCAGAATAGAAGACGGGCACGTCTAGTACAAGGGTGTAAAATTTGTTGGAAGACAAAAGCTAGTGTAGCGCTCCCAATGACGAAGCAACGGTAAGGTACAACAATCAAATAAAATCACAGCAATTAAATATAATCATTTATATTAAATCCCAAAAATGCTAATTAATATCCATAGTCCTATAATTTGGTCAGGGGCTCATCTAGTGGATTTCTAGGTCCAGTTCACTAACTTGTACATTTAAGGAATAATATATATATATATATATATATATATATATATATATATATATATATATATATATATATATATATATACATATCATGCAATTATTTAAAAATAAATATACACATTACTTATAATAAGTAAAAATACAAAAATACCCTTATTTTAGGATGTGGTAGTGACAAAACTAATCATGCTAATTTCATATATCTCATATTGATTTAAAAATAAATAACAAGTAAAAGATATCAATAAGAGATAGTAGTAAAACTTTGATTAAAAACATGCTAGATTATATAATTTTAGCCATTTAAGATAAATTAATTAGCACGTTACCAAAGTGGCTCAAGTGGCCATACTTATATTGGTGTAATTGCTTGGTAGATGACCTTTGTAGCTTTGCAATCACCAATATTCTCCTCGGTGCTAAATTCTGACACATAGCATTCTACCTACATCATTAGGCAGAGACTTTGTATCCAAGATATGGATTCATATTTGTTAGCTTTGGGAACCCAATTATACATATTTATATCAACCAATTTTTTAGCCTTGCATTGATGTGAAATGTGTCCTTTTAAACCACAATAATGACATGTAGCATAGGCATTTGTGTTAGGCATAGAAGGGTAGACATGAGTATGTGAAGTGGTGTGACGTGTCTTGCGTGGATATTTATAATAAAATGAATGATTATGTGAAGTATGTTGTGTTCTACACGCATGATAGTGTGAAATATTTGGTTTGCTTGCTGGTGTCTTATTGTGAGTTCTCTTTTGTCTAGCCACGTGTCTCGTGTTAGACTGAGTAGTAGGTTGTATGACCTGCTTTCCCAATCTAATCTCTAACTTTTTAGAGGTGTCATATAAATTATCATATTTAGCAGTAAGAGCATCAATTCTAAGTGATGCATTAGAGTACTTATTCCTCTCTTTTTCCAAATCCTCCTTAAGTTTAGTATTTTCTTGATTGCTTTCATCAAAGCAGTCAAGTGCTTCTTGTAAGCTAAGCTTAAGTTTGGAGATATCATCATAGTCGTCAGGAGAGGAATTGTCTCTAGTTTTATTTAGTAAAGAAGTAAGGTTTTCATTCTCAAGCAGATAAGATTTAATATCTTTTCTGGCTTGCTTATACTTATCCATAAGCTTCTTATGATCTTTAAATAAATAATTGAAAGCATCAGATAATTCATTATAAGAAACATCTTCAAATAAAGTATTATCTTTTACCTCGTTAGTGAATGCCGTTAAGCGTACATTTGTAGCATGTCGAGGGCTTTCTTCTTTCGAATCACTAGCTTCACTTTCACACCAGATGATTGTATTTGCATATTTGTGTGACAAAGATCCTCTTTTGTTTGATCGTTCATATTGTTTCTCCTTTTTTGCTTTGGAGCAATCTTTCATCATGTGGCCTGGCCTTTTGCAGTTGTAGCAAATTGGATCTTCATCAAGATCTTCCTTCTTTCGGTTTAATTTCATAAACTTCAAAAATCGTTTGACGAAGCTCCTAGAAATTTGGGCCAGATCCTCATTGTCTGAATCATCGTCGGTTCCTTCATCTTCAAAGGCATCTTCAGAGGATCTTTTACGATGCGCCTTGAGTGCGATGGCCTTCTCTTTGGGAGTTGACTTTTCTTCGAGGTTGTTGAGGTCCAACTCATGTATCATCAGCTTCCCCATGAGTGTTTCCAGCGATATTGTAGTAAAGTCATTTCCTTCAATGATCGCTGTTGCTTTCGGGTTCCAGTTCTTAGGAAGTCCTCTAAGCACATTGCGTATCTTTTCATGGTTGTTGTACTCCTTGCCGAAAGAGGATAGAGGATTGACGATGTCAAAAAATCTTGTGAACATCTGAGTGATGGTCTCATTTGACTTCATCTTGAATGCCTCGTATTCTTGTGTCAGTTTGCTTATCTTAGACTGCTTCACTTGTAGTTCCTTCATGAGTCACCTCGAGAAGTTTCCAGATCTCATGCAAAGTGGTACATGTAGATACTCTGTTGAACTTTTTACTGTCTAAGGCACAAAATAGAGCGTTAATAGCTTTACATCAAGACTAGATTATTTCTTTTCTGTGTCTGTGTACTTATCATGGCGTTTCTCTACAAGGTTGCCATCTACAACTATTCTATGTGGCTTCTTGTATCCATCTATTACAACAAACCAAAGATCAAATCAAGTCATTTTAAATAGAAACTCATACATGTCTTCTAGTACGTGTAGTTAGTACCATCAAATAAGGGTGGCCTATTTGTGGACTGGCATTCACCATTGTTGGTGTGGATAGATCTAATCGTTGCCATACGTCTCTAAAGATGTTAAGCCAAATATCAAGAGAACCAGCTCTAATACCAATTAAAGGAGCAATTGGGATCAGAAACTAAATAAGAGACTACCTGCTCTGATACCAATTGAAGGAGCGTGGGACAACTCTATAGGAGGGTGAATAGAGTGCAGCGGAATAATCTACCCAATTAAAATTAAGCTGAGTGAATGCAGTTATTAACTAGCAGTATATATGCAATATAATAAAGTAAGAGAAAGAGAGAGCAAACGCAAATACTGTGATGTATACTGGTTTCCCTCTGAGAGGACTAGTCCAGTCCCGATAACTCAAGCTCGGAGTTTTATCCACTATAATCACCAATAGTGAATCACAAGCTTTTATCAGAAGGCTTGCCACTTCTTTACACTATGAGTTTTGATCTGAAGGCTCACAACTTCATACATGTGTGTTTGATACGAAGGGCACGCAGACTTCGTACAGAAGAAGAGAGAAAACTGATGGAGCCAAGCTCTTTACAACTCTTGTAGACATCTAGACCGAGACTGCACTTTGTACTTAGAAGGCAGGGAATTGATCTTGGAGATAAGAAAGTTTAGGCTCTGATGGTTTACTCACTATAGGATAGAAAGATTGAAAATGGTTGAGTGAGTAAGAATGTCAAAATCCAACTCTATTTATAGGTTATTACCAAACCGAGTTCGGCCAGAATTTGGTAGGGAATATTTGAATTTTCGAACGTTGGAGGCCACAAAATCAGGGATATAGCAACTGGACGATTTCATACTAAATAGGTGACCGAGTTCGGTGCAAATTCGGGGCAAATTCGGCCCGAGTTCGGTTTACCTATTTTAGGTAGATCCAAGTTTGTTTGTGGACTAGTTTGGTGGATAGGTTCAAGATATTTTTGGCCTAATTTCTGGGTGGATAAATTTTAGACTATTTGAGTGGACTGAGTTGCTTTCTAGTTGCCAGTGAGACTCGATTTACATAAGTCCTAAACTCAAATAAAATATAAAATTACATATGAAAACCAAGAGCACTGATAACGCCAAACTTCTGAAACATCTGCTGACTTGAAGACATTTTTTTTCTTGACGGCAGTTGTCCAAAGATAACCAGATATGGGAATCTGAATACCTTTCGGGAGCTTCGTCCCCGAACCCCCACGAGGGGCGCTGCTCCCTCGACCCACGTCCGTTGACCGAGCAGCGGAACTCCCGGGTGCGAGGCTCCTCATAAGTCGTAGGCGGTTGGAAGAAATCTTCTGATATAACGCCGTCTTTGGATCATCGTCATATAGCATATGTCCATTGTTGATCTTACTTATTGCTTTCTGAAAGTACATGTTAGACGAACAAAAAAATATACAGAAGAAAATATTACATATCTGGACAATGCTGAGTTTAAATAGAAGATACTATAGTGATTGATCGATTACCATAATCCTAAACTTAATCGATTAGCCATATTCAACAACTCAACATAAACATTGGGCCAACACAATGTACCACCACCAATGTCGCAACGTAGGTTAGACTTAGTCATGTACTCATATACCAAAAGTGGGAGCGGGTCGTGACAGTCTATGTGTAGGATATTTTAATTTCTATAAAGGTATTAAAATCAGAGGGTGAACGGGCAAAAAAAAATAGGAAATCATCTCTATGATATGTGCAGATAAACTCACTCCCCAAAAAGAATAGGGGCTTCATTTGAAATTTACAATAAATATTTTTTAATGAACTTAAATTGCAGAAGTCTAATACTAACCAAAAGTTCTCCACAAACCTTAGGTATTTGAAATTTACAAGAAAAAAGGACATCTTCATAATTGATTCAGAATATGAAACCACCAAAGACTTGCTTGCAAATTGAGAGCAATATATGATATTTTCTTCTTTTTTCTTGGTTAATAAATATTAAGCTAAGTGCTTTCCAGAAATACCATAGCAATTAGAAGGTTAGATGAGACTAATGGTGTGCATTGGTCGGTGGTCGACCTATTTGGTCACGACCATAACCAAACAAAAGTTAATCAATTTGAAAATAATCACACTTGAACCAAACAAAACAACTAGTTGGTTCAGTTTTGAAACCGACTGACTTGATTCGATTTGGCTTATCGATTTTGATCACGGACAAAAATTAAAAAAAAAAAAAAAAAACAGTGAAGCACACTGATATTCATATTCAAACATCACATAGTAATTTGATAATAATCTGATAGACTCATACATACTATAAGCAAAAAGAAGAAATTATATATAAGAAATTAGCTCCTCCTCAGAATCCACATGAACCTGTTTTGATAATTTTTCTTTCCTTTTGTTTTTTGTCTTGTCTATTTCATTTTCTTTTTTCTTTCACCACTTGTTCACAAACCAAACGCTAGACAAACTATCCTAGTCTTCTACTCATCAATCATTGCAAAGAGAGAAATCAAAAGATTCATAGCAAAGTAGGTTCGTCCAGTAGGACAGAAATGTACATAAAGCTTACTAAGTAGATTACTGAACAAGACAGTGAGCGGTCCTAAGTTTCACAATTAGATGGTAGTTCCTAACATCATCGATCTAATTTTTGCAAGCATGATTTGCTGCAAAATCCATAAGATGTGTCATGTTCTTGTAAGATGATCCACCAACCTCCATTGCTTTCTTCGCCTAAGCCCAGAAATCACTTGCTCTCATCCTCCCCCCGGTCCATCAGCCTTCGAACTGCCTTTTCGATATCTTGCATGTCCGCCATCCACCTAGTCAAGCTAGGGACGTTCAGCTGCATCCCTCCCTCTGCTTTCGCTTGCACCCCAACCTTTGAATATGGTGTAGTAAAATAGCCCAGTAACGAGGAAACATGACACAAGTTTTGTGGAGGATGAATAAACTTGGTGATCTTTATTGAATGAAATGGTGGCTATATATAGTTGAACATTTGATGTAAAGAGATAGACTAAAATAAAAGATATATCAAAGTTGTTTCAACAAACAACTTATCAATCTAAACAAACTAATAATCTAAACCAACTAAATAATCTAAACAAACTAACAATCTAAACAAACTAACAAGATTATCACCAACAATCACTCCCTTAATCTTGTTGTATCAATGCTTCACTTTCTTCTGATCATTAGGAAAGGATTCTCTTCGTCATCCTCATCAGTTCTCCATTTTAACGGCTTCTTCTTCAGCTGGTCCTCACGGCCATCCCGGACACGGATTTTCTGAGAAGGCGGAGGTTTGGACAAAGGCGGTGGCTGTCTTGGTGCTTCATACATCCCTTCACTCGATCTCCTCTTCTGTTCAGAGTAAGCATTCTTCTGACTCGAAGAATGAGGCACTGCAGATAGAACCTTCTTTTTTAAAGTGGGGTCATTCATGACCTTTGCAGGTCTATTTGCACCTGTAGTAGTACAAGAAACCTTTGAAGGTAAAGGTTTATGCCCTACAGGCCGGCTGGAGCCATTACCACCAACAACTTTTCTATTCTCAGCTGAAACTGGCGTGGATCTGCTCATAACAGCTTCCTTGACTGGGTCCAGTCTAGTCTTTGATTGAAGATTTTTCGCAAAAGAAGTCTTCATCTGGTCGCCATTGGACACGGGGCTCGCAGGCATATGTTTGCCCATGGGTGGTTTGAGCTTTAATGAATCTTGAGCTGGACGATCATCAGAATTTGGAGCTCGCTTTCGGACTACAGGCTGCTGCTGCTGCCCCTCATTGATCACTTTAATTTTTTGTTCATGTTCTGTGACTTCGGAAACAGCTTCAACAGTTTCCCCAATTTCGATCTGCCCATCGGAGACCAGCTGAAGATTATCCCCATTTCTGGGCTCCTCTTTAGATTGTGCGACATCATTAGCATCCAAGACCACCTGGTGATAATCCTCCCCATTTTGGGACTCCCTATCTTCATAGACCCCTTCTTCCTCGTCAGTAACCACGTTGTCTCCCTCCTCGTCATTCAATTCAGCATTAACGTCGACAACTCGGAATGTGCTCGGACCGCTCGGGTCGAGCGGGAACTCAACAACCCCATTCTCTTTGGACAATTGAGTATTCATACCACCACGGCAAAGAGCACGGAGAGCTTGAACGACATCATCAATCTTCTGATCATTAGAGTCCAGAGCAGATTCCACAACCTCCAATTTCCGAAGTTGCTCCTGGCACTGGCTTATGATTTGCTTCAAATGAGATATTTCTTTTAGCTTTTCCTCCTGCTCCATATTGCGCTCGTACTGAATAGCAAAACCCCTCTTCAGAATATGGTTGTCTTTCAAGAAGCACTGCAGCTGTTCTTTTAACGAAGCAATCTCTTGCTCCTTTGAAGTATTGGTGTTGGCAAGAACAGTTCTTTCAAAAGCTTCCAAGAACTTGGTAGTGCGGCCACGAAAGTCATCCCAGCCTGCTGCACTCATCATTTCTTGCACAAGCAGATCCACCCACGAGGACACATTCCTCAGTTCTTCAGGACATCCATTCTGAAACTCTTCAGCATTCTCTTTGGGTTCTGTCAGAATATTCTGACACGGGTTGGAATCTGGAGAAATCTCTTCTGGGATCTTTTCCGATATGACTTCATGTTCACAAGAAAGATCTTGATGGTGAATCATATCGCCAAAAGCATCTTTCAAATGATCTACTTGACCAACTAAAACTTTACCGATCTCGTCGCCTTTTAATCTTTGTTGCACCTTCTCTTCATGGATCTGCACTTTTTCCTCATGAAGCATGGCCATGAGCAGTGTTGGTTCATCGTCTTCTATTTGCGTCAGATTGACACGCTCATCGTGCTTCGGCTTGCGGCAGTCCTTCGCCCAGTAGCCGTAGATGCCACAGTTGTGGCACTCACCCTTCTTGTCACGCGTGCCATCGGACACGTTGCCGTTGCCGTAGTTCGTGTTGCCGCGGCCAGGACCTCTTGGCTTGCCGCGCCCACGACCATAAATTTTGCCACCGTCGGAGTAGGCGTCGCCTTCCTTCCTCTGCTTCGTGCGAGCGAGCTACTCCTCTTCGGAGAGGAGAATACGGCTACTTGTGTCCGGAGTTGCTGCCAAGATCGTTGTCACGCCCCAGTCCCAAAATATCGAGGGACTAGACACGTGGCAATGGCCAGCAGCACACACCGATGGACAAACCCAATTTAATGGATCCATCGGGGCGTACTTAAGCTGTAATACAATAATAATGGTCTAGATATACTAATCTCATCCACAGAAATGAATACAACAATATCAGAATCATAAAGCAAGATCAATCTAAATATGATATAAACTCGGGAAAATAACCTGATAATGAGTCTGATACATCTGTCAAGATACAAGAATAAAGATAACCATAGCAAATACCGAGTATGGGGAAAGCCTATACCCAGATGATACCCTCGGGGATCAATCGTCTACTGGATCTGGTACTGCTCCAGTGTCTGCTCCTGCTCCATCTTCTGCTAATGCTCCTGTCCCGTGTAACTCGGGGTCGATCTCGTCTGCTAGTCCTGGAGACAAAGTCCGGTATCCAGGTCCTCAGGGGACATAACAAGGTACATAAATCGACATGCCAAAATGCAGTGTAATAGTAAATAAAATAAATAGGATAAACTATATAACCATCTATGTGAAAATGCAATTTGAGAGCATCACTAAACTCAGGCTGAGACCACTACAAGCTCTGTATCTTGGAGCCGGTAGCAGTGTTTACTATGTATTTTACTATGTGTTTACTATGTGTTTACTATGTTTTATATATATATATATAAACTCAGCCTGTAGCCTGTGTGTCTCTCCCCACCCAATATAATCACACATCTCATGTCCATGATGCACCATGTCCATGTCACGCACGATCATATCTAATGCAGCAAGTCATCTAATATCTATGAATATGATATCTATGTCATAAAACATGTATCCTACACAGAATCACCATGAATATCTCAAAAAGATTCTGTCTCATGAATAGTGTCAAGTGTCCTGGGTTATAGTGTACTTGATAGGACAAATACGAGAATAAAGAGGGTCACAAATATCCATGTCTAGATGACAATACACAACTCCGCGTACGGTGTTGGCACCCGACTATAATCGGACGCTAAGTACGTCACACGGCCCTAGGTTAAGCATGCACAGCAATATAATAAAGCAAGGAAAATATATAACAATACTGCAGAGTTTGGCAAGGTACACTTGCCTGGGGTCCTGTTGCTGGTATGAATCAGAGTCCAAGTCACAGTCCAAATAGCCTATGTATTACAAATTTATCACGTCAAAAGATAATTTATTTTAATTTATTTAATTCTGGAATAATTACTCTAAAATCCTATTTTATTTTTATGTTAATTCCTAAATTTTGTCCAAAGAAACTGAATTTTATCAACTCGAGACTCATGGCACGCAAATCGAGGCGATCTGTTGACCAAAAAGTCAACCGACACAAACTCGACTTTCATGCATGATTTCCTGTAGATTTCAGCATCAAAAATATACTAGAATTTACGGCTCGTCCGAATTCAAATTTGTTTGGGAATTATGGCACATACAAATTTTGTATTGTGCACCGATGGTTAAATTCTAACCTAGAAGTTCTACAGAATTAACAGTATGTAAATATTTCAAATTAAATTCTAGAAAAATATATGTCGATGATCTCGACATTAGATTTCTGAAACTTTAAACGGTTCGTGATTCTGATTCCGGGTTCTCCCGAAATTGCGAAAACATCGAAACACGTCTATTTTCGGACATGCTGTGCTCTACGAATTTTCCAGAATTTAATACTAATAATTTTGTAAAACAAATTATATAATCAGAAAGCTAACCTCAATATCGTTCTAACGCAAGAAACTAGGCCTCGTTTGGAGTCCGGAGCTATGCGCAATGGCTTCTGGAAGATGAAGAAACCCTAGATGACAATTCTCCCAAATCTCTCTCTCTCTCTAAAATAATGAGATAATTAGGGTTATTATATTATATATATATAGATGTACCTGCGGCTGAATGGATATCTATAGGCTGACATGTGTCAGAATCTGATTGAATGGTTTTATTTATATTATTTAATTTTGATTTGCCTTTATCAAAATATTATTTAAGTCGTTTTAAATCTAAATAACTCAAAATAAACATTAAAAATAATCATAAAAATCTGGAAAAATTAAAGAAAATATATTTTGAACCAAAAAACCTTAGAAAAATATTTGGGATAATTTTATATTCATAGATTTCCTACTATAATTAGGAGAAGCTCTAAAAATTAGTTTTGCCATAAAACTAAAAATAAATACTAACATTATTCCACAAATTCTGAAATAATTCCAGAAAATATATAATAATATTATAAACATTAGAAAATAACGTGGGTCCATTTTATATTTCTGAGCTTGCACCATAAATTCTACAAGTCCTAAAAATTAGTTATTAGCCTAAATAACTCCCAATAAATACTAAAAATACTCAAAAAATTCCCAAAAACTTCTAGAAAATATATTTTATTATTTAGAACATAAAATAAAAGTTTGGGATATTTTTAATTATATTTGAATCTAAAATAAATTTTTGAAAATTCAAGAAAATTACAGAAAATTGTGAAAAATCCAAATTAAAAATTTCTGAAAAATCAGGGGGTTACAATCTACCAAACTTATAAAAATTTCGTCCTCGAAATTAAAATTAAGCCATGGTAGAAGTCAAGGATGGTCTAAGATTTGTATTGGTTAAAATGCAAGGCTAGGTTTAACGGAGTGGACGATGTTGCACGTTGCACATTCCAAAAATCATGGGAGAAATTCACATGAGTGAAAATAGGTTTCTTCGTGTGTCATGTCCAATAGTGTGGACACCTAAATGCTCTT
The DNA here is from genome assembly GCA_036927795.1 of Iris macrosiphon. Taxonomy (NCBI): domain Eukaryota; kingdom Viridiplantae; phylum Streptophyta; class Magnoliopsida; order Asparagales; family Iridaceae; genus Iris; species Iris macrosiphon. The sequence continues at coordinate 99,976,482 of JAYESA010000004.1, forward strand.
TTGCATAAAAGCACCCAACAATTGAAACATTGCACAAAGATAAAAATTGGAGGATGGGCATGTCTAGGACAAGGTGTGGAATTTGTAGGAAGGCAGTGACTAGGGAAGTGCTCCAATTATCGAAGCAATGGTAAGGCGCGCCGAGGGATACCATGTTATAAAACTAAATAAAAAAATGTCGTGTTCTATTCCTAAGTGGATTCGAGCTAGCCTTAGTCTCACTATCTAAGCCAAGTAGGTCTACTTCTTAGGTGAGGAGGTTTCACAATCCAGCCAACTTAAGACAATGTCGTCCTCAAAATTAAAATAAGGCATAATTTGTTAATCCTTCGTGTACATAAGGCAAGTCAATCGCAATCTCCTTGCGACAATTAAAATCCTAATCATATCCATTGTAATCACTTCTAGGTTAAGATGACCACTGATCCAATCAAATTCAACCTATGGTTATCTCTTCTCGCTTTTTCAAATTATCCATATCCAAATTTAAATTAAATCCATATATCATCTTCAAGATTTAAATACGCATATCAATTTTACCTTACGATCTCCAATTATCATAATCTCCTCTAGAAGTAATTCGAGTCCATTATTATTCCTATTTTCACTTATAAGTTTTTGTATGCTTCAACTTCTTAAATTCTATTCACATCCTTAATATTTCAAATAGGTAGTCCAACCATCAAGTTTTTTATTTTAACTCAAATCATCAACGTGAAAAAAAAAATTAAAATGCAGTCCACCATTGTTCAAGTCTGAAATTTCATCTTTTTATCCTCTAAATTTCAAGTTGATGATTTTACCTTCATTGTTTAAATCATGTACTTAAGGTATAAATATTGGGTCCTCAATATCAATTCATTAATCCTCATCATCTTAGTCATTCTTCTAAAATTCTCAAAATTAAAATAGCTTGAACCTCTCCCAATTTAATCTTACTCGATCACAATCTAAAAGAAATTCCTCTCGAGTTGACAATGCACTACTACCCAACTTAGAATTTACCCATCTATCACATAAGGCTATATACCTTAAGAGAATATTCCTTAATATGTTTACTCATGTCATTCAATCCTCGAACTTCAATGCCGATTATATCATATATGATATGTCCTTAATTACGAAGAATAATCCTCAAGTATGTGATCGGCCTATGGGGTATATCTAGTATTCTCTGTGTATCAATTTATACCAAGCACGATGTTTCGTCTTTCCGAAATAAGGGAAGACGGAGACCAATAATAAAGAGTTCAAGGGCAGCGTAATAGAATAGAAGTATTGAGATCAAGGCGTTTAAAGAATTCAATTGGGAATTGTCAAAGCAGTTGTGGATTGAAATCCTATTTTGGTAATCCTTTGTTTGCATGCTCGTATTAGTACAGTTATGTAACCGATACGATCTGCTCAGACATATCTAGAGGGTAAGTACAGGCGTCTACTAGTCAACTATATATCTCAATCCACGTAAAGTAGTCGTGTGAAGAGCGAACCAAAATGCACTAAGGTTGATCAGACCATAATACATTGATTCTGAATAGACAATTGTATTAGTGGGGTTGATCAGGCCCCAATAACACATATGTCATGAACAAGCTTGATAAAGAATAAGCTTGCAAAAACTAGGCTATAATATAGCAGCATAAGTCAAGGTAGTACAAAAATTATAAGTACACTAGATGATGATGAAAGGAGGTACAAATCAATTCGAGTTCACAAACAGAAACAAAATAAGCAACAATAATAAAAGACTCTACAATCTCTACAGTTATCATACAACTCCTTGTCTATGTCGCTAGTCGACCAAATGGGGGCAAGGACCTCTAAATTCTATCGTCTGAATAAATACTGTCGTCTTATGCAAGTCTAAAGTTGTGTCATCCTAAGTCACTTCATCAATAGGGCTAGGTGGTACTATGTTGTGAGGCATACTACCCAACTTATAAGAATTAAACTAATACTGTGACAGTCTTAAGAGGGTCCTGCAAAATAACCTTGCACATCTAAATAAAACAGAACTCTTATTTGGGTCTCCTATGGTATTACGTAAGTAATGGTCATCTTAAGTCTTAATCATAGTGCTCATAGGTCATGTGTCAATAGTGAGAATGGACAGGTTACTAGTCTCAAGGGAAAGGAAAGATAACTTGTATCGAGGTGGGGTACTAATTACGCGGTTCAAAGCTAAGGGATAATCATTAGGTCACCATCTATAAGATTAACTCAAACTGTCAAGTTCTAATTACCAATCACATAATAAAAAGTATAGAGTAACAACCAAAATAAACAATAAGAGGCGCACGAAAATCAAGGCAGGATGCAAGTCAAGAAATTAATTCGAATCCGATATAGATGTCAAGAACGATTCAAGCAAGTGGATGAGATCCAAAAACTTATCCTATCCTTATTGCAGGCTTGCTCGGTTCCTAAGTTGAAACCGAACAATTTAGTCGTCGACCTGCATGGGCCACCACAAAAACCATGTCACGCCCCAGTCCCAAAATATCGAGGGACTAGACACGTGGCAATAGCCAGCAGCACACACCGATGGACAAACCCAATTTAATGGATCCATCGGGGCGTACTTAAGCTGTAATACAATAATAATGGTCTAGATATACTAATCTCATCCACAGAAATGAATACAACAATATCAGAATCATAAAGCAAGATCAATCTCAATATGATATAAACTCGGGAAAATAACCCGATAATGAGTCTGATACATCTGTCAAGATACAAGAATAAAGATAACCACAGCAAATACCGAGTATGGGGAAAGCCTATACCCAGATGATACCCTCGGGGATCAATCGTCTACTGGATCTGGTACTGCTCCAGTGTCTGCTCCTGCTCCATCTTCTGCTAATGCTCCTGTCCCGTGTAACTCGGGGTCGATCTCGTCTGCTAGTCCTGGAGACAAAGTCCGGTATCCAGGTCCTCAGGGGACATAACAAGGTACATAAATCGACATGCCAAAATGCAGTGTAATAGTAAATAAAATAAATAGGGTAAACTATATAACCATCTATGTGAAAATGCAATTTGAGAGCATCACTAAACTCAGGCTGAGACCACTACAAGCTCTGTGTCTTGGAGCCGATAGCAGTGTTTACTATGTATTTTACTATGTGTTTACTATGTGTTTACTATGTTTTATATATATATATAAACTCAGCCTGTAGCCTGTGTGTCTCTCCCCACCCAATGTAATCACACGTCTCATGTCCATGATGCACCATGTCCATGTCACGCACGATCATATCTAATGCAGCAAGTCATCTAATATCTATGAATATGATATCTATGTCATAAAACATGTATCCTACACAGAATCACCATGAATATCTCAAGAAGATTCTGTCTCATGAATAGTGTCAAGTGTCCTGGGTTATAGTGTACTTGATAGGACAAATACGAGAATAAAGAGGGTCACAAATATCCATGTCTAGATGACAATACACAACTCCGCGTACGGTGTTGGCACCCGACTATAATCGGACGCTAAGTACGTCACACGGCCCTAGGTTAAGCATGCACAGCAATATAATAAAGCAAGGAAAATATATAACAATACTGCAGAGTTTGGCAAGGTACACTTGCCTGGGGTCCTGTTGCTGGTATGAATCAGAGTCCAAGTCACAGTCCAAATAGCCTATGTATTACAAATTTATCACGTCAAAAGATAATTTATTTTAATTTATTTAATTCTGGAATAATTACTCTAAAATCCTATTTTATTTTTATGTTAATTCCTAAATTTTGTCCAAAGAAACTGAATTTTATCAACTCGAGACTCATGGCACGCAAATCGAGGCGATCTGTTGACCAAAAAGTCAACCGACACAAACTCGACTTTTATGCATGATTTCCTGTAGATTTCAGCATCAAAAATATACTAGAATTTACGGCTCGTCCGAATTCAAATTTGTTTGGGAATTATGGCACATACAAATTTTGTATTGTGCACCGATGGTTAAATTCTAACCTAGAAGTTCTACAGAATTAACAGTATGTAAATATTTCAAATTAAATTCTGGAAAAATATATGTCGATGATCTCGACATTAGATTTCTGAAACTTTAAACGGTTCGTGATTCTGATTCCGGGTTCTCCCGAAATTGCGAAAACATCGAAACACGTCTATTTTCGGACATGCTGTGCTCTACGAATTTTCCAGAATTTAATACTAATAATTTTGTAAAACAAATTATATAATCAGAAAGCTAACCTCAATATCGTTCTAACGCAAGAAACTAGGCCTCGTTTGGAGTCCGGAGCTATGCGCAATGGCTTCTGGAAGATGAAGAAACCCTAGATGACAATTCTCCCAAATCTCTCTCTCTCTCTCTAAAATAATGAGATAATTAGGGTTATTATATTATATATATATAGATGTACCTGCGGCTGAATGGATATCTATAGGCTGACATGTGTCAGAATCTGATTGAATGGTTTTATTTATATTATTTAATTTTGATTTGCCTTTATCAAAATATTATTTAAGTCGTTTTAAATCTAAATAACTCAAAATAAACATTAAAAATAATCATAAAAATCTGGAAAAATTACAGAAAATATATTTTGAACCAAAAAACCTTAGAAAAATATTTGGGATAATTTTATATTCATAGATTTCCTACTATAATTAGGAGAAGCTCTAAAAATTAGTTTTGCCATAAAACTAAAAATAAATACTAACATTATTCCACAAATTCTGAAATAATTCCAGAAAATATATAATAATATTATAAACATTAGAAAATAACGTGGGTCCATTTTATATTTCTGAGCTTGCACCATAAATTCTACAAGTCCTAAAAATTAGTTATTAGCCTAAATAACTCCCAATAAATACTAAAAATACTCAGAAAATTCCCAAAAACTTCTAGAAAATATATTTTATTATTTAGAACATAAAATAAAAGTTTGGGATATTTTTAATTATATTTGAATCTAAAATAAATTTTTGAAAATTCAAGAAAATTACAGAAAATTGTGAAAAATCTAAATTAAAAATTTCTGAAAAATCAGGGGGTTACAATCGTACCGCTCCTCGACGGCTAGAAGACGACCGGTAAGCTCTTCAATTGACAACGTCTTGAGATCCACTAAAGTCTCAATGGCGATGGCGACTTGCATGTACCTGGATGGAACGACTCGAAGGAATTTTTTAACTACCTTCTCGTCGTCCATTTCGTCGCCAAGTAGTTGCAGGTCGCTGACGAGTCCCGTGAGCCGCATCGCGAAGTCCTCGACGGACTCGCCGTCCTTGAACTTCATTGATTCGAAGTCAGCGCACAATTTCTGCGCCTTGGCCTCGCGCACGCGCTCGATCCTCATCCGCATCATCTTCACAGCGTCCCATGCTTCCTTGGCAGTGTCTTTCACTGCCAGTGTCCGCAGCATCTCTGGCGGCACGGCACGGAGTATGACGGACAGGGCCATTCTGTCGTCGCGGTAGTCGGCTTTCCCGGGTTCGATCGCCTCCCACAGGCCTTGTGCCTGCATGTTGACTCTCATTAAGAGAGCCCAATCTGCGTAGTTGGTCCGTGTCAGCATGGGGTACTTGAAGGTGAATGACGTCGACGTCGTGGGGCTTTGCTCGTCGTTGGTTGCCATAGCTTCTCTGTTCCTCAACCCGAGCTCTGATACCAAATGTAGTAAAATAGCCCAGTAACGAGGAAACAGGACACAAGTTTTGTGGAGGATGAATAAACTTGGTGATCTTTATTGAATGAAATGGTGGCTATATATAGTTGAACATTTGATGTAAAGAGATAGACTAAAATAAAAGATATATCAAAGTTGTTTCAACAAACAACTTATCAATCTAAACCAACTAATAATCTAAACCAACTAAATAATCTAAACAAACTAACAATCTAAACAAACTAACAAGATTATCACCAACATATGGAACCCTCTGCTAGAATCCCCCCTCGATCCACTCCTTAACTTGTGGAAGAATGTCCTTCACTATTTTTTTAGTTATGAAAACTTATTTAGTCTCACATTGGATAGAAAGTAAGGAGGACTCCTCCTATATATATAGACCCCCATTTCGAGAAATAAATCAATTAAATCTTTCTACATGGTATAAGAGGCAAAGCTCTGAATCCTTTTTCAAAAAAAAAAATTCCAAAAAAAAAGGAGAATTATCTTTCCCCCTGACCCCCCCCCCCTCCGCCTTCCCTTTTGCGTGGAAGCCAAACCCCCCCACCCCACCCCACCCCCCACCCACCCTCGGGTGTCGTCGATGTTCCCTGCGGGTTTGCCTGCGGGTGTCGTCAAACCCGTCGTTGGATCGTGGATAATCAGAGAGGAACTCTTGTATGATCCTCTGATTTCGATATCAACTTGGGTTCTGAGATTAAAGAGCATATTTCCTGAGAAGTTTTGCACAAATCTCTATTTCTAGCCCTTGTTTCGACAAGTTCTATCCATCGTGCATTTCTCATGCAGCATGAGTTTGGGGGTGTACAGATAAATGGAGAAAGTCGTGATCGCATGTAGGCGCACGATATGTGTTTGAGTTGTGTTTGAGCTCGTCCATGTGTGCAACTGTGGAGATGGGAACACCTGTGACTAGTCAGGAGTTGAAAGAGATACTGGAAAGGGTGGTCAGGGTGTTTCAGGCCAAATTAGAGGAGTCCTCATCCAGTAGGGGCAGTCGTGCCCCCACCAGAACCGTCGCAGGTGATAAAGAAGATAGAGTTGTTGTCCAATGACATCAAACTTGAGGGGACGAGAAACTACCTAAGTTGGTCTAGGAGGACGATGTTGAACCTTCGGACCAAGGGGCTTGAAAAATATGTGAAGATAGTGCATTGAGCCAAAGGATAAAATGAGTGCTAAGTGGAGCACATGGACTCACCTCAATTCTCTGGTGGTTTCTTGACTGCTAACTTCTGTGTTTCCATCCATAGCTGGGATGGTGGAGTCGATCTGCAGTGCAGCTGATGTCTGGAAGACATTGGCTGGGATGTACCTTGGAGCTGGGAGTGTCATGATGATGATGATGGAAGTTGAGAAAAAGATTGATGCTACCACACAGGGGAAGAAAACAGTACTCCAGTATGCAGCGAAGCTAGATAGCTTATGGGCGGACTTGGATCACTATGATCTGCTATCATTGCAAAATCCGTCAGGTGTTCTCCTTGGAAAACAGTACCTTGAGCGTAGGCGTGTGGCTCATTTTCTCAAGGGTCTGAACCCACAGTTTGAGGCTAGGAGGGCAGCAATATGTTATCTGTCATCTTTTCCCTGGATGAGGCTGTTGAAATAGGATATCAGACAGAAAGTGATGAAAGGCGAGACCTCACCAGCTGTCCGTTCGGCATTGGTGATTCCTAGTGCTCCCATCAGCGATGACAGGGAGTGCTATAATTGCCGAAAGAAATGGCACCTCAGTTACAACTGCAATCAACCCCGCAATTCTGGTCGTAGCCGAGGAGGCAGAGAACAGAGAGGTGGACGTACAGGTTAAGGAGGCAGGGGACGAGGCCGGGGAGTTGCTCACCTAACTATGCCAGAGGAGACCACTACTAATATAACTGGAGCCGAGATGACTAAGCTGGAGGAACTACATCAATTCAAGCTTCAGGTTGAGAGTTTTAAGGGCAAGGGACAGGCCACTTAGGATCTAGGCATATCAAAGGTGCATCTAGTGAGTTTATATTATATTATCCGAGCAAACATATGTATCCCGAGATAGTTTAGACTGCTGATGGGACATCCCAACCCATCAGGGGTACTGGCTCGGTCCATTGTACTTTATATGTTATATGTCATCTGTCTTGCATGTTCCTTCATTTTCGGTCAACTTACTTTCTGTTATCTCTCTCCTTGATCAATTGAATTGCACTATTATTTTTGATCGGGATGTGTTCTTTCTAGGAGAAGGCCATGGGGAAGAAGCCTGGGACTAGCATCAGGCGTAATAGCCTTTGGTACTTGGACAGAGAGGCTACAATGCTCGCTGTTACTATTAGTGGAGGGCCAGAGACAGAAGCAATGCTTCAACACTACAGATTGGGACATTTATCTTTTGATAGTTTGAATAAGTTAGAACCTGAGATAATGCATAAAGTAGACAAAAAATATTATTTTGTAATGCTTGTGAACTTAGGAAGCATACACGTTCTACTTATAAAATGGTTGGTCTTCGAAGCCTTGAGTCATTTGCACTTGTTTATTCTGATGTTTGGGGACCGTGTCCTACTACTCCCACTAGTGGATTCAGATGGTTTGTTACCTTCATTGATTACTACTCACGTATGACTTGGATCTATATGATGAAGCAGAAATCTGAGGTGTAAAAATATTTTCAAGACTTCTCAGCATATGTGAAGAGCCAGTTTAGAGTAAATGTGAAGATTCTTCGAACAGATAATGGGACCGAGTATACCAACAAGAAGTTTGCTAATTTTATCCTTAGTCAGGAAATTCTTTATCAAACTACTTGTCCAGACACTCCTGCTCGGAATGGGGTGGCTGAACACAAGAGCAGGCATCTACTAGAAGTGACATGTTATTTGATGCTGACAATGAATATGTCAAAGTTCTTGTGGAGTGAGGCTGTTATGAAAGCATCTTATCTAATTAACAGGATATCGTCAAGAGTATTAGGGATGAAGACACCATGTGAGATAATCTTGGGCTCTAATATTTTTATTGTTCCACCCAGAGTGTTTGGCTGCACATGTTTTGTGCGAGATCACAGAATGATGGTGAGCATGTTGGATCCACAAGCGGTTAAATATATCTTTGTGGGCTACTCATCAAGTCATAAAGGATACAAGTATTGATGTCCCACTAAAAGAAGGTTGTTTGTCAGTATGGGTGTGACCTTCCGGGAGTTTGAACCATTTTATGGGGAGAAGACCGAGTTAAGTTCCTTTCTCGATGATGGATCTATTAATTCTAGTAGAGAGGGGGAGAATGAGAGTGGCATCATGGTCGGTATAATTCTATGTCCTTTTGAGTTACCGAGGAGTGATGGTGTCTCAGGGGGAGCTGACAGTCAGGGAGGCTAAGAGTATGTAGGGAGCATGAGCAGCATGAGCTTCCTCCTTCTATGCCTAGGCCAGTACCCACAAATGCTGATATCCCAAGTCCCTCTTCTCCAGGACCTTCTTCAACCCTTCCACCTGAGTCACCTGGTAATAATTCCTCCTCTGATGCTTCTAATACTCCTGTCTTGCTTCGTAGAACTTCTAAAGTCAATGCTGGAAAACCTCTAGCTAAGTTTGGTAGTTGGGATACTGATATTGCACATTACATTTCATATGCATCCACTCCACATGCATATAAGTCCTTCCTTGCATCATTAGATTCAGTTCTTGTACCTAACAACTGGCAGGTAGCTAAGCAAAATCCTAGGTAGTTGAGTTACATGCAGGAGGAACTTCAGGCCTTGAAGAAGAACGACACGTGGAAGCTGGTACCACTGCCAGCTAGGAAGCGTGCTGTTGGATATAAATGGGTTTATACTGTTAAGCAGACTCCAGAGGGCAAGATTGACAGGTATAAGGCCAGCTTGGTTGCTAAAGGCTATAGCTAAACTTATGGTATCGACTATGACGAGATATTTGCTCTAGTAGCAAAGATGAGCACTGTACGAGTGTTGGTGTCATGTGATGCCAACTTCAATTGAAAACTACATCAGATAGATGTCAAGAACGCTTTTTTGCATGGGGACCACCAGGAGGAGATGTATATGGAGATTCTACCAGGTTTTGCTAATTCACAAGCAACAAAAAAGGTATGCAGATTGAAGAAGTCTTTGTATGGACTAAAGCAGTCTCCGAGAGCATGATTTGATAGATTTAAGCTTGCAGTAGTGGTATGGGGTATAGGCAGTGCAATAGAGATCATATTGTATTTTACAAGCACTCCAAGACTCGTATCACTGTTCATGCAGTCTATGTTGATGATATTGTAATTACTGGAGACGATACTAAGGAGATCCTACGACTGAAGAAAAGACTTGGAGAGAAATTTGAAGTTAAGGATCTGGGACAGTTGAAGTACTTCCTCGGAATTGAAATTGCAAGGTCATAAAAGGGTATAGTACTTTTTCAGCGAAAGTATGCTCTAGACCTTCTTTCAGAGACAGGAATGCTGGGTTGCTGGGTTGCTTCTACTCCTATCGAGCAGAATCATAAGTTGTGTGTTGAGTGTAGTGATCCGGTGAGTAAGGAGCAATATCAAAGATTAGTTGTTCGGCTTATATATCTATGTCATACGAGATGATATTACTTACTCCGTGAGTGTGGTGAGTAGATATATGCATGATCCCAGAGAGCAGCATATGGAGAAAATTTGCAGAATTCTCAGGTATATTAAAGAAAGTCTAGGAAAGGGGTTATGGTTCAGAAGTTCTGGACATCTAAGAGTTGAAGGCTACTGTGATGCCGATTGGGCGGGTTGTATGGACGATCGTAAGTCCACTACATGTTACTGTATTTTTGTTGGAGGCAATCTTGTATCTTGGCACAACAAGAAGCAAGATGTAGTGGCTAGGTCTACAACTGAGGCCAAGTATATGGCTATGGAAGTTAGCCTGTTCAAAATAATGTGGGTGAAAAGTTTGTTGGCTGAGATGCGTTTATTTAGAGGAGACTCTCTGCAACTTTTGTGTGACAACAAATCAGCAATTGATATTACAAATAATCCAATACAGTATGATCGCACCAAACTTGTGGAGATTGATCGGTTCTTCATCAAGGAAAAACTGAATAGAAAAGTTTTGACTTTGAGCTATGTGAAATCAGCAGAGCAGTTAGCTGATTGTTTAACTAAAATTTTGGTTTCTAGAGAGTTTGACATCTTTTGTAACAATATGGTGGATGATTGATATCTATCGCCCATCTTAAGGGGGAGTGTTTGTTGGCACAATATTTATGTTGAGTTTTTGAATATGGCTAATCGATTAAGTTTAGCATTATGGTAATCGATCAATCACTATAGTATCTTCTACTTAAACTCAGCATTGTCCAGATATGTAATATTTGCTTTTGTATATTTCCTTGTTCTTTTAACATGTACTTACAAAAAACAAGATCAGCAATGGACATATTCTATATGACGATGAGCCAAAGACGGTATTCAGATTTCCAGATCTGATTATCTTTAGCCAACTGTCGTCAAGAAAAAAAGCCTCTTCAAGTCAGCTGATGTTTCAGAAGCTTGGCATCATCAATGCTCTTAGTTTTCATATATAATCTTATATTTTATTTGAGTATAGGACTTATGTAAGTCGAGTTGCACTGGCAACTAGAAAGCAACTCAGTCCACTCAAATAGCCTAAAACCTATCCACCCAGAAATCAGGCCAAATATATCTTGAACCTATCTACCAAACTAGTCTACATACAAACTTGGATCTACCTAAAATAGGTAAACATAACTCGGACCGAATTTGCTCCGAATTTGTACTGAACTCGGTTACCCTATTAGTATGAAATCATCCAGTTGTTATATCCCTGATTTTTTGGCCTCCAACGTTCAAAAATTCAAATATTCCCTACCAAATTCTGGCCAAACTCGGTTTGGTAATAACCTACAAATAGAGTTAAATTTTCACATTTTTACTCACTCAACCATTCTCAATATTTCTATCCTATATTGAGTAAACTCTCAGAGCATAAACTTTCTTATCTCCAATATCAACTCCTAGCCTTCTAATGCCAAGTGCGGTCTCGGTCTAGAAGTCTACAGAGTTGTAAAGAGCTTGGTTTATCAAGCCCATGTTCTGTGTGAAGTTGCGAGCCTTCGGATCAAAACTCATGGTGTGTGAAATTGCGAGACTTCGGATCAAATCTCGTGATTGTAAGAAGTTGGCAAGTCTTTGGATCAAAGCTTGTGATTCACTATTGGTGATTATAGTGGATAAAACTCCGAGCTTGAGTTCTCGAGACTGGACTAGTCCTTTCAGAGGAAAACTAGTATACATCACGGTGTTTGCGTTTGCTCTCTCTTTATCTTACTTTATTATATTGCATATACACTGCTAGTTATTTACTGCCTTCACTTTGCTTAATTTTTAATTAGGTAGATTATTCAGATGTACTCTATTCACCCCTCTCTAGAGTTGCCATATACGGTCCTTCAATTGGTATCAGAGCAGGTGCTCTTTATATAGAAACTATTGCTCATATCAATTGCTCCTTCAATTGTATCAGAGCAGATAGTCTCTTATTTAATTTTTAATCCCAATTGTTCCTTCAATTGGTATCAGAGCAGGTAGTCTCTTATTTAATTTCTGATCCCAATTGCTCCTTCAATTGGTATTAGAGCAGGTACTGTTTATATAGGAACTATTGCTCATACCAATTGCTCCTTCAATTGGTATCAGAGCTAGTTCTCTTGATATAGGCTTAACATCCTAAGAGACTTATAGCAACTATTAGATCTATCCACACAAACAATGGTGAAGGCCTGTCCACAAATAGGCCACCTCTATTTGATGGAACCAACTACACTTACTGGAAAACACGTATGGGTTTCTATCTTAGATCACTAGACTTTGACCTTTGGTCAATAGTTGAGAATGGCTACAAAAAGCCTGCTAAGATTATTGTAGATGGTAATCTCATAGATAGGCATAAAGATAAGTATACTGATGTAGAAAAGAAATAATCCAGTCTTGATGCTAGAGCTGTTAATGCTTTATTTTGTGCCTTATACAGTACAGAGTTCAACAGTGTATCAACATCTACCACTTCGCATGAGATCTGAAAACTTCTCGAGGTGACTCATGAAGGAACTACTCAAGTGAAGGAGTCTAAGATAAGCAAACTAACACAAGAATACGAGGCATTCAAGATAAAGTCAAATGAGACCATCACTCAGATGTTCAAAAGATTTCTTGACATCGTCAATCCTCTATCATCTCTCGGTAAGGAGTACATCAACCATGAAAAGATACGTAAGGTGCTTAGAGTGCTTCCGAAGAATTGGAACCCAAAAGCAACGGCGATCGTTGAAGGAAACGACCTTACTACAATGACGATGGAAACACTCATGGGGAAGCTGATAACACATGAGCTGGACCTCAACGACCTCGAAGAAAAGTCAACTTCCAAAGATAAGGCCATCGCACTCAAGGCGCATCATAAAAAATCCTCCGACGATGCTTCTGAAGATGAAAAAACTGACGATGATTCTGACAATGAGGATCTGGCCCAAATTTCTAGTAACTTCGTCAAACAATTCTTGAAGTTTGTGAAATAAAACCAAAAGAAGAAAGATCTTGAAGAAGAACCAATTTACTACAATTGCAGAAGGCCAGGCCACATGATGAAAGATTGCCCCAAAGCAAAAAGGGAGAATCGATATGAACGATCAAACAAAGAGAATCTTCGTCTCGCAAATATGCAAATACAAACATCTGGTGTGAAAGTGAAGCTAGCGATTCGGAAGAAAGCCCTCGACATGCTGCAAATGTATGCTTAACGGCATTCACTAACGAGGTAAAAGATAATCATTTACTTAAAGATTTTTCTTATGATGAATTATCTGATACTTTTAATGATTTATTTAAAGATCATAAGAAGCTTATGGATAAGTATAAGCAAGCCAAAAAAGATATTAAATCTTATCTGCTTGAGAATGAAAAGCTTACTAGTTTACTAAATAAAGCTAGAGATAATTCCTCTCCTAACGACTATGATGATATCCCCAAACTTAAGCTTAACTTATAAGAAGCACTTGACTGCTTTGATGAAAGCAATCAAGAAAATGCTAAACTTAAGGAGGATTTGGAAAAAAAGAGGAAGAAGTACACTAATGCATCACTTAGAATTGATGCTCTTACTACTAAATATGATGATTTATATGGCACCTCTAAAAAGTTAGAGATTAGATTGGGAAAGCAGTTCATACAACCTACTACTCAGTCTAACACGAGACACGTGGCTAAACAAAAAAGCACTCACAATAAGATATCAGCAAGAAAACCAAATGCTAAACACTATCATGCATGTAGAACACAAAATACTTCGCATAATCATGCATTTTATTATAAATATCCATGCAAGACATGTCACACCACTTCACATACTCATCCTTCTATACCCAACACAAATGCCTATGCTATATGTAATTATTGTGGTTTAAAAGGACACATTACACATCAATGTAAGGCTAGAAAATTGGCCGATATGAATATGTATAAGTGGGTTCCCAAAGCTAACAAATATGGATCCAAATCTTGGATACCAAAGTCTATGACTAATGATGTAGGTAGAACACTTTATGTCGAGATTTAGCACCGAGGAGAACGTTGGTGATTGCAAAGCTACAAGGGTCATCTTCTAAGCAATTGCACCAACATAAATATGCTTACTTGAGCCACTTTGGTAACATACTAATTATTTTTTCTTGAATTTCTATAATTAAAGAATCTAGCATATGTCTTATTAATATCTTTTAGTTGGTATTTATTTAAATTAATGAGAGATGTGATACTGGCATGCTTAGTTAATTTTCTTGTAATTACTTCTATTCAGCATGACTAGTTGATTAGCCTCACTGATTAGTTCACACTATAGAGTTATTTACTTTCCATTAGTATGACACAATTGTCTATGCATGCTTTATAAACTTTTAGTAAGCTTTATTCGTCAAGAATTAGGATTCTAGATTTTGATGTTGTATGATGTTATAATTAGCATATATACCTATTAAATCTAAGTTCTTTAAAGTTAAGATTACTTTTGGTTATAAGTCGAAAGGGCCCTTCCATCAAAAATGTGTAAATAGCCTAAGTGATACGGTACTTAAGTGTCTTTGTGACCACCGCTAGCTGAGATCCGGTCCCTACAGCTAACCCAAGATGATCAACACTTTATTGAATAATGATTTGTTAAGGTCTATTTGCAATTGTTTCCATAATACAACAGTGAATCTGAGCCCTACTCCTTGAATTTAAAGTTGACAAATTTTAGTATAGACTATGACACAATGACTTTTAGTAAGCACTACTGGATTTTTCTAATTGTTTCAAAACTATGCCACTTAGTTTTAATTTGAGTTTAGACTTTGACTAGTTACAATGATATTAGAGAGAAGTTGTTTAATTATCTCTTCCATATGACTAAATGTGCATATTCATTTATGCTTCTCTTGTATTATTGTTACCCAATGTTTCTATATTAATATACTGTATCTAGTTTCCTATAATTGGTATCTAGTTTCCAATTGGTAAGTATATGGTTATGATATGCATGTCATTATTTTACATGATTTCTTATGCTGTTAGTCTAGATACTTACTCCTAATTTACCAAATGATCATATTATATGTTTTATGTTACTCACCTTGTCTTCATGATATACACTTTGTTTGCAGGGGAGCCGTAAATAATATATTTTAACAAAGGAGGAGAAATATGTCAAATATGTGCATATTCGCCAACGTCGTACTACGGGGGAGCTTATGAACATGTAGAAGCTTCGGTAAAGATTTGTATTAATATATCCTATTACGGGAGAGCTTCTTTTTTATCATGTCAATGGGGGAGAAGTAAGTTTAAGTATGCAAGTATATGTTTAAGTAGTATACTTATAGTAATTTATGCTTATTGTTTTTGATATATGCATCGATTATATTTGTCTTAAACTTAACTGATTTGCCATGATCAAAAAGGGGAAAGATTGTTGGCACAATATATATGTTGAGTTTTTGAATATGGATAATCGATTAAATTTAGCATTATGGTAATCGATCAATTACTATAGTATCTTCTACTTAAACACAGCATTGTCCAGATATGTAATATTTGTTTTGTATATTTCCTTGTTCGTCTAACATGTACTTACAGAAAGCAATAAGCAAGATCAGCAATGGACATATGTTATATGATGATGAGCCAAAGACGGTATTCAGATTCACAGATCTAGTTATCTTTGGACAACTGCCGTCAAGGAAAAAAACATCTTCAAGTCAGCTGATGTTTCAGAAGTTTGGCGCCATCAGTGCTCTTGATTTTTATATGTAATCTTATATTTTATTTGAGTCTAGGAATTATGTAATTTGAGTCACACTGGAAACTAGAAAGCAACTCAGTCCACTCAAATAGCCTAAAACCCATCCATCCAGAAATTAGGCCAAATATATCTTGAACCTATCTACCAAACTAGTCCACATACAAACTTGGATCTACCTAAAATAGGTAAACAGAACTCGGACCGAATTTGCCCCGAATTCGTACCGAACTCAGTTACCATTTTAGTATGAAATCATCCAGTTGTTATATCCCTGATTTCTTGGCCTCCAACGTTCGAAAATTCAAATATTCTCTATCGAATTCTGGTCGAACTCGATTTGGTAATAACCTATAAATAGAGTTAGATTTTCACATTCTTACTCACTCAACCATTCTCAATCTTTCTATCATATAGTGAGTAAACCCTCAGAGCCTAAACTTTCTTATCTCCAAGATCAACTCCCAACCTTCTAATGCCAAGTGCGGTCTCGTTCTAGAAGTCTACAGAGTTGTAAAGAGCTTGGTTCATCAAGACCCCGTTCTGTGTGAAGTTGCGAGCCTTCGGATCAAAACTCGTGGTGTATGAAGTTGCGAGACTTCGGATCAAATCTCGTGGTTGTAAGAAGTCGACAAGCTTTTGGATCAAAACTTGTGATTCACTATTGGTGATTATAGTGGATAAAACTCCGAGCTTGAGTTCTCGGGACTGGACTAGTCATCTCAAAGGAAAACCAGTATACATCGCGGTATTTGCGTTTGATCTCTCTTTCACTTTATTATATTACATATATATTGCTAGTTATTTACTGCCTTCACTCTGCTTAATTTTTAATTGGGTAGATTATTCCGCTGTACTATATTCACCCCTCTTTAGAGGGGCCATACACGGTCCTTCAGTGTTGAGTTATGGAAACTTATTTAGTCCCACATTGGATAGAAAGTAAGGAGGAGGCTAGCCTCCTTCTATATATATGAACCCCCTCTTTGAGAAATAAATCAATTAAGTCTTTGTACACTATTCATAGCCTAAATATCACTGTTAATAGTGGGTTCGGTTTGGTTCAATTTTAAATGATTTTTAGAATAACCAAACCGTAGTCGAACCAAATCGGTCGATTATTTAAAAAGTCCAGCCGAATCAATCTGACCTGACCATCGATTCGATTAAAAATTGATCGATTTGGTTTGATCCGGTTTGATTTGGTTGGTTTGACTCAAATATACACAACCCTAGATGGACTCTCAAAATCTCCCCGTTCAGAAAATAATTTGACAGAAAATGTTGTTGCCATGTGATTCCACGTAACTAAATATTGGGATGCCTTCTAACTATGATACACTTAGAATAAGATATATGATTAATGATTTTGTTTATCCTCCCCTCCCTCTTGGACAACATGTATTATTATTTGATGCATACCTTTATCCATGGTTGTTTAGTTTGGATAATAAGAATGCTATCATGCATTTTCAAATTAACATATATCTTTGGTACACGAAGAAGAACAATCAAACTAACTTTGGTTATCTAGATTAAGCTTAGATATATCATGTAAATATTAATTGGATATGCATAAACATCTTACCTAGACATATTCATATTTGCTACATATGCATATTCGATTCGATTTGCCTTATGCATTCGGTTCTATTTACCTTATATAAATTTATTTTTATTTATTAAATAAGAAAATAAAATTTAAAAAATATTTTTATGAGATAAAAGAAATCGATATTTTCCTTATCAGGCATCTAAAAAATTCAAACAAATAGTTTTCAAATAGATGATGCATGTTGTTTTTGTTTGGCATGTCTCTAGTATTCCCTAAATTCTCATTGTTGTGTATCATAACTTGGCAACACAAAGATGACGTATTTTCCCATAAATATTTGGAATCTTCTTCCAATAGATATTAAGCACCAGCTACGAAAATTCATAATATTGTCTGAAACATACATTTTCTTTAAAAATAATTTCCTCTTTGAGATAAACTATACTAATTATTGCAATTTTGTTTTCTATTTCTGGAACAAATTATTGACTTGCATAATATGTTTGATAACTCAAGAATGAAGAAGCGAATCTAAAAGACAAGCATTGCCCACCAGTAAATTGAAATAAAAAATATAATATAATATGAAAGGTTAATCATAGACGTTTTATGGATTATTTTTCATGCAATTTGGGTTTGAAAAAAAATGAATATTTTCATAAACTTACTCGGTTGAAGACAAATTGAGCATACATCAGGTTTGTCGATTCCTCTCTTCAAGATCTCCAAAAATTCCTCTCGTCAAGAACTCTTCGAAAATCTTATTTCTCATATCGTCATTAAATTGATGGCATGGAACTTCTCAAGTGTTCGTGTATAATGTGTTATAAAAGTAATAATGTGTTATAAAAGTAATCAAGAGATGGAGACAATGGTGTAGCCGAATAAAAAGTCATCTAGGACTTCTTTAGTAACTCATATATAAGGTTTTTTTATACTTTAGGTCTCGAATAAGTTATAAAATATGAATTTGGGTCTCCATAATCGACATAATTAGTATTTGGATCTTGAATAAAGTTTTACCTCACGATAGGTCCACAAATACTATAATTTTATCTCTTATTTGTACTGGAGTAACTCTTTCATCATCTGTATACATGAATTACAAGTCAACCGTTGGTATAAAATCCAAATACAAATTAGGTCGACTATACAAATTTTATAACTTTTTTAAGTCCCAAAGTCTAAAAACTCCAATATATAAGGGGAGAAAACATTTAGGATTTGTGTATATCTAAATATAGGCAACCACTATTTGTGGTTATTCATAAATATTGTCACGCTTCAGTCCCATAATACGTAAGGACCAGGATACGTGGCATTGGCTAGCTACGTATCAAGTGAACTCAAGTCCAACTCGAATACGTATACGTTGTCCAAGAATGATGTAACTATCTCCATAACATAACATCTCTATAACTCAATCCATATGATACAATAAAACATAAAGAATAGACAATATGAATACTAGTCTGTGGCCTAATATACATACTTGTCCAAATATACTAGAAAGAACAATATGAGTCTACAAACACTAGGCTATTCAGAAGATGTAAACAACAAAATAAAATATATACTATGAAAGAACAGATACATGTCATGTAAAGATAATCATCCACAATCCATCAAGAGAACTCGGCAAACCAACTCAAATAACATGAAAGAAAATCGGGTCCTCAGAGGGACGTAACAAGATAAAAATAACATGTTATATCTATACTGTAATATAAATAAATGCAATAGGATGTTTCTAACCTCCTAAGTGTACATTTAAAGGACAACATTCAACGCATGGGCATTAGTAGGCTCATGGTCTATACATATACTACAAGCAGTCATCTGTATTCATACATAACGTTAGCAAACGCCAGCCATGATAATCAAACTCATAATCTACCATAGTTCCCTCTGAAGCCTATGGTTCACCTATTTGGGTAGCCCATACGCCTAATGATTGTCTTCCCCCAAAATCTCCACACTGACCAAGTCGTATACACATGTCCAGCTTGTAACTACTTGAGTCTCGAAGGCACTAATCAAAGTAGTTATGTTTCTAACCATCACATATTTCGTTCGTATCGATGATCAGTCGAGTACGATAGTCCGTGTCCCTAACATGATTCTCATATCCATGTCATGTGTGTGTCAAGGTCAAGGAGATATGAAAATATTCCACAATTATAGGGGTAGTTGTCTAGCAACTAAGGCCACATGCATAAAGTAAAAATAAAGCAAGAGAATCGACAAACTCCGTCGGTCGCACTCAAGCCTAGCTTGGATGCACAGTTTATATCACAAGTGAATCGAATAAACAAAAAAGGATACATGCTGGAATATATATATATATATATATATATATAGTAATCATAGAAAGGTATACTTGTCTGGGGTTTGAAAAAAGTTTGAATAACGTTCTAACTATGAACTCGTCAGATCAGGAATAGCATGTAAAGTAGGAACGGATCAGACAACTCTGGATGTTGGAATAAACATCACTAATATATCCAAAATAAGTGAGATAGTCAGAATAGCCTATCCATAAGTTTACTTTGGATATAGAGGCAAAAATGACAGTTTCGGATCAAAACGGGGTCCACCGATAGACTCGTTTACCAAAAAACGTACGTGTCAAGACTAAGATGTACAAATTTAGCAAATTTAGCAAATTGTATATTATTTTTGGCTAAAATGATGCCATGAATCCAACGGTGATGTCAAATTCGTGATCTGAAGTCCTGGGTTCAAAAATATAATTTTGTTTTGAACATTTTTTGTGAAAATGTGATTTGAACGACCAATTTTAGCATTGAATTCAACCAATAAAACAATAGAATAATGGAATAAAATTTAACAAATAGAAAGGTGGTTATACATGTTGTGCAAAGGTGCTGACATCTCATCGAACGGAGCTACAACGAGGGAGAAATAAATTCATAAAGTTGATGCGACAAAATTGTTGAAAATAAACACAGTTTAAGCACACAACTTGTCTACCTGTTTTGATCTATCAAATGATCAAATCAACGGCTAAAAATTAATAGAGAGATAGAGAGGAGTATACCGAGATGGAGATGGAGATGGAAGAATAGGATCAACAATCCAACGATCGGATCATCCAAAAAAATGTGCGTAAAGTCGTCTCAAAACTGCCACAAAAACTTTCTGTTTGAATATCCGACTTTGCAAGTAGATTTTTCATAGCAAATAAAAAATTAAAGTTTCAAATTGGGTAGTAGGGTCGGGGGAGTGGGAGATTGGAGGTCTACATGCTAGTATTACAATGGAGGAAGTGAATCAAGGATCCAACGATCATATTGGTCGAAAAGTCTATGTGAAGTTGTTATCGTGAAAAGGAAAATTATGCATCCAACACTCACCGACGGAATATGGTTTTGGAATGAGATTCCAGTCGCCGGGCCGGATGTGATGGCGATCCATCGGAGAGACGCAAGGCGCACATGCCTAGAGTGCTCGCGCGAGAGGAGGACCCCGGGATAAGGCGCGGCTTTCGGAGCTGTTCGTTCAGTTCAGAAGGGGCTTAACGGGTTGAGGGGAAAATGGGTTTAAAGGCTTCGAAATTATGGCTGTCGGGTGTTGGGAGTTTTAGGTTGTAAAACTTTGGTTGTAAACTTAGTATTAGTGGACTTGCTTTATGCTACAGTTACAACCAAATGCTTACAACCCTTTTACAACCTGCCACGTGGCACCACGTGGCATGCTTTCATTGGGAGAGGGGGAAGAGGTGGAACCAGGTGGGACCCCATATAGCAGGAGGGTTAGAGGGAAGGTGGGGCCGGGTGGGACCCATATGTAAGGAGGGGGGAGAGAGGTTGTAAGAAGGTTGTAAAGCTTTGGCTGTAAACTTAGCATTATTTGGCTTTTTTATGAAGTGGTTAATAGTAATTGAAGTAAGATGTGGAGAGAAATGATAGGTATTAATTATGGTCTGGGAAATTTTGGTTTAGGGAGAAATTAGGAATTATAAGTTAGGAATGAAAGATGGGTTGTTTGGGAAAGAATTTGGATTTATGTTTAGGAGTTATACAAATAAATAAAATAACATTGATAATATGTATAAACATATATACATATCTACGAATACACATTATATGAACTCTTTTATTGTAATCTATACTACTATATAACAAGGAAAGTAAGGCTTCACCATGAAAAAAAATTGTTCCTAAAATATCCTTATCTATGTTTACTACTTAAAATTGTTCATTAAATTTAATATGAATAGTTAGGTAATTGCGTGTGAAAAAAAAATGATATTGTTGTTTCCTCTCCCCAAGATGTAAAGAATTAATAGATTTTGCTCTTCTCAAGTAATAAAGATAAATTATTTATTGTTTAATTTTTTAAATAGTATGAAATACGTGCAAGGCACATGAATATATACAAGTTCCATATAAAAAATATATACCGCAATATTTTTAGATCTCCTATATATTATAGATTATAATATAAAAAATGGGAGAGGAATTACATAATATATACGGTTTACAACACTAATAATAATTGTCATGAATTAAGACATTGAAACAACCAACTAAAGGTTAGGTTGATTATGAGGGGCTACAAATATGAATTAAAGCCCATTTAGTCATCTCACTAGATAGCATGTGCAAAAATGTATGTTTTTCTTTGTACTTAAAATTCCAACAAGGTTTTCCAAAGAGTCAAGCTGCACTGAATACTAGAACTTCGGCAATATCACAAACCCAGTATTTTACATAGATACATTTAAGGTGCCACTACAAAAATACTTGATGCTTCCTAATTTTCTTCCGTTACAAAAAAATGGATCACCTTAACATTTGTTGTCCAAAAGGATAATCAGTAATATGGCTGAAAATACTGGGGAAAAATATCTAAAGAATAAAAATAAAAAATCGTTGAGTACGCTGACAGCGTGAAGCGGACAAAGGTGGCCTCGGCCATGCTTCTTGGCATTCTGGGAAGTTGGGAGCTTCCACTTGCTCAAACAAGCTTCATATAAGAACCAGGTCAGCAGAAAGACATCTGAAGCATGATACTGAACTATACAAGATCGTATGGAAAATGAGGACGAGGAGGACCAGGAAAGAGGACCAAGGCCCATACTCTGCTAAAAGAATGAAGAACCATATAGATCACTCAAACTGCTGTGAAGTTGGAGAATAGATGATGCATCATGTTATCTAGGGCTCCTGGGTAAAACTTCCTGGCAAACAAATAACACGGCCGCTTAATTCCATTCCACAAGCAGGGTTTCTTCATGACTTTCCTCTGCAAAATAATATAAGAATTATTATATTACTAGCTCAAAAATCACATGAGTAACATTTAAAAGGATTTCTTGGAATAAAGTACAAAAATGTTAGGACTTGCAAATTTCTAGAGTCATCTCCAAATGTCTTATCTACCCAACTTCATTTACTTGCACTATATACCAAGTCGTGCATACCACCACCCATGAAGAACCGTGTTTAGTGTCACTGTAAGTTTAACCGTGTTTGGTGTCACTCTAAGTTTATGAGCTATAGAGTTCAATGCCAGCTCCAATGTCTCTCAAGTGCAGATGCCCAGACCATTTGTTTGTAGTTTTTATCTTCTCCCTCTTGTATCTTCTAAATGTGCATTCCTCTCCCAATCTTTTCTAATATTAACAGCACACAGACATCTTAGACTACGCAATGTTAGTCCGGAAGTATGATCAAAGAAGGAGAGAGATCCAATGAGTAGAGACTTACACAAGAGTTCCTCTACTAAATCCAGAAGAGAAGTTGGTGCACTGAGATTCACACGAGAGTTTCTCTCAAGTAACACACAACCCCAAAGAAACACTATAATACCAAGAACATGTTACAAACTGACCAAAGGAAGAAAAAGAAAAATACAACAAGAATCAAAAAATGTTCTTCTCTTTACGTTCGCAGACGCTACAATAAGATAGAACAAACACAAGAAGAAAGACACAAAGAACTTCTTGCTGGGGTGATCAAATCCACCGGTGCTCAAAGCAAGATTCGCCCTATACGACGATCTGCTTCCAGGATCCAGCAAGTTCAAACGAGAACTTCTGGAACGCTCTAGATCACCTTCAGAATCACTCGGAAAAACAATTTGTGGAAGAGGTGCTCTCACTGCCGCATATGCTCTGGTGCTCTCGGTATTTCCAACTCTCCCAAATGAATGTGGAGAGTCTCTCTATATAGAGGAAATCAACATCTATGCGCACATATGTGAGCATATGCGCGCATACGCACTGTCCGACCAAATCCTCCGAATCTGGGTGTCAAAGCCGCACGCGCCGCCTACGTTGCATGCGCCGCCTGAGCCGCCTTTACGTTGTACTACACAGAGCATACAGCTCTGCCAGGCGCCGAAAGCTGCAGTCGCATGGCACTGATAACCACGTGCCGCATGCACTCCGGCGCCAACAGCAGTCCATGTCCTCTCCACATCAGACTCGTCACATAGCACCTAGCCACATAGCGACCCTACCGCATAACGACCTTGCCGCATAGCACCTCGTCGCGTACCGACTCGACGCATAACGTCTCGCCGCATAACGACTCGACGCATAACGTCTCGACGCATAACGCCTCGTTACATATCGACTCGACGCGTAACGCCTCGCCGCATATCGACTCGCGCATAAAACGAGCGCAACATATGCGCACAAGGGCCATGCGGCCGATGCAGACGTGCTAAGTAAAAAGTGCGCCATCAAAGCGCCACTTTGCGCCCTTGAGCCCGAGTCCGAGTCGCTAAGCCCCTAGCTCCTAAGAAAATTTCTCAAAGGTGATGACAAAACAAAGATTGTTAATATGGAGTTCATACTTAATCCCTCTTGA
Organism: Iris macrosiphon; assembly: GCA_036927795.1. Lineage (NCBI taxonomy): Eukaryota > Viridiplantae > Streptophyta > Magnoliopsida > Asparagales > Iridaceae > Iris > Iris macrosiphon. Next base: position 100,000,867 of record JAYESA010000004.1, read on the forward strand.
AAAATCAACTAACATAGGCCATTCCAACTAGAACGAACACAAGAAGAAAGACAAAGAACTCCTTGCTGGAGTGATCAAATACACCCGGTGCTCAAAGCAAGATTCGCCCTACACGACGATCTGCTCTCAGGATCCAACAAGTTCAAACGAGAACTTCTGGAACGCTCTAGATCACCTTCGGAATCACTCGAAAAAACAATTTGTGGAAGGGGTGCTCTCACTGCCGCATATGCTCTGGTGCTCTCGGTATTTCCAACTCTCCCAAATGAATGTGGAGAGCCTCTATATATAGAGGAAATCATCACCTATGCGCACATAAGTGAGCATATGCATGCATACGCACTGTCCGACCCGATCCCCCGAATCTAGGTGTCAGAGCCGCATGCGCCGCCTGAGCCGCACGTGCCGCCCGCGCTGCATGCGTCGCTTGTACGCTGTACTGCACAGAGCATAAAGTGCCGCCAGGCACCGAAAGCTGCAGCTGCATGGCACTGATAACCACGTGCCACATACGCCGTACTACGCCGCCAACAACAGTCCATTTTCCCTCCACATCAGACTCGTCACATAGCACCTAGCCGCATAGCGACCCTGCCGCATGACGACCTTGCCGCATAGCACCTCGCCGCATACAGACTCGACGCATAATGTCTCACCGTATAACGACTCGATGCATAACGTCTCGACGCATAACGCCTCGTCGCATACCGACTCGACGCATAACGCCTCGACGCATACCGACTCACGCATAAAACGAGCACAACATATGCGCACAAGCGCCATGCGGCCGATGCAGTCGTGCTAAGTGCAAAGTGCGCCATCAAAGCGCCACTTTGCACCCTTGAGCCCGGGTCCGAGTCCGAGTCCGAGTCGCTAAGCCCCTTTGGGACTTATCTCCTAAGAAAATTTCCCAAAGGTGGTGACAAAACAAAGATTGTTAATATAGAGTTCATACTTAATCCCTTTAAGAGAGTTTCAATATTACTCAGCATGAAGACTTGCGCTTCCGTGCGGTGCTACGCCGCTTTGACATGGCTCGCAACTTAGGTTTACTCTCTCTTGTGGTGTCACCCACTGTAGAATGAGGTCACAGGCCTCTTCGTAGTGTTGTACTACATCCCAGCATGAAGCCTTGTGCTTCCGTCCAGATTATCTTAATCCCCAGGAAGACATCTGCATCTCCCATGTCCTTCATACTGAATTTGAACGAGAGGAACGTCTTTGTCCTAGTAACACATTCTACATCCGTGCCTAGGATTAACATATCGTCTACATAGAGACAAACGATGACCTCTTTTACCAGCGAACTTCGTGCACACACATTTATCAGTTTCGTTGACCTTGTAGCCATTTGACCTGATTACTTTGTCAAACTTTTCGTGTCACAGTTTGGGAGCTTGCTTCAGACCATACATTGTTTACCAACTTGCACACTTTGTTTTCAAGACCCTTGACAACAAAACCTTCTGGCTGCTGCATGTAAATCTCCTCAGTCAGTTCACTATTCAGAAATACTGTCTTGACGTCCATCTGATGAATCATCAATCTATGAATAGCACCCAGAGCAATCAACATTCTGATAGTTATCATCCATGCAACATGAGAATAGGTGTCAAAGTAATCAATCCCCTGCATCTGAGAAAATTTCTTGGCAACTAGCCTGGATTTGAACTTATCAACAGTTCCATCTGCCTTTATTTTCTTCTTGAAGATCCCACTTGCATCCGATGGGTTTAGCTTCTTCAGGCAGATCGACTAACTTCCAAGTATTGTTAGAAGTTATCGAATCAAACTCGTCATTAACAGCCTCCTTCCAGAAGACAGCGTCTTTGGTCTTCATTGCCTCATCATAGGTAAGCGGATCAGCTTCCACATGATAGATAACAAAGTCTTCTCCGAAGTCCTTCGGCCTCCTCACTCCCTTTGCTCTGGGCTCAGCGGGTTTTGGTTCTAATATTGTCTTATCAAAAGACAACTTCTTGAACTATTTCTCTATGGGGGTACTTGCTTCGTCGGTGCTAGCAACATTCTTCGGAACATCCACGTGAACAATATTATTGTGCCTAGCAAACTTGTCTTCAAAGAATTTCGCATCGCGAGATTCTATGATATGATTAGATTCAATATCAAGGAATCTCCGAGCATCACTCTTTTCAGCATAGCCCAAAAATATGGTCTTCGTAGTTCTCGTTCCCAACTTTTGAATTTTGAGGTCTGGAAACTTCACATACGCTAAACACCCCCACATTCGAATGACATTCAAGTTGGGTCTGACCTTGAACCAGAGTTCATGAGAAGTAATGTCAGATGTTGTGAACGGTACTTTATTCAAAATAAACGTAGCCGTAAGCGCACCTTCTCCCCAGAAGCATTTTGGAAATCCTGCTACTAGCAACATGGAGTTCATCATCTATGTCAGCGTCATGTTCTTCCTTTCTACAACTCCATTAGATTGGGGAGAATACGGAGTAGTTGTTTCATTGACAATTCCATGTTCTTTGCAGAATGATGTGAATTCCAAGGAACGATACTCTCTGCCTCGATAGCTTCTGAGTCTCTTGAGTTGTTGACCGGTTTGACGTTCAGATTCAGCCTTGAAGTCTTTGAACTTCTTGAACGCTTCATCTTTCGATTTAAGAAGATATACGAACGTGTATTTCGAGAAATCATCAATGAAAATAATAAAATACTGCATCCCGACTTTTGTGGAGAATTCTTGAAGTTACAGATATCCGAGTGTATCAATTCCAAAAGATATGTAATTCGGTTCACTCTTCTGAACGGCTTCCTGGCGATCTTCGTCTGCGCACAAACTTCACATTTCTCCACCTCCTTACCCCTACATTTGGAGATAAGACCTAGACTAGACATCTTGTTAATGTGTTTACAGTGCACATGTCCTAGTCTATTATACTCAAGAGAATAATCAGAAGTAGAGACTGCATTGATACAAACAGGAGTTACAAGCTGCACTTTAAACATCCCTTCGGTATAGAAAGCTTTTTCGAAGTATGTTCCATTGTAAGATATCACCATATGACCGACATTGATGTACATCCCCAAGCCTGCCAAGCACAACACTCCCAAAAATCAGATTCTTGGCAATCATCGGTACGTGCTTCACATTCTCCAGCGTAAGTGATTTCCCTAAAGTCAGCTTCAACACCACCGTACTAATTCCCTGAACATCAGCTTGAGATTTGTTCGCCATCGAGACCTTCTCATAAGTAGGCTCGTACTTGGTGAACAACTCCTTCTTAGAGCACACGTGGCAAGATGCACCAGTGCCCACCCATCAGTCAGTGTCTATGCCATGTGACTCAACTTGCGCAATCATAACAACAAGGTTAAGCTCACCTGCCCTTTCGGTTTGGCTTGGACCTGCAGTCTCTTTTGTAGTGACACTTCTTGTCACAGTTATAGCAAGTCACATCAGTCTTCGGCTTTGGCTTGAATTTAGCCGACTTCACCTTCAGCTGGTTGAAGTCCTTCATGTAGGAAAAAATTTGCTTCCCTTTGGTATCACTAGCATGTACCATGTTGGCCTTAGCCAACTGCTTGGACAAGGAGTCCAACTTCAGTTGCCTCCTGGCTTTATCTTAATGTGAATCCAGTGAAGATCTTCGAGCTAGATCTCCATCTTCTTCCGGTACATGTCAGTCTTGATTTTGATCCAGGCGAAGAAGCTTGGTGATGATATCCCCCACCATGAACTTGTCTTACTGCTTCATGCTCTCCTCCAGTTTTTGGAGCATCTTCAGAAGTTCCTTGACTTGAAGCAGAATCACCTTCTTGTCTTCAAATTGCAAAGTGAAGAACTTTTCGACGAGATGGATTTGACATTTTCTCATCAGTTTGTAGTGGTTTTCAGACATCTTGCTTTCTCCTTTTTGTTGTAGGACTCTGCCATAGAGTCGTCCATCGCATTCAGGATCAACAACCTGCAGAGGTCGTTGTTTTTCTTCTACTTTGAGTGTGCGTCCTGTGCCATGCCAGCTGTAAGCTCTCCTCCATCTTCGGGAATGGTAGGTTCAGGATCAACCAACACATATGCAACATTGACAAAGTTGAAGATTCAAAGAAATCTTCCTCTTCCAAATATTGTAATGTTCGTCATCAAACTTCTCAAGCTTATGAAAGCTTGTATCGAGAAGGTTTGAGCGGTTCTCCATTCTTACTCGAATCTTGCTTTAAGATTGTTAGTCCCGAAGTATGATCAAAGAATGAGAGATCCAAGGAGTAGAGACTCGCACAAGAGTTCCTCTCTACTAAATCCAAAAGAGAAGTTGGTGCAGTGAGATTCACACAAGAGTTCCTCTCAAGTAATACACAACCCCAAAGAAGCACACTATACCAAGAACAGGATACAAACCGACTAAAGGAAGAAAAAGGAAAATACAACAAGAATCAGAAAACGTTCTTCTATTTACGTTCGCAGACGTTACAATGAGATAGAACGAACACAAGAAGAAAGACAAAGAACTCTTTGCTGGGTGATTAAAACCACCAGTGCTCAAAGCAAGATTCGCCCTACACGACGATCTGCTCCCAGGATCCAGCAAGTTCAAACGAGAACTTCTGGACCGTTCTAGATCACCTTTGGAATCACTCGAAAAAATAATTTGTTGAAGGGGTGCTCTCACTGCCGCATATGCTCTGGTGCTCTCAGTATTTCCAACTTTCCCAAATGAATGTGGAGAGTCTCTCTATATATAGAGAAAATCAGCACATATGCGCACATATGTGAGCATATGCGCGCATACGCGCTGTCCGACCAGATGTCCTGAATCCAGGTGTCAGAACCGCATGTGCCGCATGTGCCGCCTGTACGTTGTACTGTACATAGCAGACAGCGCCGCCAGGCGCCGAAAGCTGCAGCAGCATGGCACTGATAACCACGCGTTGCATGTGTCGTACTACGCCGCCATCAGTAGTCCTTGTCCCCTCCACATCAGACTCGCCATATAGCACCTAGCCGCATAACGACCCTGCCACATAGCAACTCGACGCATACCGACTCGATGCATAATACCTCGCCGCATACCGACTCGCGCATAAAACGAGCGCAATATATGCGCACAAGCGCCATGCGGCCAATGCAGACATGCTAAGTGCAAAGTGCGTCATCAAAGCGCCACTTTGCGCCCTTGAGCCCGAATCCGAGTCGCTAAGCCCCTTCGGGACTTAACTCCTAAGAAAATTTCCCACAAGAGATGACAAAACAAAGATTGTTAATATGGAGTTCATACTTAATCCCTCTAAAAAAATCAACCCACATGGACCACCATCCCATGTGCATATGCCAATACCAAGCAAAGCTATATATTGGGATATACACCTTGGTGGTTTACCAATGTGGGACTAAAAGTTCCCAAAGCTAAGTGGAAAACACCAACATGCAATTCCTAAATGTCACAATGTCATCTTAGAATGACAGTTTTATAGCAGATTTATCTCAAGTCTTGTCAACTCCTTTGTATCCTCATCTTTCTTCCTAAATATAGCAGATATCTTATACTTACCACCATCAAGCATAATTATGCCAACTAGTAAGAGTGAATTACCATAACCCCTGGAGATTTTGTACTCGTACAAACAAAGCTACTTGTATTACTGAACGAACCGACTACATAAGAAATTATTGCAATAGTAGGAGACCATCTTGTTTTCCTATGGAACTATAAATGGGAATTAGTTGATAATACCTTTAGATCACTTGTCACATGTGTAGTCTCATCAATAGACTGCAAAAATAATTGTAAAGTTAAACTTCCAGAACTGCTCCCAGGCTGTACATATCAGAAGAGAACACAAGGAAAGCATTCAAAGAGAACATACTGTAATATTCTTCAGGAGCTCAAAGGTTACGTCCTCCGCCCTATATGCCTTTGGATGCCACTTTCCTTCAGACCAATCTACATGGGTCACTGACCAGGTTGCTATTCCCCCAGGGTCAACCATCTGGAATGCACAAAGAATAGGTACATATAATAGAATATTACTGATCCATTAGAGAAAACATGATTTGTGTATTGGAACTTAAAAGTAGAAAGTCTTCTGGACTGACATTGAATAGGGTTGGTAAGTAATGTTCATCAGCATAGCAATTGCGACGGCCTTCCATACCTGGCTGTGAGAGTGAAAAATTAAAGCAACATCAGTACACCCTCTATGAAGATAGGTACAAAAAGAAAAGAAAATTGTTGCTTCTTTCGCTGCAGTCAGAAAAAGAAGAAAAACTAATCCCAGACCTATGATTGGTGGAATTTCAATGTGGTCAGAAACATTTTGAATTTCATCTTAAAAGGTGCAGTTATTCTAATGGAACAGTATCTGGTGTATGGTCAATGTGGTCAGTAAGAAAAACATTTTTGAATTTCAATGTGGTCAGTAAGGAGCAGTTATTCTAATGGAACAGTATCCGGTGTATGGTCAATATTATAATTGATAATACAGATACATATGAACATGAACACATGACTAATTTACCTGAAAGATATGTACAAATTGAAGAAACAAATTAGCTAGAAAACTCTACACTTAAATATCTGTACTTGGTTAGTCACTGTTCGCTACTACAGCAAATCTGGGCTCAGCAGTTTGTTAGATCATATGAACTTCAAGAGCCTCATGAGCTAAAAATAAGCGCAGTTAGGTGCTTCTTGCCGACAAAGTAGTTTAGTATTACTTCCTATGCAAAGTCTCAGTTCAGTCGTGGATAATAGAAGTATCCTCTCAATCTCAAGAAAAAGGTGATGAGTTGGAATCCCGTTCTAAGGATTCGAAGCTAATTGAACAAATGCTTCTAATCTGCTAATGGAGCTATCCCTGATTTTCCGGAGTTGTTCCATATATATTGGAGAATGATAATGACAAACACTCATTCCACATTAACATAGCCAAAATTTGGGAATATAATGAGTCTCTTATCATATAAGATCTCCGTTTGCATTTACAACTGAGAACTATGACAATTACATTATTGGTTAATTAATATCCTGCATCATACAATTCTGCACATCGGTGCAACTAATCATCAATGCAGAGGTCATAAAAATGATTTAGTAGTTGTTATCCTTGAATACATCAAACATACAAGGATAACACTACTCAATGTGTATGCTTACTATCCACATACTTGCACATATTTTCAAGAAATATTATCCACTAATACAATACTACTACTTCACTTCTTTCTGTATAAGTTGAGTAACTAGACTATGATCCCCCAAGATCAAGAATAATCTTCCGTCCAACCTTCAACCAACTTTCAGACCATTCATGAGAATATATATATATATATATATATATATATATATATATATATATATATATATAATAGTTCATTGGGCACAACTTGGTCAAAAGCACAAGCCTGTTTTGGTCATCCTCCTAAACTTACCATGTACTTGCTAACGAGCAAAGGGATTTGTATTAAAGAGCCCTAGCACTCGTTTTATAAATAATAACAGGATTTATGGATTTGGATCCACAAAAATTTGGGATAAAGTCCTTATTTTTTTATGGGTTTGGAAGATCCTCAACAAATAACAGTACAAAATGACAACAAATTTGCTCCATTTATTTTGAAACACCTTTGTACTCTGGTGAGAACCTTTTTAAGTCAAATCTCCTTTTTAATCATATTGCTTTATCAAGGCCAATAAATCTAAAACTATACAGCAAACTTCTACCTGCAAAAGGCTAATATATCGTTCAATTGCTAAATGTACTTGCCAGGTCCAAAGAGTCCAAACTACATTCTGAAGCAGTTGAAAGACGATGTTAATAAGCTAGATACATTTTAATGGCTGAATTTTGTAGTTAAATTGATATATTCATAGAAGAAAGCAGGTTCAACAACTATACCCATATTTTATTACAAAAATATCAGAAATCCTATACAACCTGAAATAGTTTATATATTTGGAATAATGTGGAAGGTCACCTTTCATGCTCCGTTTATTTCAAAATTCTCTTTACCTTACTTAGAACCACCCAGCCATCATGTTGTAGTGAGAAACAAGTTTCTACGGGTAACAAATGAAAAAAACTCCCACCAAGACACATGTTGTCCGATCTTGTTTTATTTTGTTGGGACTAAGGAAGAGTGACGCGGGACAAAGACCATGTCCATGGATGGTTCTGTATCAAAGAGTATACTTGTAGCTAAAGAGAGATGCTAATGAAGAAAGAAGATGAAAACTATATATATCCTGCAGGTTTATCAAAGTATGAAACTTCCTTGCTTTAGCCCAAACTGCTACCCTAATGAACAGGTAGGGTTCAGTTGAAAGTTGAAATGTACATAATGTGCAAGTACACAAAATGGATACAATAAACATGAACACATGATCAGTAAGAATAAACTAGGTGCAAGTACTAATAATTTAAATTGACAAACAAGATAGGTTATAATATAAACCTACATGGATACAACAAATGCATTTTACATTTTGTAGTTGAAATGACATAAGTTTTGTACATCCGTAAAAGGCTCACTTTGCACTAACATATGAGCTTGTCATGAGGTCGCCTGTAATATTTAAATCAATGCAGAAGAGCACATGCCCATGTGTGCGTGATTATTAGTCACAATACAGTACAGTACACAATGCAAGTGACGGCCAAGTACATCACTTGTAACAAAGGCTAATTACAAGTGCCTGAGATGAAGGGCCACTGACCAATCAAGAGAATGACTGCTAATCAAAAAGACATTTCATACCTAACATACATATGAGCTTGTCATGAGGTCGCCTGTAGTATTTAAATCAATGCAGAAGAGCACATGCCCATGTGTGCATGATTGTTAGTCACAATACAGTACAGTACACAATGCAAGTGACGGCCAAGTACACCACTTGTAACAAAGGCTAATTACAAGTGCCTGAGATGAAGGGCCACTGACCAATCAAGAGAATGACTGCTAATCAAAAAGACATTCATACCTAACATACAGACCAATTATTGCAAAGTTTAATGTTTTGGCGCCTAATAATTAACAAATCATACTAATCGATGACTTGAATAAAACCATGTTTATGTTGATTGAAGAACAGATTACTAATTATAATACACAGCTGGAATAAGCCAGGCTTGGGCCAGATGCACATAGGCCTAGTCCGGTTAATAATAAGTGAACATACAAAATCTTGGCCATTTTATCTCATGCTGAAACCCTGGTTTTGATCAGCGTACAAGCTAGTTCTGGCCTGGGCATGTGTTAGTAACTTAGTACAGGGCTTTGTCTACTTCAACTTCTGTTGAAATTATAAGTAAATTTCCAAACGTTGACACAATAGTTAAGATAGTTTGATTGCATGTTCCATTCCTGAATATAAGGTGTAGTTTGATGGAATCGAAACAATTGTACCACATACATGCCATACATTAAAATGTTCCAGCAATATATTTGATCCAAGCACAATAGGTACACCCGCAGCCTGCCCAGACCATATTTACAGCAGGATTCAAAGTTAAGGACTAAAGCTGGTACATTGGTCAAATCTATCAGCTCAATCTTGGCAAACCAAGTCAGGCTTGGTCAAATTGCCAGCCCTATTTGTCAGCACCACTACAGAATTAACAGCATAATCTCTATAAATATTACTAGGAAGACTTTAGCCAATGGAGTGGAATGTAAATAAACTTCAATTACATCTCATACAATCTGGTTAAGGAAACTAAGCTTATTATTGGTGCAGAAAATGAAAAAATAAACAGACATTAGGCAACAACGTTAAAGAGGAATTCTCAAATTCTTAAAATAGCAGTATGGATTAAAGTTGACTATAAAGAGCAGATTGAAGGAAATTCATCACATAAATATTGGCGCACCTTGCAGTAATGCTTGAATTTCGTATAATACAAGCTGTCTGCCAGAATTAGCAAAGCATGCTGCCGCTTGACAGAAAACCACTGCAACATGGAAAAAGCTTAAGATATGCTAAAAAAAAGTCTACAACCAAAACTATCAAGTGAACCTGTATATTGCGAGTGTTGAGATAAAATTCTCAATTATTGAACAGTTGGCATGAAAAACTTTTATAAGTTGGAGAAAAAGGAGGTGCTCAAGTAGTCCAAGTACTGCAAATAAATATTACTGTACAGGTGATGATGGTTATTGCCTGCTTCACAGAAGCATGAGCTAATGTATGGTCCTTAGAACATTGAACTTGAGAATATAAAATTTAGCATCGGTTCTATTTCATCTGATATGAAGAAAGAGAAACTAGTAAATCAAGTATCAAAAAGTTGGTGAAAACTCCTAGATAAATAGTATTCTTTTCTCCAGCAAAGACCATAAAGCTCTATACCATGGTCAGGTTGTTACTTTTTAGCTACTGATTGTACCAATTGAATAAGAGAAAAGTCACAGTTAATAAGAAAGCATGGTAAACGACATATAAGATCTGAAATATTAATATTATGTCAATCTCACTCTGGAATTCAGAGGCATTCGACAATTAACACAATATGATTTAGTGATGGACTTTTCAGAAGGAATAAATTATATTAATATTATGTGTCATTGCAATGCCGTATGAAAACTTTCTATTTCGAGCTATGTTGCACAAATATTGACAAGGATACGGACACAATACAGATATGGGATACGGACATATTCATGCAACATACTAGTCACCTATTTTTCATGAATATGCACCATTTTCAGGTGTCCATGCAACATAGATTTCGAGAAGGATAGTCAAACTAATCACATTTCTACATATCTCACGTTGTTTAGACTCTGCAAAAACTCTTTACCAGCCAACAAGTCATCTTTGTACACTTTGTTTAATAGCTTTAAACTTTTTAACGAATATGGTGCAAAAAAAAAACTAATTCATTTTTACCTTCTTATATCCGTAACTTTGATGAGATGCAATGGTTCCATCATAGCTAACCATTCTATCTACAAAGAGTTGATTGAGATCAGAAATAGATGTGTCCTAAGATAGACTGACATTGAAATGGTACCAAATTCCATTCCTTTAGAGGGTTGCTTAAGAAATTGGCACCAAGTAGCCATGTAAGAGTAAGTTCGCTAGTCATTTTCACTTTCATACAGAAGTTTACTATGTTATGATTACTGGAAAATGACAATGTAATGCTCTAAAAGTGCAAGAAATATTTTTGTGACTTGCAAAATAAGCTCCGAATTTATGTCTGAAGTAGGATTCCAGTAATTCTCATGAAGTTACCATGAGCACTATCATGGAGGGCAAACGTCAAACTTATTTCTAGTTTGTTGAGTATTAAGTACTTATGGAAAAGAAATAATGAACTTTCTACTGAAGAAATAGTTAACATGCTATCAGTGAAACAACCGGACTTCTAGGTTTTATGTCAGGCATAAGCACACAATGTGGAAGGTGTAACTACGTGTGACCACATAGACCTTATTTAGTCATCTTAGTCTTGGTTAACTTTTTGTAATATTAGGCTTTCTTCCTGATCACTTGTATAGTTACGATGTACATATTGATTGTGATACATGCATAGTTATTTTTCCTATGACTAACGAATAAGAAGTACAGGTGTTTGAATGAGAAGATAATGAAGGCTTTCTGGATAATCGAATCTATGACATGCTGCCAGCTAAAGACCTACGCCTCTGTATTTTAGCAATGTGCAAGGTAGATCAACACAGAATTGTCTGAACATTATCTTTCATCCAAGTGTCCAACTTTTAATATTAGATGGACATTTGCTTAAACTTGCTTCTACGTTTGTACCATACAATAATATAGGATACTACATACTAAGGTATCAGACACTGATTACGAATAGTTAATAAAAAAAAGTGAAGCCCATGAAACTTACAATAACCAAAAACAATAACTAAGCAATCATTATATAGAAGCCAATAACATGATAGGGAACTTTGTCGACTTCCTACCACTCAATAGTGAGGTCTGATCTATGCTAAGAAGCATGGACACTATAAAAATTGGTGTCATTTGTTGTGTTCACACCGGACAGGACATGGACACTCCAAAATGCACTAGGAAACACCAAAGTTGATTTGTCTATATATCATATTGTTTTAAATTTATTCCCATGTAACATGAGTAATGCATGCCCTTACTCCGGTATGCATGTTCAAATCTAATAAAGTGATTAGGTAATTTGATTGCGTCCTATACCTCACAAATGAGGTCAGATCTATGGTAGGAAGCAAGGATGCTCCAAAATTGGTGTCTTGTCCAGATTGTGTTCATGCAAGACAGGCCGTGGATACTCTAAAATAGACTAGAAGACACCAAAATAGTTACCATATTCATATCATATTGTATCAAATTCTTTCCCATGCAACATAGGATCCAGATAATGCCTGTGGTTTATATGAGAATGACTGAAAACAATGCCAGCTTATATAATCAAAATATATTAGGTCCTTGCGTGAGATGCTTGTCACAAACTAAATGATAAATTAAGAAACCATTAACAACCAATAGGTTTAAGTTCAATTCAGCCATTGTTCCCTTACATGTCAAAACTACAACATTCTGTTAATCATTAGTTTTTATCTCTTCAGTTGGTTGATGAATGCCATAAAGAATCCCAATATCATGACAGACGAACTCAAAGAAACAGTGTCCAAAGACTAAATGATCATTGATCCCAGTGACCTAATGTGGGGGTCGACCGCGAAGATCGAATCTCACAAGCGCGGAAGTGGAATGGAGGCAGAGACGGTGTCGGATTGCAGTGTTCGTCGAGGTTGGTGTGCCGAAGCGCCGAAACATCGTTGTATGGGGATAACTACGCCAGCCGAAGTTGACGCCTAGGTTGCCCCAGTCCACGAGCTGTGTCCAAGTCCATGGACTATCCCGAATCCACTGGTCTAAAAGTGTAAGCAATATTTTGCGACTTGAAAAATAAGCTCCGAATTTATGTCTCAAGGCAAGATACTAAAATAGCATTCCGGTAATCCAGCATGAAGTTACCATGAGCACTATCATGGAGGGTAAACGTCGAACTTATTTCTAGTGTGTTGAGTATTAAGTACTTTTGGAAAAGAAGTAATGAACTTTCTACTGAAGAAATAGTTAACATGCTATCAGTGAAACAACAGTAGTCCTAGGTTTTATGTCAGGCAAAAGCAAACAATGTGGAAGGTGTAACTACGTGTGACCACCTAGACCTTGTTTAGTCATCTTAGTCTTAATTAGCTTTTTGCAATATTAGGTTTTCTTCCTGATCACTTGTATAGTTACGACATACATATTCATTGTGATACATGCATAGTTATTTTTCCTATGACTAACGAATAAGAAGTACAGGTGTTTGAATGAGAAGATAATGAAGGCTTTCTGGATAATCGAATCTATGACACGCTGCCAGCTAAAGACCTACGCCTCTGTATTTTAGCAATGTGCAAGGTAGATCAACACAGAATTGTCTGAGCATTATCTTTCATCAAGTGTCAATAACTATTAATATTAGATGGACATTTGCTTAAACTTGCTTCTACATTTGTCCCATACAATAATACAGGATTCTACATACTAAGGTATCAGACACTGATTACGAATAGTTAATAAAAAAAAGTGAAGCCCATGAAACTTACAATAACCAAAACCAATAACTAAGCAATCATTATATAGAAGCCAATAACGTGATAGGAGACTTTGTCGACTTCCTACCACTCAATAGTTAAGTCTGATTTATGCTAAGAAGCATGGACACTATAAAAATTGGTGTCATTTGTTGTGTTCACACCGGACAGGACATGGACACTCCAAAATGCACTAGGAAACACCAAAGTTGATTTTTGTCTATATATCATATTTTTTAAATTTATTCCCATGTAACGAGTAATGGATGCCCTTACTCAGGTATGCATGTTCAAATCTAATAAAGTGATTAGGTAATTTGATTGCGTCCTATACCTCACAAATGAGGTCAGATCTATGGTAGGAAGCATGGATGCTCCAAAATTGGTGTCTTGTTCAGATTGTGTTCATGACAGACAGGACGTAAATACTCTAAAATACACTAGAAAACACCAAAATAGTTACCATATCCATATCATATTGTATCAAACTCTTTCCCATGCAACATAGGATCCAGGTAATGCCTGTGGTTTATATGAGAATGACCGAAAACAATGCCAGCTTATATAATCAAAAAATCTAAGGTCCTTGCCAGGATTCTAATAGGTGAGTGACTTGTCACAAGCTAAATGATAAATTAAGAAACCATTAACAACCAACAGGTGTAAGTTCAATTGACTCATTGCTCCCTTACATGTCAAAACTACAACATTATGTTAATCATTATTTTTTTCTCTTCAGTTGGTTGATGAATGTCATAAGAATCGCAATATCATGACAGATGAACTCAAAGAAACAGTGTATGTAGAATAGGAATGATAGATTGATTCATTAAGAGGAGAAGAGAGTACATTATATAGGAGAGGCAAACCCCTCTCCCTATTAGTCTATCTGATGTGGGACTAAACTCAACTTAACATATAACTCAACACCCTCCCTCAAGCTGGAGCATAAATGTCAATCATGCTCAGCTTGTTACAAAGAAATTGAACCCGAGGACCTAGAAGAGCTTTTGTAAATATATCAGCTATCTGATCGCCGGTCCTCACATGCTGAAACTTTATCATCCATTTCCGATACTCATCACGGACAAAGTGAATGTCAATTTCAATGTACTTTGTTCTTTCATGAAATACAAGGTTAGTAGCAATATGAATAGCAGACTAGTTATCACACCATATATCTGTTGCTTTATACCATGCTTCTTCTCCCAGTTCATGTAGAAGATGCTGCAGATATAGCACATCTATTATGCCATGAACAATTGTTCGATATTCCGCTTCCGAGCTTGATCGTGCGATCACACTCTGCTTCTTGCTCTTCCATGATATCAAGTTTCCGTCAATGAAGACCGAGTAGCCAGATGTAGACCGTCTATCCATAAGACTGGTACCCCAGTCAGCATCAGTAAAGCATTCAACATAAGTATGCCCCTTATTCTCCATCCGAATTCATTTTCCCGAATTTTGAACTAGATAGCGCAGAATTCTAAGAACTGTCTCCCAATGTTGAACTTGTGGTGAAGACATGAATCTACTTGCAACACTGACAGCCAAGGAAATGTCTGGACAAGTCATAATGGCCAAGTAGTTGAGTTTTCCAACTACTCGACGATATTGATCCGGATCGGTCATCAGTGTCCCCTCGTCGGGAAGTAACTTTATCCCTAGGTCCATGGGCGAGGTTGCTCCCTTAGCTTGCATCATTCCTGCATCATTTAGGATGTCAAGCACATATTTTCTCTGAGACATTACAATGTCCCACTTACCCCGTGTGACTTCTACGCCTAAAAAATAGCTCAACGATTCCAAATCCTTGGTTTAAAATTGTTTTCCTAGAAACTTCTTTAGTTCTGCAATGTCCTGGTTGTCGTCTCATGTGATCACAATATCGTCCACATAGACACTGAATAGTATCCTCTCAACTAATGTCTGACGGTAAAATACTGAATGATCCTTCTTTGATTGGCATATGCCAAACTGAGTAACCACATTTGTGAAACGACCAAACCATGCACGAGGGGATTGTTTGAGACCATAAAGGGTCTTCCGCAGATGACATACTTTACCCTCTCTTGCAACAAACTCGGGTGGTTGCAGCACATATACTTCTTCGTCAAGATCTCCATGAAGAAATGCATTATTGATATCTAGCTGTAGCAACGGTCAGTCATAGCGAACAGCTAAGGCCAAGAGGACGAGCACAGAGGTCATTCGAGCAACTAGAGAGAATGACTCAAAATAATCATCACCATAGGTCTGAGAATAACATTTTGCCACCAGACATGCCTTCAAGAGATCAAGCGTGTCATCTGGTTTTACCTTAATATTGAATACCCATTTGCAACCCACTGTCTTCTTACCATGAGGTAAATCAACCAAGTTTCATGTATGGTTCTCCCGAAGTGCTTTCATTTCTTCTTCCATAACAGCACGCCAGCCGGAATGTTTAAGACCCTCTTCTGCAGAATTGGGAATCTGAATCCCATAATAGTCGCCACCAATGATTATGTGTGGCTCGCAAGCCCTTTGTAATTGTGAACGTACAATGGATGATCACGACATGTACGACGAGGTCGAGCTGGCGGATCAGGCGAAAGCAAATCAGTGGAGCTAGAGGAGGATGAAGGTGTTGTGTCCACAGACACTATCGACGAAACTCGTTCCGGAGATGCTGGTACCGACGGAGCCGGTGTGTGCGGACCATCGGACCGGGAGACTGGCTCGATAGGGGAGGGCACCCTTACGTGGGACTGTTGTGTTTGAACAGGAAACAACAAGAAATCCTCTTCTGAGTAAACTTGTGGAGCCGGATCAGTAGTTTGTGGAAGTGGAGGAAACTCAGTTTCAACAAAGATAACATTCCGAGAGAAAAAATATTGATACCCTTTCTGATCTTTAGGATACCCAAGGAAAATACATTTGATAGCCTTTGGATCTAGTTTGGAAAGAGTTGGCCGGGTATCCCTAACATAACACAAGCAACCAAAGATTAGGAGAGATAAAGAAAACGGCTCTCGTTTGGGATATAACCAAGAGAAGGGAGTATCGCCATTGAGAACAGACGACGGCATGCGATTAAGTAGATAGCAAGCCATGAGAACGACATCCGACCAAAATCTTTTTTGAATACGTGCTTGGAACATAAAAGCACGCGTTGTTTCTAAGAGGTGACGATTCTTGCGTTCAGCCATACCATTCTGTTGTGGTGTGTAAGGACATGAAGTTTGGTGGATGATGTCATTCTGAGACAGATGTGAAACAAACTCACGAGACATATACTCACGACCATTGTCACTGCGAACGTATTTAATCGGACACCAAATTGTGTTTTGATTTCCGCATAAAAATTGTACCAAATGTTAAATAATTCGGAGCATTTTTCATGAGATAAACAAGTCACATGCGAGTAGTCATCAACAAAGGTAATAAAGTACTTGAATCTCATCACAGATTCAACCGGATAAGGTTTCCATATATCGGAATGTACCGACTCGAAATGAGCGGAAGCAACTTTATTTTGACTGACCGAATAGGAAATCCGGTGATGCTTAGCCAAACTACAGGACTCACAAAAGAACATGAAGCATATAAAGATGGGTACATTTTCTGGAGTGCTTAGACAGAAGGATGTCCTAACCGGCAGTGTAATTCAAAATGATCAAGTTTTACACCTGTCATACAACAGAGGAAGGTTCGTCAAACAGGTACAAGCCTCCAGCCACATGTCCCTTACCGATAGTCTTTCCAGTTGTTAGGTCCTGAAAAACACAATCATCATAAAAAAATGTTACCGAGCAATGCATATCACAAGCAATCCGACTAATTAAGAGTAAACTGAATGGGTTTCCAGGTGTATGTAATACAGAATGTAGTGACAGTCCCGAAGAAAGATGGGCAAATCCTTTTCCACGGACTGTCAGCGGACCACCATTGGCACATTTAATATTAGACATACACGACCAACCAGTATATAATTTCGTATCATACCTGCGTCGTCTGTCAAGTGAGTAGACGCACCAGAATCAAGGACCTACTGCTTCGACTGTACCACACATGCCGCTGAGTACCCTGCGGAGGACCCAGAAGTAGAAGCTTCATCTCAACGTTGAGCTTGAAACTCAACAAAGTCTGCATATGCTTCATCAGTCATTTCTACGGATCAACCGCCAAGATCAGGAATATCTGAGGTGACATTGGCGGCAGAAGTTCTAGTACACTGCCACTGGAAATGACCCTGTAGACCACAGTTGAAGCATGTGCGCAATCGACCTTCATTACGACCACCAATGTCTCGTCCTCCATCACGGCTAACATTCCGGCCACCACGTCGTCTACCACGACCACCACGAAATCCTGTACGAGCGACTCCCAGAGCAAATCGATCAGCGGGAGCATCACTTGGAGAGATCTCGACGACCTTTGTTGCCCGTAGGACACGAAAATGAGCTTCCATTAGAGATGGAACCTCAGCTCCAGCAATAATCTGAGAGCGAGCTGAGTCTGCATTAGGACGGAGAGAGGCATGATACGCCATGACATGAAGCAACTCCCGTTGAGCCCTTGTTTCATTGATATCCGTCGTCAGAGGTAATACATAATCAACTTTATCGACCAAAGCCTTATAGGCCTGGAAGTGATCCTTAGGAGACTTGTCGTCCTGTTCCGCCCG
This sequence comes from Iris macrosiphon, assembly GCA_036927795.1. Classification (NCBI taxonomy): domain Eukaryota; kingdom Viridiplantae; phylum Streptophyta; class Magnoliopsida; order Asparagales; family Iridaceae; genus Iris; species Iris macrosiphon. Next base: position 100,019,103 of record JAYESA010000004.1, read on the forward strand.
GCAGACGCCGACGACCGAGTCGTAGATACGAGATAAGTCATGTTTTTCATCAAACGTCATCGATAAGATCTTCCATAACTCTTTTATCATGTCCGTGTTCTGAACCATGTCCTCCACCGATGGTTCCATTGAGTTCATCAACTGTGTAAACAGTCGACTATCATCTGTCTCTCACTGCTCAAATGTGGGATCAGTTGTCTCCGGAGGGTTGTCAGTCAGATGCTTAGACAACCGCATTTTTCGAAGTATTTTCTTAACCTTCTTCCGCCATATTGAGTAGCCATCTGGTCCGTTCAATCGACGAGAGTCGAATCGAAAAATTCGTCATGTCAGTGCCCGTTTGTCACCCTCATTTTTCCAGCTATAGATAGTTTGGTAATTTGACATGGGTATTTATTTTTAGGAATAATTATTAATATTAACGTGCTATAAATATTTAGTTGATGCTTGTATTAATTATTTATTAGTATGCTATATATTTATTTGTGCCTTGTATTATGTATTTATTAATTAGTAGGCTAGCCCAATAGTTAAACTTGACACATGTGAACCAAATTAGACTTGTTATGACAACTAGTGAGCCCAACATGGACCCAAGCCCCATAGTCCATTCTCACTAATTTATTAGGAGAATTAGAGTTAATTTGGATTAGTTAGAGACTTCCCAACATAACCCTCCTTAATTATTTATCATCTATAGCAAGTGGGGGGTATTTTGGTCATGTGAGGATGCTTGGGAAGGGAGAAACCTGGCCGGCCCCTATAGGGAGAGCGCTCTCTCTCTCTCTCTCTCCTCTTCATTTTTACACTCATTTTGAGATCCCCAATTATCTAGATCCCCAATTGACTCATCCCTCCATCATTTTTTCTCAATTCACTTTCATTTTCCCTCTCAATTTCATTAGCAAGGAGCATTGGAGCTTGGATTGGCAAGGAGCACTAGGAAGAGGAGCTTGTGGCAAGGAGATCGTGTCTGGATCGTGTCCATTGTATATTTCATTGGGAATCCATCTCCCAATAGGTAAATTCTAAATCCACCCCTTAATTTAGACTCTAATTCATGCATCTAACCATTAGGAATCACCCCTTGGCTTAGGGCTACCTATAGGATCAAGTATTGAGTCCATATGAATTGTATTGAGAAAGTTACATGGTAATTTGTGTCCAATTAGGAAGAATTACGAAATTGACACATCAATTGTGTGTCATGAGACCAATTAGATCTAATTAGACTTAGATCGGGGTTAGAGGACTAGGTACGTGTCCACAATTGGATACGAGTAGGCCGTATCACAAGGTTTTGTGATACGGGATGATTTTGGAGGTTTTTCCTTCGACACGGATGATACACATACCATAAATTGATATGACACTTAGAATAGTTTGCTAACACTTAGTTTAGACTCTAATTGTTATTTAGAACTTGTTGGTAGGCTTTAGGTTGATTTTGGATAGGTTTGGTATGTATCCTTAGCGTATCGATCGGTTGCACCCCAAGTGTTTGTGAGAATGTCAATTGGCCATATTTTACTTAATATTCAGTTGCACTTGGATATAGTTGTGTATATTTATTCTAGTTAGTTATATATATGATTATAAGAGTGTTATATATATATATATATATATATATATATATATATATATATATATATATATATTTATTGGTTGGGAGTGTATGTGTGTGTTTTGTATGTGTATAGGCATATGGGGGGAGAGTCGAGCAATAAGCACAGCAATCAACAGCAGCAAGAGGCAGCAGCTTGCAGTAGCAAGCAAGCAGCAACAAGCAAGCAGCAGCAGTAGCTGCTTTAAGCAGCTAGCAATGTATGAGAGTCGGATATTGGAGTTGGATTGTTAGTCGAGTGATTGCACATGTGTGCCAAGGGGCAGTGGGTATTGGACTGTGCATGGAGTGTTGGCTTGATTTCAGAAGTTAGTATTAATTACAGTAAGTTATGATAGCATATAAGTTAGTTAATTGATGTTATGATTTAGCTAAGTTAGATACCTACTTGAGCTAGATGTTAGTAATGTTAATTGATATTGATATTCGTATCATAAATTTGATATCGGATGTTAGTTTCAAATAGGTATCTAGCTAGATATGTTTGAGTTAGTATGTTAAGGATTTGTTAGTGTTAGTTGTAGGTAGTGTTAGTATTTAAGACTAGATATAGAGATCTCATTTACCTTGAGCTATTACCAAGATTGAGAGTGAGGTTTGAGTACCAGTCACTTGACACTTGAGTTAGAGAAGGGTAAAGTAAGGATAGCTAGTATAGTTAGATAAGTGTTGTATATATTTTATCTTATATAATTGGATATTAGATAGGTATGTATATATAGTATATATTTATGAGATAGAGTATAAGTTGGATACTTGGTATCCTAGTATCCCATTTTCCTTAGTTATTGGTATTAGTAGCTAGTTAGTTTGGTTTGACTTGTACTAGAATTGACTAGTTTGACCTAGAGTTGACCGGTTTGACTAGTTTGACTTTGAGTTGACTAGTTTGACCCGTTTGGCCTAGAAAAGACCTAGAAGCATATATTTAATTCATTTAAATATAATTATCATTCTAGAACACCAAGTAACTCTCTAATTCATATTAGGTCTTTGTGACGCCAGTTCGGACGTCGATCCTCACTCGTTGCTCAGGACATCAGGCGAGTACATCACTCTGTTAGTTTACATTACATGATAGTGTATATATCACTTGTTCTAGAACTGCGTACTTGATACTGACACTTGGTTACACGGACTGGTACTATATGGATCCCGTCAGGAGATGTTATCCCTTACCGAGTTTAGGGGGTACTCCTTACACATGTATTTCATCGTGTGCATCGGGTATTGATTTTCATGTGCTTCATGTGCATCCAATATTTCGTGTGCTAGTATGACTATACCATATTGATGTATGTAACGTGTCGTAATTGGATCCATGAGTATTGATTGGGGAGGGGGAGTAGAAGTTGTTTATTTGATCAAGCCATACTTATCTCATGTGTATGTCGATTATACACCTCACGTATAATCGAGTTACCTTATTTACCTCATGTGCAACCTAAGTCGATCGCATAACAAACTTGCGCTCTAAACCACGTAACTAGTATTCATGTTCTTCTACTTGCAGTTCATTTCCATATTACCAGTATTTACTTTCCAGTTCTTTATTGTGATTATTTGCATGTTCTCACCTGTATTTTCCATTCTTATTACTTGTGCATTTCGTATTCTTTTCCATTACTCGTCATATATGCTTTACCATGTATTTGGAGTTGCTTTCAGAGTTTTGTACTTCGCTCATTTTCTGATTGGATATATTTTTCAGATGATTGGCTAGAGGAATTGTCCCACTTATTACGGCATGCAGGATGGTGAGCCACTAGAGGATACTCCCCTAGAGCAGGAGGACATATTACCAGTGACCGAGGAGGCCTAGTTATATAGTTTTGGACTTGTACTAGTCTTATTTTGGACTCATGGTTTGTATATATATTGTTTTGGAGAGTAGTTGAGCCTAGACTTATAGTATTGGACTTGAGGATGTTTTGTAACTCATATTTCTCTTTTATTCCATATAGTGCTTTCATCCCCTTAGTTCGATATTGTGATTGAGTATTGTTTACCAATATTACATTATTATTTTATTCCTCCAGTTGGAGTTGAGATAGCATGACAAGTACTATTAATTATATTGTGTGAGATGTTTAGATAGTTATATTGCCTTAGACAGTGTTTTACCACCGATGCTGCGCCGTAGGTTGGACGTACCCACGTACTCATACCCTTACACCGGGTACGGGTCGTGACACGTTTTTAGTGGTGGCTCATGTAGGTCCTCGAGGTCGCAACTAGTGTGATATCGTAGTAATGCTCACTTAGAGTATTACTACAAGCCTGTTATAGGATATAGGACTTAGGATCTAAGATGAGAGTATACTGAATCACAACTTGGAAACATTTCTAATTTATCGATTTTGCAATCTTTATCATTCTGAATATTGATTTCTTTGAAATATTAGTGTCCTTCTTTGATGATATCGTATCTTGCACAGTATTGACTTGTTTGTTTCAATCTGTCTTCAGGATGCCTCCGAAGATCAGATTCATTCACTCGGGAGCAGCGGCAGCTTCCTCAGCTACTTCCAGGCCTGCTGCGGAGAGGGCAGCAGCTACTACTGTTTCTTCTCCAGTTGAGAGGGTCGCCTCACCGGTCCAGGTGGGGGTCTCAGCAGCCGCTTTTGGAGGTGCTCCTCCCCCAGTTCAGAGGGCAGTTCCAGCCGTTTCCGAGGGACTTCCCCCACCACCGCGAGTGCCAACTGATGCTACACAGTTGTTCGCACTATTCCAGCAGATGATGGAGGCCCAAAGGGCCTAGGATGAGACGCAGCACAGGCAGACTGATGTGATGAGACAGGGCATTGAGAATGCCCACCAGGTGGTCATTACCGCAGTGGAGAGGACAGCGTCACCACAGCCACAGGAGGTACAGCCCAGGTCTGGTACCATACAGGACTTCAAGAAGTTGGATCCCCGGCCCTTCAAGGGGACAGAGGACATTATGTATACAGATGACTGGTTGGAGAACATGGAGCGCGTCATGCGCTTATCCCGCCTTGCAGAGGATCTGAAGGTGGAGACAGCGGGACTACAGATGATGGACATCGCCAGTACTTGGTTCCGGAACGAGCCACAGATTGCCGATCCGGGACTGACATGGGGTGGGTTCAAGGACTTGTTCAAAAAAAAGTTCTTCCCGTCCACCGAGAGACTTGATTTGGAGCGACAGTTCCAGAACCTTCAACAGGAAAATATGTCGGTAGAGGAGTATGCCGCAGAGTTCGGCAGACTGGGCAGATATGCAGACTACATGGTGAGGGATCCTGAGATCCGGGCGAGTAGATTCAGATAGGGTCTGAATTGGGAGGTGAGGGCTCTCATTTCCTCGAGCCATAAGACGTACGCAGATATCTTGAGGGAGGCCCGCAAGGTCGAGAGAGACCTGAGTTTTGAGGCCCAAGAGGGACCGAGATATCTTTGGTGGTAGCAGCAGCGCAGGTACAGCCAAGAGGCTCATTTTCATCCACAAAGACAGCATCTCCCTGCGCCTATCGGAGCACCAGTACAGCAGACGCATCAGATGCATAGGCTAGCCCATCAGATGCATAGCCCAGCCAGACTGAGATGTGGAGTTCTCTATAGACTTGGTGCCAGACGCACAGCCGATATCTCAGCACGTTTATAGAGTCAACAACAGCGAACTGGCTGAATTGAAGAAGCAGGTGGATGAATTGCAGGACAAGGACTTCATCAGCTTCAGTTCGTCACCATGGGGTGCTCCGGTATTATTTGTACCAAAGAAGGATGGGTTGGTACACATGTGTATCGACTGCATGGCTCTAAATAACCTCACTATCAAGAACAAATATCCGTTTTCGTGGATTGACGATCTCTTCGATCAGCTGAGCGGGACAAAGGTATTTTCAAAGAGAGACTTGAGGTCGGGATACCACCAAGTGAAAGTGAAGAAGGAAGACATTCCGAAGACAGCTTTCAGGACTCGGTATGGGCAGTTTGAGTTCTTGGTGATCCTGTTTGGGTTGACTAATGTCCCGGCGGTATTCATGAATCTGATGAACAAGGTGTTTCACCCGTATCTGGATCAGTTCGTGGTGGTGTTTATTGATGATATATTGATATATTCGAAAATCCCAGAGGAGCATGAGAAGCATCTGAGGATAGTTATGGAGACCCTCAGGAAAGAAGCTGTATGGCAAGCTTTCGAAGTGTGAGTTCTTCCTTGATAAGGTTGAATTCCTCAGGCATGTGGTGACAGGAGACGGGATCTCAGTGGACCAGAAGAAAATATCAGCAGTTGAGTCGTGGTCTACCCCGATTTCAGTGGCAGAGATCAGGAGCTTTCTGGGATTAGCAGGCTATTATCGGAGATTTGTTCAGGACTTCTCCAGAATTGCAGAGCCGATGACCAGGCTGATCCGAAAGGACGTGGAGTTCGTCTGGAGGAAGAAGTCTCAGGCCGCATTTGAGGAGCGGAAGAAGAGGTTAACTACAGCTCCAGTGTTGACGTTGCCATCAGGAACAGGAGGTTTTACCATTTATAGTGATGCTTCGGATAAGAATTTGGGATGAGTGTTGCAGCAGAACGGAAGACATGTATCCCTTGTATAAACAAGGTTTAAACAATAGCTGTCCTAGAATAATACTTGGGTAAATGATCAACTATATAAGTATATATGGGAGCATAGGTAATTGCACTACATATGCTTAAGTACCTATGTTGGTCATTATTTGGAGATGGTTACCTTATGTTGTAGGTGTGTTTTAATCTTGAACAATTTACAGTCATAGGTTTAGCCTAGGGTGTTTTAATTCAGATTTATAAATCATTAATTTCAATTATCTCTAGGTTCTTTGAGCTCTTTGGACTTGGACTCTGAACCAGTTTCTCATATTCAGCTTTCGGACCCAGACAAGTATACCTTGCCACTCTTGAATTACATTCTTGTTACTGTAGTTCATTTTATTTTCTTTCTTGTTGGACGTTTATTCTGCTCGTCCAAGGATGACGGGTGCAGTCAGTCGATTTCGCGTGACTTAGTATCTAGAAGATGAACCCCTAATTTGAGAGATGACACAATATCTTGTATGACCATGACACATATATGACACGAAGAGTTTTATGTGTGGATGCGGACTCTTATACTGGCCGATCACTGGTACAATCGATACGCGTGAGACAGCATATAGATTCTATGATCGTGTGACTCAAGTGTAGTAGCTAGACATGACGTGGTGCACGACAAATACAGCAGCATTGAGTGGGGAGGACGATCACTAGACGTATGGGTTACGTACACTTTTACCTGCAACCCACCGTCTCTGTCGGAGTACCGGATATGACGACCAAAGATTTATTATTATTAGATTTGGCATCAGGCATCCACGACGTTATGCTATAGTAGGTCTCTGTTTCCCACAGAAAATTATGTCGATCCCATTTAGCCTACAGCTCATGCGTCGAACGTTGTTCACATTTGCATACACTTAATTTGGTACACCCCTTTAATATTGCAGTATTTTATATCATTAGTAGTATACTTCTATGTATCTTGTTACGTCCCTCTGAGGACCTGGTTTCCTTTCAGGTTGGCTGAGTAGATATTTCATAGTTCTTTTGCTGAATTTTTTGAGCACCATTTTTATTACAGATAGTACTCTTTCATATTATATATTACATTTATGTTATTCATATCTCTTAGTAGCCTAGTATTTATGGACTCATTATTTTTTCGAGTCTATTAGGGCAAGTATAATTATTGGGCTATAGAGTGGTACTCATATTTCCCTTACTTTATATTCTTATCATGTGGATTGAGTTATAAACATGATATAGAGATAGCTACACAAATCTAGACAACTTATACGTATTCAAATTGAACTGGAGTCCACTTGGATACGTAGTTGTCCATTGTCACGTGGTCTGGTTCCGAGTAATTTGGAACTCGGACGTGACATCAGCCCTGTGCAACTGTTTGATTTTTGAATTTTTTTCAATTTTTTTAATTTGTTTATGCTTAGTTGTATTATGGATATGTTGTTTGGGTTTTAAGATTGGATTTGGATTTTAGAACGTTGAAATTTCATATTTCAAATTTCAAAAAATTTATGAATTGTACTATGGATTTAGAAGTTATAATATGTTTGGATTTCCAATTTGTATTATGGATTTCAAATTTCAAATATATATATATATATGTTCTGCTGCCTAGGCGCTAGGTGGCCTTCCGCCGCACCGAATCCGTCTAGCGAATTTTAGAACACTGACCCTCACACTTTAATTATTGTACCTCTACCAGTTTTACCTACCTCTCTTGATAATTATGATCCACTAATTGTTCTTCGCAAAGGGAAACGTACCTGCACTTTCTATCCCATTGCTAATTACCTCAGCCTCGCCTATCTTAGTCCCCTCAAAGTTTTTTTGCTATGTCATTGGATTCTCAACAAATCCCCATGAATTATCAAGAAGCATTAGCACATCCCGAGTAGAAAAATGTGATGCTTGACGGGATAGATGCACTCATGACATGTCGGTGGCTCTTTAAGGTCAAGTTTCTTCCTAATGGCTCAGTTGACCATGATAAAGCTCGTTTGGTCGCCAAAGAGTTCACTCAGATATATGGAATTGACTAATCTAGACATTCTCTCCCATCGCTAGATTAAGCTCAAGCCGTGTACTTTTTTTTTCTTAGCAAGGAATCACTCTTGGCAAATGTACCAAGTGGACATGAAAAATGCCTTTTTGTATTGCGACCTCACTAAAGAAGTTTTTATGGAGCAACCACCTGGGTTTGTTGTTTAGAGGGAGAAACTTGTATGCAGACATTGAAAGGCTATTTATGGACTCAAACAAAGCCCTTGTGCTTGGTCTGGAAAATTCAGTCAGGTGGTTACCGAAGCTGGATTTCAAAGGAGTGATGCAGACCATTCTGTCTTCGTTAGACAATAGGCTACAGGCATAGTGCTCTCATGGTCTATGTAGATGACATCCTTCTATCGGAGAGCGATGCAACTGGTGTTCAAGAGACAAAGGAGCATCAACAATGACACTTTGTTACCAAGGATATAGGATGACCTAGATACTTGCTTGGCTTTGAGATTTCTCATAGTCGAGAAGGTATTATACTGTCACAGAGGAAGTATGCTACTGACTTGCTCCAAGAAACTAGTCTAGTATGAGCAAAGCCAATGATACAACTATTGAGTAGAACCCACACTATGGAACTCAAAGAGCAAAGATTTTGAAAATGACGAAATATAGACAACTTGTTGGAAAGTTATTTTTAACCATGAGTAGGCCTGATATCGCTTTTGCAGTAGGGATAGTCCATTAATATATGGACAATCCCAAGCATTGTTATTAGGAACCTGGCGCATATAGAGGTATATAAAAGAGGCATCGAAAAAAGGTCTTATATTTCAACATTACGTTCACATGAAAATTGAAGCTACTCCAATGTTGATTATGTCGATTCCAAACGGATAGAAGGTCTACCTCCGGTTACTACACTTATGTTGGAGGAAATCTCGTCGTGTAGCAAAAAGCAAAACAATGGTAACCAACTCTTAGTGCAGAAGCTGAGTACAGGGTCATGGCTCACATAGTTTGCAAGATGTCATGGTTGACTACCTTACTTAAGGATCTCGGAGCACAAGTATCTTTACAGATGCCATAATAGTCCGACAGCTATCTTCAATTGCTAGTAATCATCTTTTCCATGAATGGACGAAGCATATTGAGATGGATTGTCACTTCATTCAAGAAGTTGTCATAAAGAAACAAGTTGCACCATATACTCGCTCCGAATATCATATTGCCAACATATTTACGAAATAAATCAATTCTTCTCGCTTCTCTAGACTTTGTTCCAAGCTAAACCTCCTATATATATATATATATATATATATATATATATATATATATATATATATATATATATATACTCCATCTTGATTGGGAGTATTAGAAGTTGTTATAATTTGTTATATTAATAGAGTTGTTAGTATTGTTGATTAGTGTTATCTTGTAAGATCTTAAGATACGCTAAACCCCTTGGTATATAAAGAGGACATTACTCAATAATGTACAACATCCAATTTTCTTTCTCAATATTAGAACAAAACCTTTCCAAGAAACTCATAGGAACATCCATGTACCATGAAGGCCTCATTTACACAAGTAGATGTCAATGTTAGGATAGGGTTATGCCAGGAGCAAAGGCTATAAAGTAGGATGAAGTTGTAAATCTGGCAAGTATAGGCACATTTTCTCCTTTTCTTTATGGACAAATTGATTACTATAAGACTTACTAGAAACTCTGTTATTTTTTAGTGGTTCTTTCAAATTTTATACAATTTCTTTAATGAACAAATCTTGACATACCTGAGCACCTTTCCTCCAATCCTTCTTATCAATCTCAGGCAGCATATTCTCAGAATATCTTCCTGTTCCATGTGGACCAGGATCCTCGAAACTGGAAAAAGAAGTACTTCAGCAAAACAAGAAATGCAATCTAGTGGTGGCGAACATATTAGACCTTGGTATATGTTGCCATATGTTGCCAGAATACAGTTTACATTGACTAGTATCAAAGAGTTCATTCATGTAATCAAACTATGTTTAGTTCACAACATGTTAGCAGGCTTACCAGTCAACAAAGCTGATATTTGTTTCCATCAGATAACTATATACATAATCAAAATTATACAGCGGTACACAACTGTAACACAAGATGAAAAACATTTGAAGTCTTAGTAAATCATTTAATATAAAAAAATAGTAATTATTGAGTATTGCACACAGTCACCTGTCAGAAAGCAAAAGAAAATGCTGATTGTTACTGTCTTGGAGTGCATTTCCCAAAAGTCTTCTCTCTGCATCTACCATGGAGATTTTCCCCCAAGAAACCTAGATAAAAGTTAAAGGATTTACAGATGAGCTTCTCCTACTATAGTTTTCCAGACGAGCATAACATGCAAAAAATCAACCAGCTCATCCACAACATGCGTCGAGAGGACAATAAAGGTCTGACATAACTATTTGCAGTCATATTCTGGTCATAGCCAGTAAATGCTTTATACAAGCTTGAAAGTGCCAACACTCCAAAATCATTGCTACATTCAAGCCTCTTCCTTGCTACATAGATGCGCCAAAAGGAAAGCCCTTTCTTTCTCTGTTTCTATATTGTGTCATGTCGTGCTAGTACCCGCGTAATATGTAGGTATCAATAATTGCAGTCTTGACTGGTAAGATGAAAATGATAATAGTTTCTACTGCATAGCAATAGTACAAAGTTACGCGGTGCTTACTCCGGAACTGTCACAGGGATTTCCCAGCTTGAGGATGAAGACAAGCGCCATCTTGGATGCTGCTTCCCATATCGGGTAAAAATGCAAACCGGATTTACCTAGGTCGGTTTATGTCCCAATAGAAAAGAAAAAAAGAACAATTTGGGACTGTAATTCTCATGACTGAGTAGAACAAGATAGTTGCACATATTAATGTTATATCTTGCTCCCAACTGCAATACACCCAAATAACAATTTTGACTAGAACTTGTCATTAAATAGCAAATTCAACTTCAAAGTTGATTGGGATCAACACCATTAAACTTGCAGAAAATGTGTATATTATCTTGGGATGATTGATATAACTTTCGGTTGAATGTTTGCATGTAACTAACTAATTTGGTAGTTGCACCTGCTTGACGTAACAAGGTAGGGAAAAAGTTTTTTTTTTTTAAATGCATGCACGCCTTTTTCCTCATCTTATGTTATTGTGAATCAAGATCTGATTTTAATCAAAAGCATGTATTTCTTAATAAAATGTAGGGCGAAGAGAGGTGAAAATACCTTGTCACTGCGAATTTCCCGTCCATTGAATAAAGGGCTCACATGTGTTGGTTTTTCTCTTGATGCATGTATATAAATGGAGAATCTCTCATCATGCCCCTGTATGTACAGATAAGCAAATCAACAAAGTGATTGATTAGACCAACCCAGAAATACAAAAGAAGTGAACATGTTATAAATTTTGATCAGGAGGATTAAATATCAGATTACTATCTACCCTTGCCATACAATTGGAACAAAGATCTTGATATTTATACCACCACAAATGTTGGACTTGAATTTGAAACATATTCAAGTTTAAAGTTGAAGGATCTTGATATAAGCTTCTTGCTTGACAACATTATATAGAAGCTGATCTAGTTGATAACTATTTATGAAGCTATTTCCTATCCTTGAAAGTTTTCATGCATTGTACGTTTTAACCTACATTGAGGTTTTAATACAAGGTTTAACTGATAAGAAATGTCTTTCACAATCTATGTGGGGTTAACGTATTCTCTATAGACCGTTAATAGATTATTCATTAAATTTCAAGTATTCTTTTTCCATATTCAAAACAAGCCATCTACGCTGTTTATACACATTTGTTCTAATTTTTATCTCAAACACTTACAACACTCAAGCATGATGGGACTGCTACTTAATGAGTTGTATGTCAGAAACCTCATAGATTTTAAACAAGGAAATAATGAGAAACGTAAAGGAAGGGGGGAATACTATAAGTTGGCAAAAGAGATTACTCCCCCTCTCTAAATTCTCCTCAAATTAAGACCACACTTGTTCCCCAACTCTAAAGACACTTGTTCCCCAACTCTGAAGTGCGAAATCACTAACATCACTCCTAGTCTCCTCTCTAGAGTATCAAAACAGTAATGCAATAGCTATTCTTTACAAGATTATATGCTCTACGATAGTTTAAAGGTAAAAAAAAATATACTATATTGGATGTCTTATCCTTCACCATCATCCACACACAAACACTGTACCCCCACCGAGATATACACATGGAAGCATGAGAGATGTATGCAATCAAATTAGAGACATATGGCTCAAACCTATAACTGAACAAATTTAAAATCATGGTTTAGCTAGATAAGGCTCAACATCAACTTTGCTAAACAGAATCTTGTAGCAATACATGCACGGTAGATTATTAAAAGTGTTTAGTGTGTCACGGGGATGACCTCTATTATACAGTTGAAATAGCAGGAAATGTATCATTAATGGCCAAGGGATTTACAAGCCTAATGTAGAAGGAAAAGTTGAATTAAGAAAACTAAATGCCTAAACAAAGGATGTAATTGCTACATTTATGGAAGTAATTCAACTCTAACTTATTTAATATATGAAGGCCAGGTACTTTGCTCACATGCAAATTTTTGGAGATTCAAGAAATCCATGAAGATTCCTTAGGTTGGAAGAAATACTAGGATCAAGTATTAGGAAAGGATTTTGTCATTAGAGGAAAATTCCGCAATTGCAAGAAGAATTGACAAGGAAGTAGGAATAGTATGGGTAAAAATGACAAAATGATCGTCTTAAACATATGCAATATGAATCAAATACTAATATGTCTCATATACAGTTGACTTCACGTCAGATATATCTGGTGTAGCATCTTGATTTTGAAATCACCAATCATGTAAAAATGAAAAAAACAAGCATGAAACATTGTGCTGCCATCATCTACACCTTGTGCTGCTACTACAAAGATTGCCAGCGACATCCATATATAGCCTGAGATAGGAGAGGAGAGGAGAGACGAGAGGCAACAGGTTTTGGATTAACCCTAACCACAATTCGACCGCCTCTCTCATCTCTTCTTCCCTATCTCCTAATGATGCCCTCCTATCTCCTAACAGTGGCTAGCAGTAGCAAACAGAGGTAGCAGTGGTGACTGGCTGACTCTACCGGTGGATTGTTTGCTGTCATCTCTGGCAACTGATATATACTCTGCCATATCTCCTGCTTTGTTGTATGCGAAGACCTGTAAACTCGGCACATGGCTGCAACAGTATTCTAGTGTATTGTTATATACGTAACATGTGGATTGTTTACCATCATCTCAGGCAGTTCCGTCTGTTTTGATAGGTGTATCAGAGTTCTTGGTTTCAGAAAGCCAGAAAATAATAATAAAATATTAGAACAAAACGATTTGATATGTTAGAAATACTCTTATGCAATTTTTGTTATTTCACATTAGTTTTGAATGGAATAATATTTAACAATGCTGAATTATTCACCCATAATGGATATTGTTGTTCATTTTACTTGTTTTCAGTAAAATACCCTCCACAACAGATAGATTCGAATGGAATAATACTAAATGAAACGTTGTGAACTTATAATATACAATAATACTTCTATAAATGGTAATGAATAAATTGTGTCTATATAGAATTTTATCGACACACTTAGAATGTTGATCTTCAACACAAATAAATTATTATGTCGACATTATTTTTTTCGATACTTCTCTCTTTCATTTTTAAATTATTCTTTGTTGAATTGACCGATCAAGAGGGCCACAAAAGGTATCTGGAGGGGTTAGTATCATATCGGGCATGCTAAAACGATACGATATGACCGACACATATCGGTATCGGCCAATACTAAGAACCTTGCTTTTAGCAAGATTCTTAAACAAGAGAAGTCACATGGCTAAGACTCCACAAGAAGCAGAAAACTAAAAGCGAGCTTTGATTATTGGGATTTGTTCATGATGTTGGATGCACAAGTAGTTGGAAAATTAAAAGATATTCCAGAAGAAAGTCAGGTAAGAAGCGATAATGAGAACTATGATAGGGGCTATTGTTACTTTACATATTTCGCAATAAAGGAACATACATATTTTACAAGCATGGACTAAATTCACCTCCAAATGTAAAAGATAATTATCATAATAGTGGAAGTGCAAGTTTTTGATCGACAATAGACTTCATTTTTTTTTTTGTATTAGAGGGGAAAAACACCATGAAAACACATTACCTTAGTAGTACCACGACTTATTTCATGAATCTTATTTTGCTAGTTCATGATTTTATACATCAGTATAACTTAAATGCCCAAAAAGAAACAAGGCCATGAGGAACTCGTTTTTTTCTCATGGTTCGCCTTTTCCAACGCCAACTTTCGCACTTCGATGAACTAGTATGAAGTATAGAATTTTTGTTATCGAGTCTTCAAGCCATGAAATGAAGCCGGAAGGGTCTTTATAATGGGAAAGTATTTCCAGTAAATGGACCGATTTTAAATTAAACTTGTTATAGCTTCAGAAGGAACGCATGGCTTTTTTGTCCAAGTCGACATTGTAGGCTAAACTTGCTAATGGTACTAAGTCCACTTGAGTTAATAGTTTATGCACGTAAGAAGCAAATATTATATAAAAATTCGGAACTTATAGGCTTTTGAGATGCATTTTAAAATTATTCACTTAAGTCATAGGCTTTGATGCTCATGGGTATAAGTAACAGTCAGAAGAGATACGTTTCAGTCATCTAGGATAGGAATTGCCGGGTTCAAAAGCACCGATATGGACCAATTCAAAACCAGTGAAACCCCCTGAAATTGTCCAAACAAATAGTCATAGGAAGGGTTCAAAACTGACACCAAAACCAAGAACTTTGAACCTACGTATTTGAACGATATGAATCAATGAGCCAGAATTCAATACATATGAAATCTGAATATTTAAATTGAACAATAGTATTATTATAATGTGTCTAAAAACACTACATAGGGGCACTTGTAGCCCTTCGCACTCTTAAATGGGGAAACTAATCGTTTGAAGAAAAACCTACATGCACCATCCCAAACAATACTTATGTCATCTTATCCTAAGTATACACCTTGGTACATGATTGAAGGTTCATATTTGCCACATAGGCAAGCTATTAGAAATATTAATCAAGAGTGAAACCAGATAACAATATGTCAATATAAACAGTTTTTTAATATGGCAAGAATCATGAAGGATAACCTCAATTTACCCCAAAACACCTAAGTTTGAGTAATCAATTTAACAACATATATAAAATTAGGAATATTTGCCCGCTCTAAAGAACATATCTAGAAAATTGCAAGAGCGGGTCCAGAAGATTGTTGTCTATACCGAATGTCCTTTGAAAATCATCACACATGTAATACAGTATAGGTTTACTAATTCTAATCTACTTTCCAATGTTATGTGTTGGATCAGAATTCTTACGATATGCAAACTTTAACAGAAGTGCATTTGTCTGTATAATAAAGGTTACCAAAAAGAACTTCTCCCAGAGTTTCTCAAAAGGCAACGACCCAGGCGTCAAGAACATGAAAGCAATCTTGGAATTCTTCAACTGGATGGGCGGCATAGAGATAATGTCCCTCGCGACCACACGGGCAGCGACCTCGTTGTCGGTATACGACCTCTCCGGTTCGGGGGGCAGCCAGTCCCTAAAAGGGCTGCAGGCGTTTGACGAGCAGGTCGAGAAGCGCTGGGACGGATAGACGTAGGCCCCAATCAGGGACAGGCACACGAGACAGACCAAGATGATGATCCAGAGGGGCCTTCTAGAAGAAGGGGGTCTCAGGCGCAGCGGAGGCATGTTCTCTGACTCCTTCATTTAGGATGGATAGATCATGGTGGTATCTTTACATAGCATCGAACAGTCTGAAGCAATCAAACGAAAGAATCTTGAACAATTGCATAAAAGTGTGAAATTAACCTTTCTTGAAAATAGGGTTTACCAATCCCTTTATTTATTTATTTTCTTTTTTATCAAACCTTTTTTTGCATTTTTGACACGAATGGAATGGAAATTTCAATGGCAGCTAATGGAGAGTGGATGGATTAAATTCATAGTAGTATATTAGAGGAAAATTGCATAACTAGAAAAAAAAAATTAATTCTTTCTACTACAAATGGAAAGGAGTAGAGGGGGGAGGGAGGGTTTGATTTTTGTTACCTTTTGATCGAGGAGGAAGAAGGGGCGGAGAGAGAGAGAGAGACTAGGAATGGTGGGGGTCTTCTTTAACATCTGATAGGGCAGGCAGCAGAAAGATACTCAGAGAGCAGCCAATCAGAGGAGGGAGATTTTATTATTGGTCAAACAAAAACAATTCAGGATTTCTAGGTATATGTTTGTATTATACCGTCTCCAATAGAAATTTCTAAAATAGGATTTATATTCTACTTGTCAGTGTACTTTATGAAAATTTCTGTCCTAAAAATTTCTACATAAAAATTGTACACATAAACAAAATACTCTCAAGTTTACTTCTCCTCCCTGCGGCTAGGGTTTCTCTCCCTACGTCTATGGCTTAGTCGTTAGGGTTTCCTCTTTCCTTGTAAAGCCTACGTTCTTTCCCCTCTTGCTCTCTTCTCTAACTTTATTTCCTTCTTTTCTTTTTAGGGTGCATTTTTTTCTGCCGGGGGCATTGTTTTCTCTACAGGGTATCTTGGACAATCTTTGGGATCGATTCTATACAGGATTCAGGGTCAGAGGTTTGCGAGTTTTGAGTCGAAATGACAAAAGAGTTGGAGTCATTGTGGGATAGATTTAAACTATCCGAAGTCGAAGAAGGGGAGGTCGATCTAGAAGACACGATCGGTGATGGTGGGGATGGTTTCTTTATTGTGGAAAAATTGCTAACCGATAGATCCTTCAATATTATGAATATGCAAAAGGCGTTTCTTAGTGCATGGAAACCAACTCGTTGATTTACGATTAAAGAAGCGGATGATGGGCGGACGGTCTTTCAGTTCAAATCTAAATTTGATGTTTGTATAGTAATGAACAATGGACCATGACACTTCGACAAACGGCTAATA
Organism: Iris macrosiphon; assembly: GCA_036927795.1. Classification (NCBI taxonomy): domain Eukaryota; kingdom Viridiplantae; phylum Streptophyta; class Magnoliopsida; order Asparagales; family Iridaceae; genus Iris; species Iris macrosiphon. Next base: position 100,036,355 of record JAYESA010000004.1, read on the forward strand.
GTGGTAAAGGAAATCAGTGGAGATGATCATTCAGGCAAGGAGGTCCTTAACATGGTGCCGTTTTGGGTTCGTGTGCACAATATGCCCTTAAGTAAGCAATCGACAGAAGCAGTTCACAAAGTGGCGAGCAAGACAGGTAAAGTAATTAAAGTAGAGAAGGCAAAGGGATTTTCGTTATAGTCTTATGCTCGGGTTCGTGTACTGGTAAATGTTGAGAATCCGATAATACGGGGCACATATATAATCAATGGGAAGAAGGAACGAGCACGGGTCTACTTCAGGTACAAGAGGATGCCGAATTTCTGCTTTCAATGTGGCCAATTTACTCATAACTATGATGAATGCCAAGATCTAGTAGAGGAGGAGAGTGTAAAGGAATGGCCTTTTGACCCCTCTATTAAAGCCTCTCCAACAAGAAATCATATCCATTATCGGAACATGAAAATGAATGAAAGAGGAGATGGAAAACTAGGATCTTCACCATTAAGCCATGGAGGATTAGCACGTCGTAGTCTATCACTGAGTAGCAACGACATGGATCAGAACAGGGTGAAGGTCCTCAATCTAGATAGAGGTACAAGCTCTTCATCAGCATCCGGAGATTTGAGGGGCCATACGTCCATAGGGAGGAGACTGATAGATAATGAGTTGGGGGAGGGTGAATCCACACGAGAGGTTGAAGTAAACAATGAAAGTAATGAAAGACATGAAAGTAGAGAAGGCCATACCTTATTCGAAGTGCCAGTTCACCAGGAGGAGGTGGGGCCAGAAACTTTTCAGAAGGGCATAGGCACGGTTAATAGGCGAAAAGTAGGGAAGACGAGTATTCAGGCCAGGAAAAGCAACAGTGGGAGAAAGGGGATTGGGATTAAGACAGTAAAGGCGAGCACGAGTTAAAGAGGGAGGTGGAAACGGGCAGAAGGTAAGCATACTATAGGCGAGGGTGTTGATAATCGCTATGTGGGCAGGAAGAGGAACGTTGGTAATAAGGATGTGGTTTCTTCGGATCTCCAGGATCCACAACTTCATAAATATGCAAGATATGCAGATACAGAGGTGGAGGCTGTGTCTTCCATTTGTTATTTCTCTTTAATGGCTAGTTTTAAGAGCCATTTAATCTCTTGTCGGTTGGATGTGTCTTTGGTCTGCCTTTATATTGCGGTCACCTCTTCCTTCTTTCTTTACAAAAAATTATCCTACGTGAAACCTCTCTTTCATTCCTCTCTCGAACTACATTCTAATCTCTAAATTCTTGCTCTGGGCAGAGCTAAGTTCGGTCTCTCTCTCCGAGTTGTGTGCGACGAATAGAACCCGGTAGTCAGGGGGTTTTACCACTAGGAGCTTCTGAGAAACGTCTGCACATAGACCTCGGATCAACTCTTAGGGCAGTGCTTCGTGCACGACTTCCCCGGAGGCTGGTAACAATTTTGTTTTTTAGTTTCCTTATTCTCTGAAAAATAATATATTTATGTTATAAATATTCATAACAATCTAAGAGTTGAACAAAACAAATATTCTGTGAGCATATATATTTTTGTAGCAATTTTACTATTGGATTCTGATCAAAACAAATATTATGTGATCAAACCAATATATTTGTCACCACTAAAACAAATATTGTAGCAAACAAATATTTTTCTAATTGCTTACCAAATAAAGGTTTTATTTTGTTAACGAATATTTATTGTAGCAAACTTGTAGTTCATTGTTCATTTAGCAAATTTGTTTAACGAGTATTACTGCTTACATACCAAAGTGCAACATAAATTTTTAATTATTTTAGATTATATATTAATTAAAAATTGGTATTAGAAAATTATTATTCTAAGTACTATTCTGTTAATAAATAAATTAAAAAATAAAAAATTGTATTTGTAGTAATTGTAACGAATATTTCTATTAGAAAATTTGTGAACTGTCTTGAATATTTGTAACGGATATTTCTAATTTTTTGTTGAATATTTGTCAGCACATATAATCTTGTGATTCAATTTAACTACTATAATTTAGTATTTGTAGCACATAAAATCTTGCTTAATATATATATACCATCATTGGTATTCATTATTATTATTAGCTCTACATTTACTTATTGTTAACTACAATATTGTTTATTTGAAACAACCTCAAGACAATAATAGTTAAGTATAATTGTAAATCTCTTTGAGTCTGAGTTCTAAAAGTAAAGATCAATTTGGGAACAAGCCGAAAGGGTCCTTCTGTCAACCGGGTGTAAATAGCCCTAAGCGACACGGTATTTAAGTATCTTCGGACCACCGTTAGCTGGGAACCGGCCCCTACAGCTAACCCAAGTTAATCTACACTTGATAGACTAAATATTTTAAGATTGATTAGCAAAATCACTTGAACTATTATTCTAAATCATTGGACATTGCTATTTAGTAATTTCGTATCTTTCAAACTTTCCTCATTAGCAACCATGACTGGCAAGGATGAGACATTTACTACTAAACCTGCTAAGTTCAACGGGACCTACTTTAAGAGATAACAGAGTCAAATAAAGTTTTGGCTCACAATTTTAGGGCTGATCTCAGCCATTGATGGTTCCACACCCATCATAAATGATTCTAATAACACCGAGTCTGACGTAGGAGTGTCCAAATCTACCAGCTCCTCTAAACCAAAAATACCTAAGAAAATAGACTACCACTGCTTCCATAGAATTCTAAGCGCTTTGTCTGAATCATTATATAACATATTCTTTGAATATAAGAGTGCTAAAGAACTTTGGGAAGCTTTGAAAGATGAATATAGATGTGATGATGCTGGAATCGAAAGATTCAATTCCTCCTCATTCAACAGATATTTTATGGTAGATAATAAACCTATGAATGACCAAATACATGAATTCTAAGAATATCTTAGGCATATTCAAGCCAAAGGTACTTTCTTTTCTACTGAGTATAAAATAGCCTGTTTGGTAGACAAGCTCCCTCATTCTTGGTCTGATGTTAAGAAAGATCTTATTCATACACAAGGTGACCTTACCTTTGCTCAAGTACTAAAGAAAATTAGAATTGAAGAATAAATTAGGCTAAGGTCTAACCCTAAGTCTGAGTCTAAAGCTAAGGTAAACCTAGTAGAATCCCAAGACAAACCCAAGCCTCATCATCATCATAAACCCAAAAGGATCCTCTTCAAGAAGAAACAGAACCTTCAGCCTCACCACTAAAAACATTATCACCATAAAACTAGAAACTTCGGTCAGACTCAAGATCAGAAGAGATTTTGTTTTATGTGTGGTAAAACAAACCATATTGCCAATAGGAAGAAGGAAGCTGTCCAGACTTCTTCCAAAGCTCTTCTAGTTCCTTCAGGTCTGTAAGCTATCAACCCTTTGTCAATATTTCCTACCATTCTGACGATTGGTGGTTGGATTCTGGAGCTAATGTTCATATTTTCTTTGATCGCTCCTGTTTTATAAACTATCAGGAATCAGGTGGAGGAGGTGTAACTCTAGGAGATGGCTCAGCGGCACAGATTATAGGAAGAGGAAGAATAGCTCTAAAGATGACATCAAGAAAAGCTCTGACTCTTCATGATGTGTTACATGTGCCGTCTATCAGAAGAAATTTAGTTAGGGGGGTCTCTCCTTGTAGCTTCAGGGTACAAGATTGTTATGGAAGCAAATAAAGTAGTATTTTCTAAGAATGACTCTTTTATTGGAAAAGGATTTGTAAGAGATGGTCTTTTTATTTTGAGTACCGTGAATAAAATTTCAGATCCTTCATTTTTTATTTCAAATGTAGAATCTTCAAATGTGTGGAACAATAGATTAGGTCATAAGAATCTAGGTTCTCTAAAAAGGATGATAAACTTAGATCTTATTCCCAAGACTCCAATAGATGATAAACACAAGTGTGAGATCTGTGTTCAAGTCAAACATACTAGGCTACCTTTCAAATCTGTAGAAAAACTCCGACCTTCTAGAGCTAGTTCATAGTGATGTATGTGACTCAAATAGGGTTTTGACCCGAGGTGGTAGAAAATACTTTGTTACCTTTGTAGATGATCATTCAAAGTATTGTTATACATTTTTTCTCAAAACCAAAGATGAAGTTCTTGACAGATTTAAGGTCTATAAATCTAAAGCTGAGAACCAGTTAGAGAAAAAGATTAAGATTCTTAGATCAGATTGTGGTGGAGAATATATATCAAATAATATGACCAATTTCTGTGAAGAACACGGAATAATCCATGAGGTAATTGCTCCATATTTATCACAGTCCAACGGAGTTGCTGAAAGGAAGAATCGTACCCTGTTAGACATGGTGAATGCCATGCTCCTCAGCTCAGGTGCTCCCGATAATTTGTGGGGAGAAGCATTATTATCGGCCTGTTACATCCTTAATAGAATTCCTAGTAAGTCTAATAATAAGACTCCCTATGAATTTTGGAAAGGTAGAGCTCCTAGGATCCATTATCTCAAAGTTTGGGGATGTCTGGCTAAAGTAGGAATTCCTGAACCTAAAAAAAGAAAGATTGAACCTAAGAATATAGATGTTGTATTCATATGATATGTCCTAGATAGCAATGCCAATAGATTTCTTATTACTCACTCAGAAGTAAATGAAATCTCTAACAATACTATTATAGAAGCAAGAGATGCAGTTTACTTTGAGAATATATATATCCCTTTAAAGATAGAATTTATTTCTCTCCCTCCAACTCCTCTCTTGCTCCGTCCTCTATCTCTTATATTCAAATATCTAGTTCACAACCCGAACAAAATATAGAACCTAGAAAGAGTAAAAGAGAAAGAATTGAAAAGAACTTAGGAGAAGGTTTCTTCACCTTTCTGATAGAGGGTGATCCCTTAACTTATGAAGAAGCAATATCTTCTCCTGATGCCCCTTTCTGAAAAGAAGCCATTAAAAGTGAGTATAACTCTATCATAGAGAATAATACTTGGTTTCTAGCAGACCTACCTTTAGGTAGTAAACCCATAGGTTGTAAGTGGATATTCAAAAAGAAACTTGGAGCCGATGATACTATAGAGAAATACAAGGCTAGATTAGTAGCCAAAGGTTTTAGCAAAAAAAGGGATTAGATTATTTTGATACCTACTCACCTGTAGCTAGGATCACCTCAATCAGAACCCTTCTAGTCTTAGCATCCATTCATAATATGTTAATCCATCAAATGGATGTAAAGACAATATTTCTAAATGGGGACCTAGAGGAAGAAATCTACATGGAGCAACCTGAAGGTTTCATTGCTAAAGGCCAAGAAAAGAAAGTTTGCAGATTAGCTAAATCTTTTTATGGCCTAAAGCAAGCTCCTAAACAATGGCACAACAAATTTGACATAGTCATCTCAGAATATTGTTTCGTGCCAAATGAGTATGACAAATGTATATACTCCAAAATTTTAGATGAAAGTTGTGTCATCTTATGTTTGTATGTAGATAACATCCTTATTTTTGGATCATCACTAGAATTGATAACTAATACCAAGAACTATTATCCAGCCAGTTTGATATGAAAGATCTAGGTGAAGCCAACTTGATTCTAGGCATACAACTGTCCAAATACAAGGGGGGTTATACTCTATCATTAGCACACTCTATCGAGAAAATGCTAAGAAAATTTGAGTTTTTTGATAAAAATTCTGCCCTTACTCCTTATGACAGTAGTGTTGTTCTCAAGAAGAATGAGGGTTCTCCTATGGAATAATACAGATATTCTCAGATGATAGGTTCTCTCATGTATATATCAAACAGGACCAGACCTGATATTGTATTTGCTATTGGGAGACTAAGTAGATATACTAGTAACCCAAATCAGTTACACTGGACAGCATTTTTCAGATATCTTGGGGGTACTCTAGATTATATGTTGCACTATACTAGACACCCTGATATCATAGAAGGTTATTCAGATACAAACTGGGTAACTGACTCACATGATGTAAAATCTACTACTGGATATATTTTCACTCTAGGAGGAGCTGCAATCTCCTGGGGCTCATGTAAACAAACTACCATAGCTAGGAGTACAATAGACTCCAAAATGATAGCTTTGGACACTACATGTACAGAAGCCGAATGACTAAGAAACCTTATTATGCATATACTTGTTTCTATTAATCTTGTTCCTGCAATTTCTATAAACTATGATAATAAATTTATTATGGAACTACTAAAGCATGATTCTGTGAATGCTAAGATGAACAAGCACATGCAGCTGCGCTTCAAGTCTATAAAGAGCCTATTGGGCAAATATGTGGTTCTTGACTATATAAAGTCAGAAAAGAATCTTGCAGACCACTTGATGAAGGATCTGTCTAGGACTTTGATCCTAGAATCATCGAGGGGGATGGGGTTAAGCCCATAAGTCACCAGCAGTGGCAACCCAACCTAGTCTGACTGGAGATCCCAAGATTTTGGTTCAATGGGTAGGAACAAGTTGGACTTATGTGACTTTTATGGAACATTGACCCAAGATTAAAATCTTATTTTATATTGTCCAAGTGGCTGTACATGCGTATAATGAATCCCCATCCCTATGGTGACAGTGTTCTTGAGTGATATGGTTAGGATGAGTTTTAAAACTCTTAATAGGTCCAAGCTAATATGCGGGATTAAAACCTATCACCAATCCTTAAGGACTTACCTATATGAGAGGTCATGAAGGCCGCGACTATAGGACAGGGCGATCCCAGACAACTCTCAGAAATTTGGAATTAGTGCGCATGGCCAACCAAAAGCACAATCCATTAGACCCAGAACCTCTAGCGTACTATGTGTGCTATTTTTCTGAATCTGGTAAAAGAAGTCTGATTCAAGGCATAGTCCATCAAGCACTTCTTCAAACAAAGACAACAGTCACTAAGTGAGATTCAAGGCTATAGTCCATCTCATCTATGCATAGTATATACCTGCCCAGAAACTCTTTCTTTTAATTTCTTTGTCACTTCTATTTCGGAACTTGACCTTTGGGGGGGGGATTGTTAGCTTTGCTTGAGCAAAAGCTCAACTTCCTTCTTTCCTTTAGTCCTACATCGGATGGGCCAACCCCTCATTGTATGTATATATTAGTTCCTCTTTATTGCTTTCTTAATGATGTTGTGTGGGGAACCCCTTGGGCCATACGCGCGCGCCACTGCCGCTGCCCGGTCCGGCTCGGTTCGGTTCAGCGCGCGTAACGGGTGCGGGTACATGTCCACACCTGCGGGCACCGAATGTCGATCCAATTTACTCTTCGGGTTCGGGCTGGGATCCAAAAAATCTTTTTGCTCCTCTTTATTTTTTGAACCACTTGACTCATTCAAATTTGAATGTAGAGGCACCATGTCTAGGTTCATTAAACCCTTGTAACAGCTCTTTTGACAGCCATTCCTCCACATTTATTTCCTTTTGTTATTTTTCTTTAATGGCTAGTTCTAAGAGCCATTTAATCTCTTGTCGATTGGTTGTGTCTTTGGTCTGCCTTTATATTGTGGTCACCTCTTCCTTCTTTCTTTACAAAAAATTATCCTACATGAAACCTCTCTTTCATTCCTCTCTTGAACCATATTCTAATCTCTAAATCCTTGCTCTGGGCAGAGCTAAGTTCGGTCTTTCTCTCCGAGTTGTGTGCGACGAAGAGAACCCGGTAGTCAGGAGATTTTACCACTAGGAGCTTCCGAGAAACGCCTGCACATAGACCTCGGATCAACTCTTAGGGCAGTGCTTCGTGCACTTCCCCGGAGGTCGGTAATAATTTTGTTTTTTAGTTTCCTTGTTCTCTGAAAAATAATATATTTATATTATAAATATTCATAACAACATATTGATGCATATGCTATTTTTTTGACTCGGGTGGACTAAATTTAGTTTTTGGTCACTATAAGATCTCTTCCAGCAATTTGTTTACAATAAGGTCCTTTTCCATAGCTTTTAATTACTTGTATATAGTCCATTGCATTCCTCACTATAAAAAAGATGACAATGCTGACTTAATAATCTCATCACACACACACACACACACACACACACACACACACACATATATATATATATATATATATATATATATATATATATATATATATATATATATATATATATATATAATGCAGACTAAGCCATGCAGATTAAGCCAACCATGCATTATTTTGAATGGTTTCACTCCTGATTGGTAGTTGACCGTACATATAGAAAAAACACGGATAAATGGTATTATTTTTGTCAATTTTTCATTTTTTTGGTATATTGGCCACGGTTCTTCGTTAGTCAGACACGATACGGTATGGATACGATGAGATATGGATATGACGATGTTGACACAACATTAATTTTGTTAAAAAAAGTCATGATGTTTTAAATTCAGTTCAGGGTAGAGTAAAATTATGGCTCCGCCCTTGAGTACAATTAATTTAACTTTTTATTAATACATCATAAAATTTTAAGTACAATAATGTTTATCTTCTGTTGATCACCACCTATATTGCTATAATCAATGTTTAAGTGAGTTTAATTCTTGATTTTACTATCTCACATCTACAACAACGCGACATTGATCTCAAACTTGTTCGTAAATGTCGACATTAGGGGCTTTATGCGGGAAGCATCCATGGATCAAAATCTGAGTCAATTATCAGTTTAATATGTTTGTTGGGATAAATATAAATTGAGGGAACTTTATCCCTTTTATTTGGCTAGATATTTTAATTTACATTTGTTGGGATAAATCTAAAGGTTAAGCTTTTATATATATATATATATATATATATATATATATATATATATATATATATATATATATAATACGGCTTGAAAATGGTTCAAAAGTGAATCATCCAAGTCGTATGTATATCATCCATCATTTAAATAAATTAATAAAAAGATAACAAAATAATGACCTAAATGCTCCACTAATTATTTTTATAAAAAAGTTAACCAAGTGTAACCACCGTTTCTGAAAACCTAAAATTTTGAATCTTTTATTTCATTTTGAAAACCAAATAAAATTTTCTAAACAATTTTTCTAATAAAATTTGCCTTATAATTAATTATTTAATTAACAAAAAAAGGTAAATTATGAAAAGGGAGAGGATCTCTTTGTAAATATCCTAGAAGAGATCTGATAGGCTGTTTCTAGGTCTCCAGGACATTCAACATGTGACTAAATAGCTAGGATCTAGATATTTCCTCCTAGAATCTATAAATGGGAACACACTCCTTAATAAATTTTATTCCAGTTATTTTCTACAAACCTTCTTACTGTGGAGCCAAATGTCGGTCCAATCCTTTTTAAAACTCCACAGAGCTATAATTTCCTCCAAACCATTTTATTCTCAGAGAGAGAAATCTCCTCCCTTATACTCTTGTTCCCGCCAAAACAAGAAGTCCGTAACCGCCTCATCGTTGATGAGGACAAGCTCAAGAGCGGTCTGGCCATGGCGATCGGAGGAGGCTCCGGTGACTGACGACGATCTCTTCTCCGCCGAGGCAAGCTGTCAACAACGAGCGAGTCATCTCCTCCAGTGCTTTCGAGTTCGATCGAGGGTCTGCTCCAGTCTCCTTCTGAGAGGGCTCTCTCCAATGAGACAGGGAGGAGCATCACCGGCTCGCCTTCATCCTTTCAACGATCCACCAACACTTATGCACCTTCGGTGATCTCCTTCCACCGTGCGTCCATCGAGTTCGGCTGACAGTTCATTCTGACGACGATCGACAGCAGTTCGTCAGTGATGAACAATCGATCACAAGAGATGTCGAGTTGATCTTCGGTCGTTGTTGACGAGTCTAGGTAAGATCTGAACCTTTCCACTTTTTTTTGATTCAATTTGTTAGTCGAATTTCTTTCTGAATGTATCGATGACGAATCGATCCATAACAGAGATTTCTCATGGGTCCGATGAATGCGAAATCAAAAAGTTTATCTGATTGATTCAAGTTTCTTCTTACTCCAGATTTGAAGCTCAATCGTCCTCTATATATCGTAACAGAGTTTTGAAACTCTAGCTGAGTTGAGAGGACGAGGATGAGTTCTTGAACTAGGTGAGTTCTTTGATCTATGATCTTTTATGGTATGATCTTCTTCTTTCTTGAATTCGAATCGTCAGAAGAATTTTCTCTTTAATTTCGTTTCTTTAGTCAACAAAATCTGTAGAATGTATTCAAAATAATTTCATTCCTATGTTTCTAATAATTGCTCCATTAGTGTTTGATAAATTTCTAACAAAATTTTTATTACAAAATTTACTACTAAGAATTTATTAAAAGAAAAAAATTATTTATTGAATTTTTCAGGAAGGAGGAGTTACAAATCTTTCACCCCTTTAAAAATTTTGTCCTCGAAATTCCAGGAGCAGAAGTTTGAGGAAAAAGAATGGGTGGAAGGTACTATTGCAAAATGTCTTCGGCATGCGATCCACGATCTCCTCTGACTGCTTGAAGCTGGATTCCTTCTTGAGCTTTGAGTATAGCTAATGTGTTCTTTCCTTGCCAAGTTGGGTCGTCAGAAAATGACAAGATAGGAAGATCAAGCACGATAGGAAGGTTAAACTAATAAAAGAGACTTTGAAAATTTAAGGCCTAGCTGAAATTGTCTTCAATTCTTCAGGCTTCATTCCTTCATCTGGTTTGCTCTTCTTCAATAACGATTCTTCTGAAAATACTACTAATGCTAGAAAACTACCAAGCCAAATAAAACATCAGTAAGAAAAGAACAAGAGTGAACCTGGAATCACGTCGGCAGTCGCCTCTGTTGTAAACCCCCAGATTTTTCAGGAATTTAAAAACAAAATTTCAGAATTTTTAGGAATTTTTAACTAATTAAAATTAAGGTATTCTGGTTTTAAATAATTTTAAATATTTTTATTAAATATTAAAATATTATAAAAATAATATTTTTGGGTGTAAAATAAAATATTAGACATAGGGTAATTTTCCTGGAATTTATTGGGCCCCAGAACTATTAAAGACATAAAAATTAATATTTTTATTAAACCCAAAATAAATCCGGTTTAATGAACCAAACCGAACCAACCCAAACCGGACCGACCCTGAATCGAACCCCTAAACCAACCCTGCGGGTCAGGTCGGATCTAAACCCGACCCATCAACCCGACCCGTTAACCTGCTACTGTAGCAATCCCTAAACCGTCGACCCCCCGATTCCTCTCCGCCCGACGGAAACTACCGCCGCCTCCTCCGTTCATATCCCCACCGGCCGGCTCCTCCGCTGCCGCCTCTTCCCCTTCGCCTCCCCTAACCTCACTGGTCTCCCTTCGCCCTCCCTCTCCTCCTATATAAACCCCACGGCCACCCCTACACCGCCATCACCACCGTCATCCCCAGCCATCTCCCCATCAGCCTCCACCGCCCCTCACCGTGACCCGACTCCTCTGGCCGCCTCCTTGAGTCGACTCCTCCACTGACCCGAGCTACTCCGGCAGCTCCCATCCACCACAGACACCGCCACTCCAGCCACCTCGGCCAACCCGATCTCCCCGCTGCCACCCCCAGTTCACCACTGACAACCACCACGGCCACCACTACATCTCTCCACCACCAGAGCCCGACGTCCCCGGCCAACCTCGACCCAGCCGACTCCACCGCAGCTACCTCCAGCGAACAACGCAGAAACCCTAGCAGTCGGTCGTGCCGCGTCGCGCCACCTCGCAGAAACGTGTATTTCAGTCATCTTCGGAGCCTTGTTCAGGTGACTGTTTCTATCTCCTCGCTGTCCCATTTTTCGTTCTGTCTGCTGTGATGCGTAGACTGTATGACCCTCTCGATATTCGTGCCATTGGTTCGGCGTGTCGCTTCCTGTGGCGATCGCAAATTATGACGCGAAATCAGGAAAATAAATACCCTTATTTTCTCGAAACTGGGTGCGCCCCGCTAAACGGAACGACTTGGTCGTATGCGGACTTCACCGAAAGGTGCGCACCGTTAATACGGACGCGTAGAATTTTGCGGAAGTTGATTTGGATGTGCGTGCACACCGAAATCAACGCGTATCCGTCGACAACATCCCGTATCGGCCCTATTCTTGAACTTATTATAACTTCGTGTACGCACGTCATATCGAAACGAAACTTATGCCATCGGACTCGTAGCAATATGCTGGTCCTATGACCCAAGTTTGGTTCGATTCTGAGAACGTTGACAAAATCGCGTATCGTGGACCCCACGGCTCCACTTGACGGACGATTTTATGATCGGCTCATCGGAATCCAGTTCTGGATATTCCGGGTTCATATTATCGTTCTGGACTTCTAGATACTAAGTTTGACAAATTTGGAGAATATTGTCTCTGGCACATTTTTCGGTGCGAAGCGGGCCATATGTGGACCCCGCTTTGACCAGAAACTGTCACTTTTGCCCCTGTGTCCAAATTGGACTCATGGACAGGCAATTCTAGCTATTTGATATCTTCTGAGCCTGATGATAGTATTCATTTCAGCAACCGGAGAAGTACCTGCAGATCTTGCGGATACTAGAGCAGTAGTTGGATACCAAACCCCAAGCAAGTGTACCTTACCATACTTGCAGCATTCGTTTATACTATTCTCTTGATTTATTACTGTAATATCTCTGTTTAACCTAGGACCGTGTAACATTACTTAGCGTCCGAATATTATTCGGGTGTCAACACCGTACGCAGCGTTGTGTAATGTCACCTAGACATGGATATCGAGACCCTATACATTCTCGTGCTTGCCTTATCAAATACGTCATACCTTAGGACACCTGACACTATTCATGAGACAAAATCTTTCTGAGATATTCATGGTGATTCTGCATAGGTTACATGATTCGTGACATAGATATTGCATGTGCTTAGCTATCATTATGACTTGTTGCATCAGTTAGAGGTCATGATCCTGCGTGACATGGACATGAGACGTTGTGGACATGAGACGTGTGATTACATTAGGTGGGGAGAGTATTACCATATTAAAGGCTGATTATATTATATATATAGTTTTATGGAGGTGCCTTAGACTCTGACACAGAGTTTTGGCACAAGTTTTGGCCCTTCGAGATAAATGCTGCTATGGGTTTCTCCGACACAGAGCCTATGGTAGTTTCAGCCTGAGTATGACTAATGCTCTCATCTTGTATATCACTTAGTTGGTTATATAGTTTACCTTATTGATTCATTTATTGTTGCACTGTATTTAGTTTGGCTTGAGTTATTTTGTACCTTGTTGTGTCCCCTGAGGATCTAGATTCGGATTATGTCCCCAGATATAGCAGATGAGTTCTATCCAGAGGTATATGGAACATGAGCATGAGCAGGCACTGGAACTGAGCCGATCCACGAGGACGAGGTGATCGCCGATGATTTCTTCTGAGTATATGCTTATTCTATACTCAGTATTTGCTGTTGTTTACTCTTTATTCTTGTCTGTTGAACCATTGTATCAGATTTATCCTCGGGTTGTTCCCCGAGATATATTTTATTGAGACTTGTTGTTGATTTATATTTCTGATATTATTTGTATTTATTTCTGTGGATGAGATTAGTATCATTGCCCATATTATTGTTTTACAGCTTAAGTACACCCTGATGGGTCCATTAAATTGGATTTGTCCATCGGTGTGTGCTGTTGGCTATTGCCACGTGTCTAGTCCCTCGATATTTTGGGACTGGGGCGTGACATCTGTCCCCTCGATTGTCATGGTAAAAGCTCATCCCTGAGGTGGTATTCCATGCTGCTGGGGTCTTGGTGGTGGGTCCTGATGTACTGTAGTTGATCCTGTCCGAGTGAATGCTATAGGGCAATCCCTCACCTGGTGAGTTGCAAATCCACAAGCTAAGCAATGACCCAATCTCTTATGGCATGCATCAACGTAGTGTCTCAGACTTTTACAGAAAGCACAAATATCAGAGGTCTTCCTCTGAGGTGGCGGGGCTAAAGCTCCAACGGGAGGGCGGTACTGTTGCTGAGTCTGGAAATGCTGAGGCTGGGGTGAAAAAGTCCTCGACTGAGTGTTGGGGCACTTTATAGGGCCCGTGTATCCACTAATGCCTCCAAAAGTCTCCCGGTCTCTCTTCGGACGAAGGTTGGCTTTAATCCTCTGAGCCACGGATAGTATCCTCGAATATGTATCCGCGCCATTAGTGATAACGAGGACGCGAATATCATAGGCTAGTCCTTGGCAGAACCTCTTGGCTTGGTCCTCCGATTTATGGACCATGCACTCGACGAATCGGCTCAAGCGGCTGAACTCGGCCGCGTACTCATCTACTGAACGATTCTCTTACTCCAAATTCTGGAATTGCTTCTCCAGAATATCCCGAACTACAGTAGGAAAGAACTTTTTCTTGAATACCTCTGTGAACCTCTCCCAAGTGAGCCTTGGTACCCTCATCTTAGGTTCATTCATGAACCAAATCCAAGCTATGTCGCGAAGCTGTAGTCCTGCGGCTTCCACCTTCAGGTCTTCCGAAAGCTTAGCGACGCAAAGAAGTCGCTCTATGTCCTCTAGCCACTCGTCCGCGTAGATAATCCCCTCGGTTCCTTCGAACTCCCTGGGACTAAGTATTTTGAAGTCTATAATGGTGCCAACCTTAGGCTGAATAGGTTGCTGCTGCAGCGGTGGTGGCTGAAAAGTTACCTTGTCCATGGCGGCCAAGGCAATGAGATGGGCACTATATATTCCCTCTCTCAAGATAGTAGTCTGCTCCCTCTGGGTCTCCATCATACCACGGAGCAACTCATAGAGCTGAGCTCCATCAATGGGCGAGGAACCCATAGTCGGGATGGTGGGGATGCCACCCTGAGTTGGAAGTGCGGGAGGTGGGGGCGGAGTCCCGGTCATCTCTCTGCCTCATAGGTAAGCAGATGATGCTCCTCCGAAAGCCGCAATGCTAGGGGTGCACCCTCGCGTCTCTTTTATTCATGTGTTATTCTCTGGAATAGAGGAAAGGAATATAAGTATCCATAGGAGATGCGACAAAACATTAAGAAAATAATAATAAAGGCAGTAAAATAGTAAAGTGTGAAAGTGCACTCCAATATGTTCTATGCTGTGATGAGTTCCTAGACTAACATGTTTCCCAATAGCACTAGTTCTAAGCGCTATTAGGCGAGACCTGCATGGGCCACCACTAAAAATATGTCACATCCCACTCACGAATAATCGGGTAAGGGTTGAGCATGCCCAGCCTACACTGTCTATGACAGCGGTATTCAACTGTCTATACCTTAGTAATCTCTTAAAATCAGTATCAATTGTCATAACAGCATCTAAAAAGGTCTTCGTGTAAGCAATCACAATACACCACCAGACTTTACTATTCTTTATTACACCTTTACATCAATGAATGTCCAAAAATAAACCCGGTGAATGATAAAGGCAATATCTCAACCCTCTCTCCAATATGTACAGTCATCCAACATAGCCAACATCAAGTACGACAATATGAAGTAAAGTCCTACGACTAGTCCTCAAGTCTCTGGAACGAACTCCTGGTCTTGAGCAACATCTATCTCCTGTGGCCCATAATGGGTAGGATAAAAGTCCTCATCACCTGCAACTGATCCAATCAGGAAAGAAGTAAAGTACAACCTTACGAATGAATTCA
Organism: Iris macrosiphon; assembly: GCA_036927795.1. Taxonomy (NCBI): domain Eukaryota; kingdom Viridiplantae; phylum Streptophyta; class Magnoliopsida; order Asparagales; family Iridaceae; genus Iris; species Iris macrosiphon. The sequence continues at coordinate 100,051,906 of JAYESA010000004.1, forward strand.
AGACCAAGTAAAACTGAAATGCAATGCAACAAGTAAATGCAATGACTAACCTGCAATAATGGACAATATACAATCACCGAAACAATGAAAATACAATCATACAATAGTGAATGAAATATTTTCCTAGCGTGTGAACGACTGTGAGTACAATATCAATAGCACAATAACAGAATAAAATACGGTCTAGCATAGCCACACGTGTACGACGTGTGACTAAGCTATCCACAATATTACACTATGGGGTTTGGTCACACAGAGCCTAAATATTTTCCCATCCCAAATGACACAATGCAATAAATATATAATTTTCGTGTCCATCAAGTATCTAATATGAAGTCAATGCAGAACAAAAATACAAAGTAAAGGAACAATCGTAGTGTACTTGCCTCAATCCTCGGAATTGGTGATGGGGTAGAGATCCTCCTAGAAATAATGAATAGTTGTTAGGCTCTAAGTCAAAATAAGTCAAAACTAAATTCCTTAATTGGACTCTTATAGAATTCTTGCCTTAACTCATTCTTGATTTCTAATTTATTCCTAACTAACTATTTTCTATTTATCACTAACTAAATTTTGTAACTAACAAGTTCTTGAGTCCTAAATTGCTAACTAACAAACAAGTTCTTGATTAGGCTAACAAATTAACTAACTAATTAATTATCCTTCTTACTAATCTTAATCACTTCTTTAATTATAACAACCTTGAATCCAATTTATTTTTAATTCAACTCTCTCTTAACCCATAGTTTATTAACTAACTAATTACTAACAATAACCTTTACTAACTACTGCTTACACTAAGCCATTTCCTTTTCAGTATTACTAACCAATCACTAACCAGTTACCAACAAATCAATTGATCCAAATTTAAACCCATCTGACCTGGTCCAGACCCACCCGAGCCCTTAAACCATGGACCCGGCTTAACATTCAAATCTGCAAACCTTATTGTAGCTGTTGGGTTCAAATTTGAATCCGAGATTTAACTGCTTGCTATTTTAATTCGTTTCAGAAATGATTTGGAGAGATGCATCCGTGTCTAACTCTGTGTCCAAGGGTCCCCGAGTGAACTTAGGACACAGAGTTCGAACCTGATTTCTCCTTCGGTCCAGTACATGCACAATTGTTTGTGTTGATCAATGAATGTTCGATTGATTCACAGAGTCAAGAAGAGGGGACAAGAATATAACCTGCGTCGCGGAGAGTAATCCTGAGTCGGATACACTGTCCTCATGTCCTGACTGAATTTGAACTCTCTCTGGGTCAATTCAATGAACACGTCCCGTGCAGAACCAAGAAATAAAGGTTAGAGTGTACTCTTGATTTTAACCCACGAAAAATAGCCCAAGAAATTTAAGGAAGGAGATCAGAATACTCACTAGGTTTATCCTGCCCTGAATTTGACACCGATGTTCGATCGATTTGATGGATCGAGATCAGTCACTATCAACCGAAACTTCTCAGTTCGAAATGAAAAGGAAACCAAATCAGAAGTAAAAGATTAAGAAGAAATGAAAAAAGCAAAAAGATGATGAACTCACCGGTCGTCGACTGTTGATCGGAGAAGGCGATCGACGGCGTTGAAGATGACCGAAGCAACTGTGCGGTGGCGTGCGTCGCGAGTTCGTTACGGACACGTCGCGTCGTCGGAGGAGAAGCGTTGGTGGATTCTTGACGAAGGAATGGAGCGAGGTTAGGGTGACACATTGTGCCTCGAGGTCAAGCCACGATTGTCCCGTTCGCAGAGGAACACTGTCTTCACCTCGAATAGATCATCTCTGCTCTGCGCGCTCGATCCCAACTTGCCATGGCCATATTGTTAGAAAAATTGTCATTTTCTTATTGAAAATTTGTGAATAAAAATAAAATAAAATTAGACTGATGTTACCGGCCTCTGGGAAAGTCGTGCACGAAGCACTGTCCTAAGAGTTGATTCGGGATCTGTGTGCAGACGTTTCCGAAGCTCCTAGTGGTAAAACCCCCGCACTACCGGTATCTCGTCGCCGCACACGACTCGGAGAGAACGACCAGGGCTTAGCTATGCCCAGAGCTTGGAGACGAACGAAACGACGAAGATTGGACAGAATAGAATGTTGGCAGCAACAGTTTAGAGATAAAAATTTCTGATTGTGTTTACAAAGAAAACCAATCAAATATATAATACTCATCCAATATGTAACGGTCTGAATTAATTTTCCTATTAATTCAGCCGTTACACAGGAGAATGAGAGAATGAACCTGGACACAAAATATATTAACGGATCAAAAACAATTAGTAACGGACAAAATTAATTTTCCAACGTTCAGAAAATTAAATGAAAAAATAAAGAGGAGCAAAATTTTTTTAGGGACCCAGCCCGAACCCGAAGAGGAAATCGAAGAGGAAATCGAATCGGCATTCAGCGCCCGCAGATGTAGGCGCGTACCCGCACCCGTTACGCGCGCCGAACCAAACCGAACCGGACGGCGGCGGCGTCGCGCGTATGTGGCCCAAGGTGTTCCCCACGCAACAACTTTAAGAGAGCAAAGAAGATGAACTAATATATGTACACAAGAAGAGGTTGGCCCATCCGATGTGGTACTAAAGAAAAGAATGTAACCTCCGATTTCCAATTTCCAAAATAATTAGATTTTAATTTATTTTAAAATATCAAGTTTTATAAAATATTTCTTCTTGAAAATTTTTAATTGATTTTGAGCGATGCTTGATTTTAGAAGGTAAATTAAAAAAATCTTTATAAAAATCATTTTTTCCTAAATGACGATGTATTACAAAAATAAATAAATAATAATATATATTTCTAGTTTCAAATATTCATTGGCTTGAATCATAAAATTATTGTTTTGACTAAATAGTTATTTAAAAGACTAGTTGATAAAATAAAATAGATTTTTATTGGGATAGTAAATAAATGAATTACATACTTCTTAATATTTTGAAAAATGAGTTTAATTAGTAGCTAATCAAAAGCTTCTTAAAAACATTTTTCTTAAATTTCTTTTCTATTTAATTTATCGTTTTCCGTCTCCCATTCACGCCCCATTCTTCCCACATGAAAAGCCCCTTTATATTTAATTCTGGGCCATTCATCATTGGGCCAACCCGCAACCCTTTATCCCACACCCTTCCCCCTATTTAAGTTCTCATTTTCACATCTCCCTAGAAACCCTAATTTTCATTCATTGGCTAGCCTCCACAAATTCCCTCAAAGCCACAGCCACCATCATTTTGTGTGCTCGTGTCCGTGTGTCCAGCATCCGTGTCAGCCGTGATGGCCTCGGGTCCGACCCCGGGTGTCCCACCATATCCATTTCTTTTCCTGTGTCCAGATTTACAGTTTACAACCAGTTTTTCCGTGTCCGACACACCGGGCACATCCACATCCACCATTGTACACAGCACCCATCGTGTCCTGCCCCGGACACGATCCACAGACACCAGACCGCCGTGTCCAGCCCGGACACGACCCCGACACCCAGACCCTAAGCCCTAACCCTAGATCGAGCGCCGCCGGTGGCCGCCAGATCCGTCGAACGCCACCGTCCTCGAGCCGACCGCCTCCTCGAGCGCCGCCACCTCGAGCTCCCCGTCGTCGAGCCCTCGCTGAGACGAAGCCGCCGTCTCGATCCAGGCGCTGCCCCTCGAAGCCGCCGTCTCGATCCAGGCGCTGCCCCTCGAAGCCACCGCTGAACCGAGCGCCGCCGCTGGAAGTCGAGCGCCGCTGGAACAGACCGCCGCCTGGAACCGAGCCCCTCGTCGAGCCGTCGACCGCCGCGCCGACGCCCTGGCCGGCCGACCTCGCCGGAAACCTAGGTGAGCCTCTTCTTCCCTTTCCCTTTCCTTTCTTTACGGTTCAGAGAGAAAAAAGAGAGAGAAATGAATTAAGAATTTTTAATAGTTAATTAATATAGGTAATAGCTTAATTAATATATGTAATAGTTTAATTAATGTATGTAATAAGCAATAGTTAATTAAATTGTAATAGTTTAATTAAATTATAATTTGTTTAATAAATTTATTATTAGTTGAATTAATTTATAGAATTAGTTAAGTTCAATAAATAGTTAATGTATTGTAATAGCTAAATTATAATTAGTTAATTGAAATTATAATTAGTCTAGTGAATTAATGTAATTAGTATAGAAATTTCATGTAATTAGGGTAGCTAATTATTCTTAATTAGTTATAATTAATCAATTAGTTTAATTATATTAGTTATAATTATTCAGTAATTAAGTTTTAATAAATTATTAATCAGTAATTAATTATTGATTAGTTAGTAACTATTAATTAATTAGTTAGTATTTTCATATAATTAGTTTAGTGATTTCATGTAATTAGTTCATTTTTACGTATTAAATTAAAGGGTTTTTGATTATGTTAAATATAATAAATCTTGGGTTTTATATTATTATTAAAAATATAGTTTCGATAATAAAATGAGTTCAAAAATTTGTTTATTGGATCGGTGACCGATTTTACCATAAATGAAAAATATTGGCTTTTTCATAAATTCTAGTTTTTATAAATAAACTTTTATTTGAAATTATTGTTCAAAATAAGTTCGAAATGATTTAAATACGTAAATACGTATTTCTAGTAGATATAATCAATTTAGTGTTTATATATATATATTTTAAAAAGGTATTTTAGCATATGTATGAGTATACATATATAATGTTCAACTAGTATAAATCAAATATGTATTTAAAAGATATATATATATATATTGTAAATACATTTAAATTGGTGCATGTATAAATATAGTAAGTATTAATAAGTGTAATGTATATTATATACGTGTCCCTACTAGATGACCCTAGTTGACTAGTGCCCTGCCTGACATGGCCCTGAGACCAGTATTTTTGACTGTGTTAGTGTAGCATCTGATGCGAATGTGGTTTGCTTGTGTTATGTTTATAGGACTGTTGGGTTACCCAGGGGATACTCTGGAACAGGACATTGGTTTTACCAGCTAAGGACCCAAGGCAAGTACATTCTCTGATTAGTTTCTAATTTATGATATCTCCTATGTTCACTGTATCTAGTGTAAATATACATGTTCTTGACACGTTGGTTACACGGATTGGTATACACGGATCTCGTCATGAGATGTTATTCCTTATTCATGGTGTAGCTTGTACAAGACTTGTTTTCCTTGTTATCTTGTGCATGTACAGACACTGATTCCCGGGGAGATTTGCTACCTTCCTAGGGAATCCCGTGCCATAGCGTACCATGATTGGATCTACTATACCAGTCGGGGGTTTGGGGAGTATTTTAGTGTAGATATGTGATCATACCCAACTATCCATGCATCATAGCTCACCCCACATCTCACGTCGGGTGCGGCCTGACCATCTCCATGTCTCATAGCTGTTACGTGTGATTAGCCTGACCTCTCCCTGCATCATAGCTAACCAACGGTTAGCCTGACCTTCCATGAATCATAGCTAATCACATGTAACCAGCCTGATCAAGATCCCAAGCCGATCACATGTTAAAGCTAGTACTCACTCACTTAGTCATAGAATTCTTGCTCATGGACATATTGTTTCTTTTCCTGCATTTACTTACAGTATTTCCAGTACTTCTCTCAATGTACATTTCTCGTACTTATACATGCATCTGGTATGTTTCCATCTAGAACTGCTACATAGTTTATGTCATTTATATAGAACTGCTATTTAGAGATGTACTTTGCTCCTTCCTGACTGGAAAATATTTTTCCAGACTGTGACCTTAGTGGACTTGTTTCTGACACTTGGAGATCGGTTGTTACTGATTACAGGTATGATTGTTTTATCATTAGTCTTGTGTTGTACTCTTTTGTTCCTCAAGTTCCTATCGTGCTGTAGTTGTGATTGAGTATGTTGTGAATATTTTTATAGTATTATCCGAATCTCCTTATGGAGTTGGATACTAGCGTGAGATTGTTAGATAGTACTTGACCTAGACAGCGTTCTACCGCCGATGCTGCGGCGTAGGCTGGACGTATCCACGCTCTCGTGCCCTTATACCGGGTGCGGGTCGTGACACGTTTTTAGTGGTGGCCCATGCAGGTCAGACTTCGCTAGTTGTGCGATATCGTGGTAGTGCGACATCATTGTTGTACTGCTGCGTACCTGCTATAGAATATAGGACATAGGATACTAGGATGAGAGAGGATACTCAATCACAAATTCTTGAAAGATTTCCTGGGATGACCCCATGAGGATCTTATTTTCAATTTAAATCTTTCCTTGTTTCCGTCCGCTCTCGCTTGTTGTTACTGAACTTGATTCTTGTTGAGCAGTTTTAAAATTTAAAATCTCGGTATCATTGTTGAGTTTGATTCTTGTTGACCAGTTGTTAACTTTAATTCCTGGTATCGTTATTGAGTTGATTTTAAATTGAGATGAATTTTTACGGACTAGGATTTATGGTATCATCTGATGACATATATTGATGAGGACAGTGAGGAAGGTAAAACGTCTACTTTGGTTATGGAACCTAGAATTTATCGCAGCCATATTAGCTGTGGTGACGAGAACGTAGGAACCTGACTTGGATGTACATACTATAGTTATGAAGCTTAGAGTCTTTCGCAGCCATACCGGTTGGCGTGGCGAAGATTCTAGACGACATGATTATAGAGTGCATACCTTAGTTACGAAACCTATCGTTTATCGCATCTATGCTTACTGGCGTGGCGAGGATTCTGAGTGTCATGATTTCAGACAGACGTGTATGATTATCAGGTTGTATCCTAAATTGGTTCTTAAAATATCATCCCAAGACTTATCTATTTTTGTTATTCCAGGACTTTGTTCCACCGCTTCTTTCTTTACTAGCAGTAAGGATACCTTCTGTCCTCAATTCAGTCTTTGAGCTCCATTCCTTGAGGATTTCTTGTTAAGTATGATAATTAGTGGCTTGTAAATTTGTTTGTGTCTTGTATTAGTATTGACTGTGTTGCTAGTGATTTGTAAGTGTTTCTTAGTTGGGCATGTGAGCAGTAGGCTTTAATCTAGAGTTAGCCCTTAGCATAGTACCTTGTACCAATGATTCTAGGAGTAGTGTCATTAGAGACTGAGAGTTAAGGAGAGTATAGAGTATCAGTGATAGTTCTCAGAGTTAGTATCAGAGCCAATTAACCGTCCTGGATAATCATGATTATATAATTGAGTGATCTATGTAAATGATTAACTATCCAAGAATTGTGTTAAGAATTTATGGAGAATGATGTCCAATTTGATGATTGATATCGAAAATGTTAAAGGTAAAGAAATGTATATGTATAAAGGGTTTAATGAGATGTCATAAGTAGAGAAATATCAGGATTTGTAATGGAAGTTGTGAAGCGTATCACGGATGAGTTTAATAGGCTTTAAAGGATCGAAGGAAATACATATACAACCATCGAGATGAGGAACCATACACATACCCATGAGAGTAAAGAAACATGAGTGTTATAGAGGATACAGGTAAACAGGAGTCTAATGAGCTTGATGAGATGATTCATTAATGAAGCTTACCAAGAGTGCTAATAGTTCTATATCGAGGATTAGTCGAGAATGACGCTAATAACAGTAAGCACTCTGCGTGATGATAATCGGATGATATACCAGTTAAGATAGATTGAAAATTTTGGAAGAAAACACAGTTGATGATAACTTTGATCATTGGAGGAAATAGTGCAAGTGATTCGGGCAGTACGAATTTAGTACACAGTTCTAGACAATATAGGTATTGAGTGCACCTTGGGTATTAGAGACCGTGAGCACTAATATGTACATTGAGGAGTTATAAAATAAAAGGTGGAAATGAATTTTAAATTTTCAGAAATTTTTTAGGAGTTGAGATTTTATGTTGTTAAATTATTGAGGATTTAAAATTTGATTCACTAAACATAGTTAAGGCTACAAAGATTTTAGAAGTGATTAAATTTTTATTTCGATGTGGAGTATCTAATTTTGAGGAAGTATATGCATTTTATTTTAAGTTGATCGGGAAGTTAAACCTTGACGATTATTTGAGAATTAATTTTGGTAGATGAGAGATATGAATATTAATATATGATTAGTTGATATGGGTACCAGTGTACATGAATAGGAATTTGTTAGTGAATGTGCTAGAGTTAAGTGGTTGATAGCAGATACCGCAAGTAATATGTTAGCAGGTTCTTTCTTTTCTTTCCTAATGTTCCTTTTCTTTCGCCTTTCGATTGATTGATTGATTTTCCTAGTACTGTGGTTCACATGCATGATTTCTTGTTAGAATATAATTAGTAGTACCCCCTAGCAGAGACTGAAATACCATGACAAGACACATGACCCACATTTTCTTAAATTGCATGGCTGTAGGTAGAGTTTTCTTAAACCATGATCATTTGGGTTTTGACCATAGCAAGGATCTATGACAAGGGTATGACCGACAAAAAGGGACAAGATGATTAAGTTATGGATGAGCATAAATTTTTAAATAAAGAATTTAGGGGATTGTTATAACAGAGTTGATGGAATCATTGTTTTTGCGAAAATCGAGGTTTGATTGAAATTCGAGGACAAACATTTACTTAAAGGGAGAATTAAGAAATTCACAGAGCCAAAAATTTGAGGATTTATTAATTTTAAGGAGGTCTTGATATGATTGAATTGATTATCAAAAATTTGAGAAATTTGAGAGATTATCATTTTATCTATTTGATTGCAAGATAGAAATTTTATTGAAGATACTGGGAGCATCGCATCGTTGAGTATTTGAGGAAAAAGAAAAGCAGGAAATAAAATCGTAAATGGAATAGTGTCAAATTAAATTCTTGGGATGAGGAGTTAGATTGGAATAAGCATCAATTGAATTTGAGTTAGATGATTGATGAGTGTTTAAAGTTAAATTTTGGGATGCAGATTTTTAAGTTTTATAAATATGCATTGATTGGATTTCAATTAAAAGGATTGGATAGTAAATTTTGTATTTAGTTATTTACTCAAAATTTGAGGAGATTATGATACGACTGGAATTCAATTAAAATATTGAGGATTGAGTAGTAAATTTTACATTGGGATAATAAATTCAGAGGATGAAAATAAAATAAAATATTAGTTCAAAATTCGAAAACATTATACATCCGGATAAAGAAATATGGAATGAAATGAAGCTCATGGTAAAGAAGATTATAATATAATTGATTATGGGATCATATCATTGAAGGTCGTAAGGTAAGATCATGGTATATTGAGGTTGTGATTTAAATTAAAATCTTGACCATGACAGTAACATTTGAAATCGAAGAAAATAATCGAGGTATAGTTGATGTTAAGATAAACAAACTCGAATTTGATGATAAGGATTTTGGGCAGGTAATAAATTTTGATTCGGAAATTCTAAGATCTAATCTAATAAAGTTTGTGGAATTTGGAACTTATATAGATATTAGTTAATGATGAATCACAAGATTGAGAAAAGTAAAATGAACGAGGATAAAAAGGAAGGATTATTTTCAGATGGTAGTGAAGACTATTTTTTTTTCCTAGAAATTAAGAAAGGCGATTAGATGTCTCTTGATTACATCCTGAAAGATGTATTAAGTTTCTTAAATCAAATTGTCGGCCGTATCTTTCGAATTAACTATAACTTTCATGTCTATATCATTCATTATACTGGGTCTTCCTTGGTTTAGTTACTTTGAAAAGGTAACGTGCATTATTCAAATTATCTGTTTTCAGTGATCGTGTCTACTTTCCAACACCTAAACTTTCTAGAGGATTCAAGGCCGAGCCAAGATTCCCTCAAGTTATTCCTGCCTTAAACCATATTTTTCTTTTCTTCATGTTCCCTTCTGTTTGGTAAATATTTTCCTTATAGAAATATTTTCTTCAATGATATATTCATCATTATGAACAACAAAATTTTTCTATTCTAGCCATCCCTAAAATTTCGAGGACGAAATTTTTCTAAGGTGGATAGACTTGTAACCTCCGATTTCCAATTTCCAAAATAATTAGATTTTAATTTATTTTAAAATATCAAGTTTTATAAAATATTTCTTCTTGAAAATTTTTAATTAATTTTGAGCGATGCTTGATTTTAGAAGGTAAATTAAAAAAATCTTTATAAAAATCATTTTTTCCTAAATGACGATGTATTACAAAAATAAATAAATAATAATATATATTTCTAGTTTCAAATATTCATTGGCTTGAATCATAAAATTATTGTTTTGACTAAATAGTTATTTAAAAGACTAGTTGATAAAATAAAATAGATTTTTATTGGGATAGTAAATAAATGAATTACATACTTCTTAATATTTTAAAAAATGAGTTTAATTAGTAGCTAATCAAAAGCTTCTTAAAAACATTTTTCTTAAATTTCTTTTCTATTTAATTTATCGTTTTCCGTCTCCCATTCACGCCCCATTCTTCCCACATGAAAAGCCCCTTTATATTTAATTCTGGGCCATTCATCATTGGGCCAACCCGCAACCCTTTATCCCACACCCTTCCCCCTATTTAAGTTCTCATTTTCACATCTCCCTAGAAACCCTAATTTTCATTCATTGGCTAGCCTCCACAAATTCCCTCAAAGCCACAGCCACCATCATTTTGTGTGCTCGTGTCCGTGTGTCCAGCATCCGTGTCAGCCGTGATGGCCTCGGGTCCGACCCCGGGTGTCCCACCATATCCATTTCTTTTCCTGTGTCCAGATTTACAGTTTACAACCAGTTTTTCCGTGTCCGACACACCGGGCACATCCACATCCACCATTGTACACAGCACCCATCGTGTCCTGCCCCGGACACGATCCACAGACACCAGACCGCCGTGTCCAGCCCGGACACGACCCCGACACCCAGACCCTAAGCCCTAACCCTAGATCGAGCGCCGCCGGTGGCCGCCAGATCCGTCGAACGCCACCGTCCTCGAGCCGACCGCCTCCTCGAGCGCCGCCACCTCGAGCTCCCCGTCGTCGAGCCCTCGCTGAGACGAAGCCGCCATCTCGATCCAGGCGCTGCCCCTCGAAGCCGCCGTCTCGATCCAGGCGCTGCCCCTCGAAGCCACCGCTGAACCGAGCGCCGCCGCTGGAAGTCGAGCGCCGCTGGAACAGACCGCCGCCTGGAACCGAGCCCCTCGTCGAGCCGTCGACCGCCGCGCCGACGCCCTGGCCGGCCGACCTCGCCGGAAACCTAGGTGAGCCTCTTCTTCCCTTTCCCTTTCCTTTCTTTACGGTTCAGAGAGAAAAAAAAGAGAGAAATGAATTAAGAATTTTTAATAGTTAATTAATATAGGTAATAGCTTAATTAATATATGTAATAGTTTAATTAATGTATGTAATAAGCAATAGTTAATTAAATTGTAATAGTTTAATTAAATTATAATTTGTTTAATAAATTTATTATTAGTTGAATTAATTTATAGAATTAGTTAAGTTCAATAAATAGTTAATGTATTGTAATAGCTAAATTATAATTAGTTAATTGAAATTATAATTAGTCTAGTGAATTAATGTAATTAGTATAGAAATTTCATGTAATTAGGGTAGCTAATTATTCTTAATTAGTTATAATTAATCAATTAGTTTAATTATATTAGTTATAATTATTCAGTAATTAAGTTTTAATAAATTATTAATCAGTAATTAATTATTGATTAGTTAGTAACTATTAATTAATTAGTTAGTATTTTCATATAATTAGTTTAGTGATTTCATGTAATTAGTTCATTTTTACGTATTAAATTAAAGGGTTTTTGATTATGTTAAATATAATAAATCTTGGGTTTTATATTATTATTAAAAATATAGTTTCGATAATAAAATGAGTTCAAAAATTTGTTTATTGGATCGGTGACCGATTTTACCATAAATGAAAAATATTGGCTTTTTCATAAATTCTAGTTTTTATAAATAAACTTTTATTTGAAATTATTGTTCAAAATAAGTTCGAAATGATTTAAATACGTAAATACGTATTTCTAGTAGATATAATCAATTTAGTGTTTATATATATATATTTTAAAAAGGTATTTTAGCATATGTATGAGTATACATATATAATGTTCAACTAGTATAAATCAAATATGTATTTAAAAGATATATATATATATATATTGTAAATACATTTAAATTGGTGCATGTATAAATATAGTAAGTATTAATAAGTGTAATGTATATTATATACGTGTCCCTACTAGATGACCCTAGTTGACTAGTGCCCTGCCTGACATGGCCCTGAGACCAGTATTTTTGACTGTGTTAGTGTAGCATCTGATGCGAATGTGGTTTGCTTGTGTTATGTTTATAGGACTGTTGGGTTACCCAGGGGATACTCTGGAACAGGACATTGGTTTTACCAGCTAAGGACCCAAGGCAAGTACATTCTCTGATTAGTTTCTAATTTATGATATCTCCTATGTTCACTGTATCTAGTGTAAATATACATGTTCTTGACACGTTGGTTACACGGATTGGTATACACGGATCTCGTCATGAGATGTTATTCCTTATTCATGGTGTAGCTTGTACAAGACTTGTTTTCCTTGTTATCTTGTGCATGTACAGACACTGATTCCCGGGGAGATTTGCTACCTTCCTAGGGAATCCCGTGCCATAGCGTACCATGATTGGATCTACTATACCAGTCGGGGGTTTGGGGAGTATTTTAGTGTAGATATGTGATCATACCCAACTATCCATGCATCATAGCTCACCCCACATCTCACGTCGGGTGCGGCCTGACCATCTCCATGTCTCATAGCTGTTACGTGTGATTAGCCTGACCTCTCCCTGCATCATAGCTAACCAACGGTTAGCCTGACCTTCCATGAATCATAGCTAATCACATGTAACCAGCCTGATCAAGATCCCAAGCTGATCACATGTTAAAGCTAGTACTCACTCACTTAGTCATAGAATTCTTGCTCATGGACATATTGTTTCTTTTCCTGCATTTACTTACAGTATTTCCAGTACTTCTCTCAATGTACATTTCTCGTACTTATACATGCATCTGGTATGTTTCCATCTAGAACTGCTACATAGTTTATGTCATTTATATAGAACTGCTATTTAGAGATGTACTTTGCTCCTTCCTGACTGGAAAATATTTTTCCAGACTGTGACCTTAGTGGACTTGTTTCTGACACTTGGAGATCGGTTGTTACTGATTACAGGTATGATTGTTTTATCATTAGTCTTGTGTTGTACTCTTTTGTTCCTCAAGTTCCTATCGTGCTGTAGTTGTGATTGAGTATGTTGTGAATATTTTTATAGTATTATCCGAATCTCCTTATGGAGTTGGATACTAGCGTGAGATTGTTAGATAGTACTTGACCTAGACAGCGTTCTACCGCCGATGCTGCGGCGTAGGCTGGACGTATCCACGCTCTCGTGCCCTTATACCGGGTGCGGGTCGTGACACGTTTTTAGTGGTGGCCCATGCAGGTCAGACTTCGCTAGTTGTGCGATGTCGTGGTAGTGCGACATCATTGTTGTACTGCTGCGTACCTGCTATAGAATATAGGACATAGGATACTAGGATGAGAGAGGATACTCAATCACAAATTCTTGAAAGATTTCCTGGGATGACCCCATGAGGATCTTATTTTCAATTTAAATCTTTCCTTGTTTCCGTCCGCTCTCGCTTGTTGTTACTGAACTTGATTCTTGTTGAGCAGTTTTAAAATTTAAAATCTCGGTATCATTGTTGAGTTTGATTCTTGTTGACCAGTTGTTAACTTTAATTCCTGGTATCGTTATTGAGTTGATTTTAAATTGAGATGAATTTTTACGGACTAGGATTTATGGTATCATCTGATGACATATATTGATGAGGACAGTGAGGAAGGTAAAACGTCTACTTTGGTTATGGAACCTAGAATTTATCGCAGCCATATTAGCTGTGGTGACGAGAACGTAGGAACCTGACTTGGATGTACATACTATAGTTATGAAGCTTAGAGTCTTTCGCAGCCATACCGGTTGGCGTGGCGAAGATTCTAGACGACATGATTATAGAGTGCATACCTTAGTTACGAAACCTATCGTTTATCGCATCTATGCTTACTGGCGTGGCGAGGATTCTGAGTGTCATGATTTCAGACAGACGTGTATGATTATCAGGTTGTATCCTAAATTGGTTCTTAAAATATCATCCCAAGACTTATCTATTTTTGTTATTCCAGGACTTTGTTCCACCGCTTCTTTCTTTACTAGCAGTAAGGATACCTTCTGTCCTCAATTCAGTCTTTGAGCTCCATTCCTTGAGGATTTCTTGTTAAGTATGATAATTAGTGGCTTGTAAATTTGTTTGTGTCTTGTATTAGTATTGACTGTGTTGCTAGTGATTTGTAAGTGTTTCTTAGTTGGGCATGTGAGCAGTAGGCTTTAATCTAGAGTTAGCCCTTAGCATAGTACCTTGTACCAATGATTCTAGGAGTAGTGTCATTAGAGACTGAGAGTTAAGGAGAGTATAGAGTATCAGTGATAGTTCTCAGAGTTAGTATCAGAGCCAATTAACCGTCCTGGATAATCATGATTATATAATTGAGTGATCTATGTAAATGATTAACTATCCAGGAATTGTGTTAAGAATTTATGGAGAATGATGTCCAATTTGATGATTGATATCGAAAATGTTAAAGGTAAAGAAATGTATATGTATAAAGGGTTTAATGAGATGTCATAAGTAGAGAAATATCAGGATTTGTAATGGAAGTTGTGAAGCGTATCACGGATGAGTTTAATAGGCTTTAAAGGATCGAAGGAAATACATATACAACCATCGAGATGAGGAACCATACACATACCCATGAGAGTAAAGAAACATGAGTGTTATAGAGGATACAGGTAAACAGGAGTCTAATGAGCTTGATGAGATGATTCATTAATGAAGCTTACCAAGAGTGCTAATAGTTCTATATCGAGGATTAGTCGAGAATGACGCTAATAACAGTAAGCACTCTGCGTGATGATAATCGGATGATATACCAGTTAAGATAGATTGAAAATTTTGGAAGAAAACACAGTTGATGATAACTTTGATCATTGGAGGAAATAGTGCAAGTGATTCGGGCAGTACGAATTTAGTACACAGTTCTAGACAATATAGGTATTGAGTGCACCTTGGGTATTAGAGACCGTGAGCACTAATATGTACATTGAGGAGTTATAAAATAAAAGGTGGAAATGAATTTTAAATTTTCAGAAATTTTTTAGGAGTTGAGATTTTATGTTGTTAAATTATTGAGGATTTAAAATTTGATTCACTAAACATAGTTAAGGCTACAAAGATTTTAGAAGTGATTAAATTTTTATTTCGATGTGGAGTATCTAATTTTGAGGAAGTATATGCATTTTATTTTAAGTTGATCGGGAAGTTAAATTATTGAGGATTTAAAATTTCATTTTATTTTATGTCCAACGACTATTTTACAACCGCTCTTTCAACGGCTCTTATTTTTCCAACGTTCGTCTAACGATCGTTTTGAAGTTACCTATATAAACGTAGTATTTGTTTGATATTAGCATATCAAACATTGCAAACCGAACCGGGCGGCAGCGGCGTCGCGCGTATGTGGCCCAAGGTGTTCCCCACACAACAACTTTAAGAGAGCAAAGAAGATGAACTAATATATGTACACAAGAAGAGGTTGGTCCATCCGATGTGGTACTAAAGAAAAGAAGGAGCTTGAGCTTTTGCTAAAGCAAAGCCAACACATATGAGCTTTGAACTTTGGAAAGAAAGGAAGAAGAGGAGGGTGGGGATCGGAGGAGCAGAGCTTTGCCGTTGTCGAGGTGGTTGGAGAACAAAGGGTGTGGCCACCTATATATAGGCACCAGAGTCCATCAGTTGAGGAGGTGGCGAGAGTCTTCGTGAAGCTTCCAGATGGCACAAGGTCAGTTAGTCGGTCGGTGCAAGAGGCGGTTGGTTGACGAAGCTTCGAGAGCCATCGTGATTCATCGGTTGTAAGCGGTTAGGGCGGAGGAAGGTCGTCGCTCGGCCTACCGAGAAGAAACACAGAGGCAGTCGGTTAAGGAAGAGGAAGAAGTCGATTTGAGAGGGCCCCGTGTCTGGATTAAATAGTCAGGTTTGGTTTTAGATGGGTTCGACCGAAAGGTTTTGGCCGGTTTATGGGTGGGTTAGACTGAGAAGTTGGATCCGAACGGTTTAGGGCTAAGTTGGCCCACGATTTTGGGCCTTGCTAATTTTAACAAAAAATTTACTATAGAAAAATTAATTTATATTAAATTAATATAAACGAAACAAGTTTACTAAAATAAAAAATAAAGAAACAGTCCGCCAACTCAATTGGAGAAAAACATAACGCAGCGAACACGTATAAAAAAAAATCAAATGTGGACCCCACTGTCTAATTTGCGCCAACAGTGTTGGCGCCCAACAGTGTTGGCGAGAATTGGGCAGTGGGGCCAGCGGCATGGGTTGGGGTGGTTTGTTTGGTTTGGTTTGGTTTGGTTTGGTTGGTTTGGTTTGATTTTGTTTATTTTATTAGTTTTTTTTATTAGTTATGTTTTGTTTTTTTTTTAATTAGTTTTTTTGATTTAGTTTCGTTTTGGAAGTGGTTTAAGAAAATTTGCTTTAACGAAATAAAATTAAAATTAATTAATTGTAAAGAAAATTTAGAATTAAAAAAAAGAAAAGAAACAATATTGTTTTTTTAGAAAATTGTAAAGAAATTTTTTTCCATTGCAATGTTTGAGAAGAAAAAAAAACTAAATAAACAAAAAAAAAAGTATTTTTTTGTGTCCTCTAATTTTCTGTTTATTTTAATGGTTTAGTTTTTTTTATATGAAAAAAAAGAAGACTAAGTAAAGAAGAAAGACAAATAATAGGTTGGGGACTGATTTGGTTTTTATTTGGGTTTGAAATTGGGTCTGGGTCTATGGATTGGTGTTGGTTTAGTAGTTGGTTTATGTCCAACAACTATTTCACAACCGCTCTTTCAACGGCTCTTATTTTTCCAACGTTCGTCTAACGATCGTTTCGAAGTTACCTATATAAACGTAGTATTTGTTTGATATTAGCATATTAAACATTGCAAACAAAATTTTTATTTCTTTCCATAAGAAGTTTCTTTCTTTCCACACAGGAGAAGCTCAGTTCAATATACAATCTTTGAAGTCCATTTCTTGTTGCCATGGATCGAATTATAACAATACTATGCTCGCTTGGTGGTGTACTAAATGAGTTAGCTTATGAAGGAGGTTTAGTTGAAGTTCTTTTAATTAATCAAAATATTTCGTTTGATAATTTACGTAATCTAATAAATAATTTTTTTTCTATTGACTATGAATTTTTATTGGTACATATTTATCTATCTAATTGTATAAATTTAGTTAGTAAGGAAGCATAAAAATTTATTTTTGAAGTTAATATACAATCATCGTATATTAATATTTTTGTGACTCCACCACCACCACCACCACCACCACCACCAAGAATTAGTAGTGCTCCTAGTTCTTCTCACCAAGTTATTTCATTTACTGAAGAAAAACATAGAGTAGATTATGGTAATACTGACGATGAAAATAATGATGATTTAATAGAAAATATAGATGATGTACTTGATGATAATGTTGATAGTTTAAACAATTTATTTATTAGAAGAGAATTTATGAATCGTCATGCATTTAGAAGTTTTATTAGTGATATAACAATCGCAAAAAATTTTTGTTGCAGGGCTACTAGAAACAATGCCAGTGAAATTGTATATAAATATAACGTTTCTAGTTGTAATTGGAGAGTGTAGGCTAAAGCCATTGGCAACGGCAAAACATTTGTCATTAGTACGCTAGAAAATGTACATTCTTATTTAGGTGGACTTACAACGGAAAATCATCCATTAACTACAACTATATGGGTTAAGAATAAGATTATTGATAAAATTCGTGAAAATCAGTCTTATAGTCCATCGCATGTTATAAATGATATCTATAGAGAACATCGAATACATATTAAATATTGTAAAGCTTGGAAAGCTAGAAAAATTGCTCAATCAGAAATAAATGGTAGTTATATTAATGCATATAGTAGTCTTAAAGAGTATGCTTTTACAATCATTGAGACAAATCCAGGTAGCAGATGTTATATAAAGACTACATAAAACAATAAGTTTCAAAGAATTTTTATTTGTTTCAAAGCATGCATTGATGGCTTTTTAAGGGGATGTTTACCTGTGATTATTACTGATGCTACATTTCTTTCCTCTAAATTTTAAGGTATTTTATTTATTGCGTGTGCTCATGATCCTAACTATCAATTATATCCAATTGCTTATGCTGTTGCTGAGAGCAAAAACACGGATTCTTGAACTTGGTTTTTAAACGGTTTGAAAACATATTTTGAAGGTAGTTTTAATGCGTGGGATACAATTTCTTTTATATCCGATAAACATAAAGGATTAATAAATGTTATGCGTGCCACTTTTCCAGAATCACCTTATTTTTATTGTATTCAACATTTAAAACAAAATTTAAAACAAGTATGTAGACTGCCTTATTTTTAACGTAAATTAGACTACCTTATGAGATGTTATAATGAGATAGATACGAATATTTGCTTTGAAACAATTAAGGCTGAAAATATCGATCTTTACAATTGGCTTGTTGGAGTAAATGATGAAACTCGTATTTTATCACACTGGATAACAACTTATTCTCCATGTCCTAGATTAGATATTAATACGTTGAACCTTGCTGAATGCTTCAATAAATGGGTTAAAAACTTACGCGATAAACCAATACACTTTAGGACAAAAATCGGCAAAAAACTGAAAATCTTGCAACTGATTATTGTCCGAAGATGTTAAATACTATGGCCAGTATCACAAGAAAAGTTATAAGTTCATTGATATAATTTTATTTCTAATACATAAATTTCTAATAAAACCTAGCAGTACAAGATTTTCATTCTCTGCCTCTTGCCATCCTGTCATAATACCTATGGGGCCTTGGCCTAAGACCAAGTCTATTTCTTCTTGCTACTGTATCCTCGGGTCTCTCCCCTGGCAATATTGCCCATGGGTCAAATTCATCAGTCTTCTGTGTCTGCACCGACGCTGTTGGAGTCACAAATAACTGAGTAAGTGTATCAAACTGGGGTGCATCAAAATAGAAGTGGCCATCTGCATGTAATAATCCCAATAGTCACCACCAGGCTATGACGTCCCCTCGTCCGCCTCTCTGTCCATCTGTGGGGTACGTGCCTGTGACGTCCCCTCGCGTGGCGCATAGGTACATGTCTTCAAATTGTACAAAATCTGTCATAGAACTACATAAATATGCCAACACTGATACTCCCCAAGTGTGGCGTGTAGGTGCGGCTAGGTCTACCAAAAAGGTAGAAAACGTATATCAACTAAATCTGATGAGTCTGGAAACAATATTTCGCTTAATAAACCTAGCAAGTAGGCTCTGGTGCAAGCAATGACCTGAACAAATGATGAAGAAATGATATTCGTTAAATTAAATTAAAAATATATTACGTAAATAATAACATAAGTTACGAAAAAAATTATCCTTACCCGATCCTGATCCATTGAGATAACTTGATCACCAATACGATCTAGGTGCAAAAAGTTGTGACGGAGCCACACAAACGTCACAAGGTTTTTACTAGGTTTATTATGCGGCACCTCCACACCTAGGTACTTCGTAATCATAGTGTCAGCGAAAATTGATTTATCAAATATTATAGGTTCACCCGTAATAGGTAAACCTAAAATATTTGCCACATCTGCTAGAATAATACTTATCTCTCCGAATAGTAGCTGGAAGGTATTTCATACGGGTCACCAACACTCAACTAAACTGAAGATTAAGTCTCTATTGTGTTGCATAAAATGTATCTTGTAAATATAATAAAAGCTAAATATTTTCAACAGTGCCACCTGGTGGTCGCTCAACCTCCAATACCCAAGTCTGCTATCGTGACGCCACGAGACATGCTCTCGGCACCGTTCATCATTAGTATAATCGTATTGCTATATATGAAAAATATAGACGATGTTATTAGTAGACATGTACAAAATATCATTCATATTGATTTACACAATTAAATTTTATTGTACCTTCCCATAAAATATCAAACTTTTGGAGATAAATTTGAATATGGAGGTACAAGAGTCTACTCTCGGAGATAACTTTGAATATCGACCGCGAAACCTGGCACGTGAGTTGGTATTTGATGCGGCCGGTCCAAGTTTTGATCCGGAGGATCCTAATCCTGATGCGAAGGAATTCTATGATATGTTCAAGAATGTCTATACTCCGTTATACCCGGGTTATGATTCTCATTATGTCTTGTCGGTAGTGATGCGGCTGTTGAACCTAAAGTTTGATTTTAATTTGTCACAGGAATACTATGACCGGATAATTCAGTTTGTTAGAGAGTTGTTGCCAACAGGATCGAAGGATTTGCCTAAAAACTTCTACAAGTCGAAGATGATGATACGGAAACTCAGATTTGGCTACAAAATATGTTTCGCACGTTGCTGGATTATTAAATCCATAGTAGGCCCTCCAAGAATACGCCCATCGTTTTGGCTCTGTACAATTATGGTTGTCAAAACACATATTTTGGCTGCCCATCATTTTGCACGTTACATAACTTAAATTCACTAAATAAACACTAGTATCCTAACATTTAAAAAATAAAAACTAACATAAAATTATTGCATATACAAATGAGAGTATAAATGAGAAGAATAGAATAGTGACCTTCAACAATAAGGATTGTGTGTGCTCACAAAGACTGCTGTATCCACTTGCAAAGGAGAGAAAATGAAGGTTCCTCGAATTGCTGCTATGTGCTCACAAGGAATGCTGTGTCTTACTTCTTAGTGCACTCTGTTCTTCTTCCTCCTCCTCTTCTTATAACTCACACCTCCCACCAACTTCTCCTCTTTATTTTATTACTCCTCTCCTTTACTTCCTCCCTCCACGAGACATGTCTCTTCTTCTTTTTTCTTTACTCTTTCATGTCTCTTCTTCTTTTTTCTTGTCAAGTCTCTTTTTTTTCTTGTCAAGTCTCTTGTCTCTCAATATTTTTGTTGTGTATTCTTTCTTGTCTCTTCCTCGTTAAACGAAACAGAAGAACATTACCACCTTCCACGTTAAACTAAACCGAAATAATAGCCATTGGACATAAGCCAAAACCAACTCCTGAACCAACATCAATCCATATACCCAGATCAAATTTTAAACCCAAATAAAAATCAAACCAAACAAAAATTCAAATTTCAAACCCAAATAAAAATCAAACCAAAATCCAAAACTAAACTAAATAAAAAAAAAATCAAAATCCAAAACAAAACTAAATAGAAAAAACTATAAAAAAAATCAAAACATAACTAATTAAAAATAATAATAAAAAACTAATAAAATAAACCAAATCAAACCAAACCAAACCACCCTAACCCAACCCGCGGGCCCCACTGCCCAATTTTCGCCAACATTGTTGGCAAAAATTGGGCAGTGGGGTCCATATTTTGTTTGTTTTGTATACGTGTTCGATGCGTTGTGTTTTTCGCCAACTGAGTTGGCAGACTGTGTCTTTATTTTTAATTTTAGTAAACTTGTTTTAACTCCATTTTTAGCAATATAAATTAATTTAATATAAATTAATTTCCCTACAGTAAATTTTCTGTAATTTTAATGGTTGATGGGTTGTGTGGTTAATTGTGTGCTGGTTAATGTATGGCTTCAGTTTGGGTTGGACTTGATCATTTTGGTCTTAAGGGCTGACCAACTGTTGGGCTTGGTTTAAGTGGTTTGTTTGATGGGCTGTGTATTTATTTTGTTTAGGAATAATGTTTTAGCAATATTAGTAATAAAAAATAAAGTACTTAGTAAAGAATTATTGTACAATATTATTTACTTGTTATTATTAAAAAAATTTACTACTAAGAATTTATTAAAAGAAAATTTTTATTTATTGAACTTTTCAAGAAAGAGGAGTTACAAATTTAAAGGTTCAAACTTGAATGTGGAAGATAACTGGTTAAGAGTGTTGGTGTTAGCCAACTTTGAGTTCAGAAACTCAAGCCTTGGGCTGAGCCAACATGTCGGCTCAGTGGACGGATACATTTTATCAGAAACTCTGGCAGAACAGTAAGTATGTGGACATTGTGCCAGAGCACAGTATAGCTTAAAACAGTCTAAAAAAATTGTTAGTTAGATAGTTATTTAATGAAATAAATGTGTAGCTAGATTATCAATCAAGAAGTTAGTTGGTCAAAATATAATATAGTTAGCAAATAAAGATTTATGTTAGTTAGTCAACAAGTAAAAACAAGAATTAGTTGAGTGAGGAGTTTTAGTTCAAATAATTCTAGGATTAGTGTTAGAATCCAAAAAGGCTTATTTTGACTTAGAATCTAATACATCTATGTACTTTGTCTCTTAGGTGGATCTAGTGCGACCCTCATAATTGGAAAAGGCAAGTACACTACGACTAATCCTTTACTTTGTATCTCTGCATTGCATTGATTTTATATTGGATACTTGCTCGACACAAGTTATTGTACATTGATTGTATCTTGATTTTTTGTGATTGCATTGTCGGGGCAAAAATATATTTAGTCTATATGTGACCAATCCCCCATAGTGTAATATTGTAAATAGCTTAATCACACATCGTGCATGTGTGGTTAAGTCGAATCATATTCTATTGTGCTATTGTACTCCCAGCCAGTCACATATTAGACTGATATTTTATTCACTATTGCATGATTGTGTTTCCATTATTTTAGTTATTGTACCACTGTCCAGTTTACATGTTAGTACATATCATTACATTTTGTATTACATTTTTACTTAGTATTGTGTTCTTTCGTAGGGTTGTACTTTGCTCTTTTTCTGAAATGATATGTTGCAGGTGAGATAGATGATACCCTTTATCCTAGCTTGGAGGCTACATAGGACTAGGAGTTTAGCTCCGATATTCGAGGATTTTAGTTGTAGGGATTTATTCAGTGTATTGATGCTTGTACAGTGAGGGTTGAGTGTGGATGACTGTATTTTTTGAGAGTTGGAGGTGTTGCCTTTACTTTTTTCGGATTTGTTTTTGGATGTCTATTGTAATGGTATACTAAAAGCATAGTAAAATATGTGATGATGTGGTGATTGTGATCTGGGTACGTGCTAGTAGATATGATGAGGATGATTGATCTTTGTATATTGACAACTATTAAGGTCTAGACAGCTGACTACCGCCGATACTATGACGTAGGATGGACGCACTAACAACCCTTACCCGATATCGCAGGAGCGAGACGTGACACATTTTTAGTGGTAGCCCATAAAGGTCCAACCTAATAGCGTTTAGGCTATAGAGTGCTATTGGGGAACCTGTTAGACTAGGAGAAACTCATTACAACATAGGTCGATTGTTGATTGTATATTTTACTATTTCTAAAATTTGCTGTAAGTCCCAATCCTACAGCTCTCGAGGGATCATCTTATTCTCAATCCTGACTAGTTAATAAATTCTTAAGATCTAAGCCCAACTATTTTTTGTAACCACCAGTTCCACTTGTAGAGGTAATTTTGTTATTTCACTATTGTTTGTTAATTATATAGTTATAATTATATTAGTGTTAGTTAGTATGCTAGCTAATTAGAATTTATTAAGTGTTAGTTAGTACTAATTAGTGTTAGTTATGACTTTAGTTAATTAGAATTAATTAGTGTTAGTTGTCATGGATAGAATATTCTCTTCTAGAATGGTGAGATACCCTCCCGTAACTAATTAGATTCTTTCCTAACCAAAAAGATTTCATTCATGACAATTCTAGAAAATAATTAGGGTGTGGAATGACAACTTATGAATTCCCTCAACCACACCCACACCCACACCCACTATATATAGCCTACACACTATTCTCCCTCCTCCTATTTAATTTAATTTAATTTAATTTAATTTAATTTAATTTAATTTAATTTCTTCTTCTTCTTCTTCTTCTTCCCCAAGCCACTTCCAATTTTTCCTAAATTTCTATTCCAAACCACTCAAATTCCACTCATTCCCTTCCCATGGAGAGCTAGATGACTTGGAGCCAAGGAGGAGCATTGGAAAGGAGCCTAGCTAGAAGGATCGTGTCCAATTCACCCAGTGATCCAACTTCCAATAGGTAAATTCTATTTTTCTTCCAATTTCTATGTTAGAAACCTAAATTGAATCATTAGGAACCCTCTCATAGGTGGACATGACTTCCTAATGGTAGATCTAGGTGGTATAGGCCTCAAATTTATTAGATTTAGGCTTTTGTGTGGTAAAATTATGTTTTCTATGGTCAATTTGATGAAATTATGAATTTGTGTCCACTAAATGTTTGATACATATTCCTAAAATTTTGTGTGTGTCCAAATTAGGTTGCGCTTGTGTCCAAAATTGGATACCTAGGTTTATGTCATGATACTTCGTGATAACTATGGTTAGAATTGGTGATTCTTATGTAATTTTGTTCATATGTGTTAATTCGGTGTATACATGTGTTATTTTGTCCAAAATAGCCCAAATCTATTATAGTATTCAACCCCATTTTTAGCAGCTATAGCAAATTAGAAATGCCATAACTTATAACTCATGACTCCGATTAATCTTTTATTTTTTAACAGAATCGTATCGAAGTTAGCTTTCCAAATATATAAATTAATAAGCCAAATTTAATTTGAAACTTTCTGTAAAATTGTTTGAGCATCAGGTGTCCGATCCTTGTCCGATGCTTCTCGAGGCAAAGTCAACCTAACCGGTTGCCTTTTCGTAAGTTACACACTTTAGGACTTACAACGCCTTACTATAACCAATCCCACTGATCCCACTCTATCTTTTACACCGATCATGGGGGTAAGGTAGATGTCACTACATCGTTACAACGTATTGAGAGACTGCAATGAAGAGGGAGATGCTTATTTACTCTCGAGAACGTTAAATTCGACTATGGAGCACTGGATTACATTTTTTGAAGTCTTTGCGTAGCCCAAGAATAATCCAACTTGTAAAATTCGTGAGTTGAATAAAATAGTAATAAGAACTCATTGTGTCATGAAACTTCATTCAAAAATAAATTTCCTGAATGATCTTCGCTTCACAGGAACAACAAAAACTACCATATCGCTCTTTCCATTCTTTCGAACACGGAAATGTGATCCATTTAAAGTTTTGAAAAGCAGATATGAAGGGCTACAACATAATTTAATCCCAAAATTTATTGAATAGGTCTAATAGGTGCAGTATTAGTTACAAGTAGAGAACAGACTATACAACATAGGTTTTTACGGGTATTCCTAAAAACATGGATATGGCCATAGTTATAATAGACTAAAGATATAACGTAGATATACATTAGTATGAAACCAAAGTGATAGGATATTCATTGGTTCATGCACATATTGATGTTTCATATAATTTTGGGTTGGTATCATGGTGGTGTTGGTCTAGGAATAGAGTAGCATAGAGTATCTTGGTACCATGATGTAGTGTGATACTAGAGGGTGCATAAGGGGTGCTTGATGTTTGGTTTGTGTTGTGAGTAGTGTCTTAGTATGTGTGTTGTGTTGGTATCACATGATTTGGGATTGATACCATAGTGTAGATATGTAGTTGAGCTAATTGGTATCATGAGGGTTGGTGTATCATAGTGGTGAGTTAGGTTAGTGTCAAGTGAGTTGGGTATTGAGCCAAGGATTAGGGTAAGTGAATACTGTCATGCCCCGATCTCCCACAAGAATCGTCTGTCCCCGCCGGACACGAATCACCGCGCCAGCGCTCCCGCGGGATAATCGTTTCCATCGGGACGTGATGCCGTGCGAGCCCGGGGTTGTGCCCGCACAAGGCAACATCGTTAAAGTTGTGGCTATCATCGAATCGATCGAGTATGCAGCGAAGGGATATTATTACAAACAATAATCCATCTAATTATATGGGGCAAAGATCAAGGCACAAGGTTCTCTGAATACAATGTCAT
Source organism: Iris macrosiphon (assembly GCA_036927795.1). NCBI lineage: Eukaryota > Viridiplantae > Streptophyta > Magnoliopsida > Asparagales > Iridaceae > Iris > Iris macrosiphon. The sequence goes on from JAYESA010000004.1 coordinate 100,077,871, forward strand.
CGTTCCATACATTATGTCTCTCTATACAAAAGCAGCTCAAAACAATCAATACGGCTCAAGGCATCAAAACCAGATTTTCGGGTCCTGGGGATGAGGCATGGCTATCGCTTCCTCGGACGATCCAGCACCTGCGAACAAGCAAACTGTTGGTGGGTCAGCACTTTGGAGAAAGTAATTGTGAGTCTAAAATCAACAAACAGAAGCAACATTCACTAAAACTAACACTAAGTAATTATGTTATAAAATATTATATTACTAGTGATCTTTCTAGTTTTATCTAGGTTCGTTACATGCAGTACAGGAACAGAGTCATATTACTTCTTTTGAAAATATCTTTGAAATCAGAATTCAGTTCAATACAACCAAGCATACACGGAAAACAGTTCAAGCATGATGTACCAATCAGGGTGTGCGTAGAGTGTCTCGTGAGCTATACTCAAGATTCTATGGATAATGCAGCATTTAGTGGACTATCATTCAATCAAGAAAACATAAAGATTTCGGTCCCCGAGAAACTCATGATTAGTAGCGGTAATCCAGCTAACTAATGACTCTTTATCTGATGCTATTAGCAGCTGTGACTCATGGTTCAGTTCTGCATTAATAGCCATTGTTCGACCGATGCAAATGTATGAAATACTATCAGATAAGCTCTAAGATGCACATGTTCATGAACAAGTAGGCTTATATACATATATTTATTGTGTTCTTACCCCTTGTCGAACGGTTATCCCTGTAGCAGACATACAAGTTAGTAACATATGCATATATAACCAAGGTTCTCTTTCCCTATCCATCTCTTCATCAAACAGTTATGTATGCAATAAGGCTAGCCCAGCATGCGCCCTAACTACCTGAATGCATCTATCTCCATGAACCAGGTAACTTCTCTAACACAAACTCAAACTCTTCCCAACAGAAGCATCGCCTCCCATCTAATAGCCACGTCCCCCTAGATCCCGTAGGACCGAAACTTTAGGACGGACTATTAGTCTTGCCCCATCGATCTCCATCTACCATTCTAATAGCCATACCTCGAGCTCAGGGCACATTATTAGTCTCCAAATTTATCGTTTAGCCTCCATCCCCCGCAAGCATCTCAATAACAAGCACATCATACTTATAACACAACGTGACAATACACGCATTCAATCCATCTATCTCTTATCTAATACCCGCACCCCCTAGATCCCCTAGGATCGGAACATCAGGGCGGGCTACTAGTCTCTGCATAAATAAGACAAGCATTTACTCTTATAACAAAACAAGCATACATTTCATCAAGCTTTAGCATCCAAGATAAGCAATAATATACATGATGACAAGCAAACATATGAACGATCTTTTGCTTAAAATAATGCATGGCACGGGTCTATTTATCTCTTCAAGTTAGCATGCAGTTATACTCTTTCTTACTCTAGCGTGGCAATGTTCGTTCGATAGCTGTGTTAGTGTAACTAGCATGCAATATTTCTTATACTTAGCATGATAATGGTTCTATCTCTTTTAGGCAGGTTCTCGTTCTATCATTCATGCAAACTTTATCTTATTAAGCAAACAAGCATTTCAAAAACTCAGATTCATTGTTAAGGCGTGCAAGAATTAGAGAATGAAGTTCTGCCCACTCACCTAGATCAGTCATCTTCTGCTTCAACAAGGATCTCTTAAGGAAGATATCCTTTTTGAGTCAGCAAACCGATATCTCTTGTACATAGTGGCCACGCGGAGCGGGGAACTACATACTTACCTACCAATATAAAGTTTTATCCTTGAAACTCAAGGAGAAACTTTCGATATCTAGAGCAGCGATAGTCCTCATCCCTCACCATCCTCAATCGAAAACTCTAGCAAACCACAAGCACGAAAGCACAACTCTCAAGCAACAAATCAAATCCAGAAAACTTTTGCACAACTTTGAGAATATCTATGAACTTATTGTATAGAACTCTCTACTTAATAATGATATCAATGTACAAGGAATCGTTATCTAGAAACTTGCAGCAAAATAGGCATAAGGCCAGAAGATCGAGCATGATCTGATACCATTATGTCATGCCCCGATCTCCCGCAGGAATCGGCTATCCCCGCTAGACACGAATCACCGCGCCAGCGCTCCCGCGGGACGATCGTTTCCATCGGGACGTTATATCGTGCGAGCCTGGGGTTGCACTCGCACAAGGCAACATCATTAAAGTTGTGGCTATCATCGAATCGATCAAGTATGCTGTGGAGGGACAATGTTGCAAACAATAATCTATCTGAGTATACGGGGCAAAGATCAAGGCACAAGGTTCTCTGAATATAATGGCATCGTTCCATACATTTTGTTCCTCTATACAAAAGCAGCTCAAAGCAATCGGTATGGCTCAAGGCATCGAAACCAAATTTTTGGGTCCTGGAAATGAGGCACGACTATCGCTTCCTCGGACTATCCAACACCTACGAACATGCAAACTGTTGGTGGCTCAACACTTTGGAGAAAGTACTGGTGAGTCTAAAATCAATGAATAGAAGCAACATTCACTAAAACCAACACTAAGTAATTATGTTATAAAATATTATATTACTAGTGATCTTTCTAGTTTTATCTAGGTTCGTTACATGCAGTACAAGAATGACATCATATTACTTCTTTTGCAAATATCTTTGAAATCATATTTAGTTCAATACAACCAAGCATACAGGGGAAATAGTTCAAGCACGATGTACCAATCAAGGTGTGCGCAGCGTGTCTCGTGAGCTATACTCAAGATTCTATAAACAATGCAGCATTTAGTGGACTATCATTTAATCAAGCAAACATAAAGATTTTGGTTCCCGAGAAACTCAGGATTAGTAGCGGTAATCCAGCTAACTAATGACTCTTTTATCTGATGCTATTAGCAGCTGTGACTCATGGTTCAGCTCTGCACTAATAGCTATTGTCCGACCGATGCAAATGCATGAAACACTATCAGATAAACTCTAAGATGCACATGTTCATGAACAAGTAGTCTTATATACATATATTCATTGTGTTCTTACCCCTTGCCGAACAGTTATCCCTGCAGCAGACATACAAGTTAGCAATATATGCATATATAACCAAGGTTCTCTTTCCCTATCCGTCTCTGCATCAAACAGTTATATGCAAGAAGGCTAGCCTATCATGCGTCCTAACTACCTGAATGCAGCTATCTCCATGAACCAGCTAACTTCTCTAACACAGACTCAAACTCTTCCCAACAGAAGTACCGCCTCCCATCTAATAGCCACGTCCCCCTAGATCCCGTAGGACCGGAACTTCAGGATGGACTATTAGTCTTGCCCCATCGATCTCCATCTACTATTCTAATAGCCAAGTCCCCCTAGATCCCGTAGGACCGGAACTTCAGGGCGCACTACTAGTCTCCAAACTTATCGTTTAGCCTCCATCCCCCGCAAGCATCTCGATAACAAGCACATCACTTATAACACAACGTGATAATACACCATTCAATCCATCTATCTTTTATCTAATAGCCACCCCCCCAGATCCCGTAGGACCGGAACATCAGAGCGGGCTACTAGTCTCTGCACAAACAAGACAAGCATTTACTCTTATAACAAAACAAGCTTACATTCCATCAAGCTTTAGCATCCAAGACAAGCAATAATATATACGACGACAAGCAAACATATGAACGATCTTTTAATTAAAATAATGCATGACATGGGTCTATTTATCTCTTCAAGTTAGCATGCAGTTCTACTCTTTCTTTCTCTAGCATGGCAAAGTTCATTCGATAGTTGTGTCAGTGTAACTAGCATGCAACATTTCTTATACTTAGCATGGCAATGATTCTATCTCTTTTATGCAGACAGGTTCTTGTTCTTTCATTCATGCAAACTTTATCTTATTAAGCAAACAAGCATTTCAAAAACTCAAATTTATTATTAAGACGTGCAAGAATCAGAGAATGAAGTTCTGTCCACTCACCTAGATCAGTCATCTTCTGCTTCAATAAGGTGCTTTTAAGGAAGATATCCTTTTTGAATCAGCAAACCGATATCTCTTGTATATAGTATCAACACAGAGCGGGGTACTACAAATACCTTAGTACTTGGTATCACGATACTCAAGTGTCTTTGAGCATGGTAAGTTTGAGTGTGAGGTGAGGAGTAGCATGCTATTGTAGGTAGTAGGAATACCTTAGTATATTGTGATACTTTGGGTACCATGAGATAGTGTCGTACCATGGTACTCAAGTATCAAGGGTTGTAGGTAAGTGAGGTAAGTTGAGAGTGAGGTATTCTAGTCAGTACCAAGGTATTGAGACTAAAATTGGGTAGTATCTTGGATATGGGGTAAGTGTCTAGGATATAGGCTAGGTAATGGGTATTGGTCTAGGTAATAGTGAGATACTAGGATACAGGTTAAGGTATTGGGTAAATAGCTAAGGTATTGTGAGATATTAGTATTTATGAGTCTAAATAGTTATACATATAGTATATGATACCTAGAATACCTAGACCTATATGGAATGACCTAGAAAACCTAGAAATAGCTAGTATTAGCTAATATGACTTCATAGGCCAACTAAATAGATATTTTGGAACCTAGAATTAGATATTGACCTAGTTTTATCCGATTGACCTAGAATTGACCTAGAAACCTAAAATAGAATTAATTAAGCATGTTTATGATTCCAAAATACCTGTTGACATAAAAATTTATATATTGGTCACTTTGACTCCCATTCAGACACTGTTTGGTATTTTTATCACAGGACCACATGCGAGTACATTTCCTGATAGTTTTCTTTACATGATAATTTTTATAATATATGTATTTAGTAATGATATACTTTATTCCTGACACGATGGTGCACGGACTGGTATATATTTTGGATCCTCGGTCATGAGATGTTACATTACTCATCATATTGATATTAGACTTTGTACATCGTATTGTTATTAGACATTGATTATTGTATCGTAACGTGTCATGGTTGGATCATTTGTACTATTTGGGGTGGGAATGTTCTATCTATATATGTGATCATATCCTTAGATATTGTGTATACATTGTTAGTATTAATCATACATCTCACGTATGATTAGCCAGGCCAGTAGCTATTGTACATGTTTTCAAGCCGATCACATATCGAAACTAGTATTTCAAAACACATAGTTAGTTATAGTTCTTTCTTGTCTACTTATTAAGTTATATCTTACTTGCTCTGTCTACTTACTTCTCATTACTTGTTATTCCATATAGTTCTTATTTATTTGTTTCTCATATTTGCCATTGCCATGATATATTGTCAGTTCTACATTGCTTATCATGTATTACATTCACTATTACTGTTTTATAGTCTTTATCATTTAATTGGAACTGCTGTTGGAGTTATACTCGTTCTATCCCGATTGGATAATGTCACGACCCACACCCGGTAGAGGGAACGAGTTACGTGGGTACGTCCAGCCTACGCCGCAACATCGACGGTAGAACGTTGTCTAGGTCAACTAACTATCAATCTCACACAATATATATATATATATATATATATATATATATATATATATATATATATATATATATATATATATATATATATATATATATATATATATCCTGTCAATATCTCAACTCCTAACGGAGGATCAAAGATAATAATAATGATATGATACTTAATCACCATAACTAAAGCACGATAAGAATCAAGGAGGAATTCTAAAATAATATTTAAACTCTAAACATCTATAATACATATAAATAACATCAAATCTCAATACAATATCCAAAATCAAAATAAGCCGGAGATAAATCAGGTACCAATGTACTAATAGAGTCTAACTATAAAAGACTAGTGATCCGGATAAACCTTCCGGCAGTCACTCCTGAACTAGTGGGTCTACGCGTGCACCATCTATAGGCCGAGGTCCATAATACGTCGGATACCAATCTTCCGGATCCTCTGAAAAATATTATCTAGTCAGGAATGGAGCAAAGTACAACCCAATAGTAGTTCCAATTAATTGATAAAACTATAAAATAGAAAAATAGATAATGCTATATACGATGAGAATAAACTGATGAATTAAGAACAATAAAGGAACATGCAATACTAGCAACAAAAATATAAATTAATGCATACAAGAATGAAAAAGATGAGCTATAATGTCAGAAATAGAACAAGGTAATCTATGAACTGAATTTGGAGTCTACAATATACCATGTGTTTTGAGATACTAACTAGATTTGTGATCGGCTTGGGATATTCAATGATTACACTAAGGAGAGCTAACTCAATCATACGTGTAGTGTATGATTAGTTAGTAGTCAATGATTACACGTAGTTCTTGATCATATATCTAGCTAATACTTCCCCTGCCCCGACTGATACGATGGATCCAACCATGACACATTACTAGCCAATGTATCCAATGTTTAACCAATACTATCCAATGTTATCCATTACAACCAAGGAGCAGTATTCAATACCATCTCGATAAATTAAGGTAATACCTCATGACTGACGATCCAACAATAATACCAATCTGTGTACCATCATGTCAAGAATCATAAAAAATATTTCTAAATACTTGAATTATAGTAGTAATCAAATAATAAAAACTATCAGAGAATATACTTGCCCGTGGTATAGAGAAATGAATGTCAAACTGTGTCCGAACTGGTGTCATACAACCTATATATGAATTTATCCTGTTATTTAGTGTAATGAAGTAATAGACAAGTTTAAATAAGGTAAAATATAGCTTCTAGGTCAAGACTAGATTATATTGGTCAAACTAGATCAAACTGGGTCTAAGGTTGACTTTTAGGGTCAAACTAGTCAATATTAGTCAATACTAGGTTATACCTGTGTTTTAGGTCAGAGATTAGTCAATCTAGTTAATAACACCTAATATCTATATGTACTAGTTAATATAATATACCACATATCACAATACACTATATTAACTTATATATATACAGTTATATTAATACCTTCATACTTATTTAATACTCTAGTACTTTAGCATATAAATTCCTTAACTACAACTTAATATTATATCTTAACAAGAACTATATATCTTAACGGAAAATGGGGCAACGAGGAGAGATAAAAGGGTACCTGAACAGGGCTACGCAGATTTGGGTTCCTCGTGTCCGCGAGGCGACACGACACACCGCGACACAGCACAGTACAGTCTAGGGTTAGGGTTCCGGCTGCCCGAGCTGGCCGGGGCTGGGGCACGGCGCTGTCGGAGGCGGCGGAGCTCAAGCGGCGAGGTCGTCGGCTAATCGAGGCGGCCGGGGTCGGGGAAACTCGGCCGGAGCTGCTGCTGCGGGGTCATCGAGGACGAGGTCGGGGCGGAGCTCAGGAAGTGGAGGCGGTGGTCGGGGTTGCCGGAGAAGACGAGCTGGTGGTAGTTGGGGTTCCGCCGGAGGAGTGGTTGATGTCGATGGAACGGGGCGGAGCTAGGGCAGTGGCAGCGGGGGCTCGTCGGGTCGAGGGGGTTTTATAGGGCGAGGGAGGGAGGCGGATGGCCGGTGCGGGAGAGGAAGAGACGGCGGTTCAGGGAGGTGGAGAGGTATGGAAGGCGGAGGGACGGCCGGTGCGGGGCGAGGCGGCGACAGTTTCGCGGCGGTTACGGGAGGCTGAGCGGCTGGGGGAGGAGAAGGGTTTTCGGGTTAGTGGATCCGGGTCGGGTCGGGTGGAGGATGGGATCCGACCCGATCCACTAAGGCATGGGTGCGGGTCGGGTACTTGGGTTTCGGGTTTGAGTTTTGGGCCCGGATCCGACCCAATAAGGATTGGGTTGGGTTAAACCGGTTCGGTTCGGGTTGGTTTGGTTCAATTGAACCAGGTTTATATCTAGGGTTTATTTAAAACTTAGTTTTTAGGTCTTTAAAAATATTTCTGAGGTCCAATAAAATCCAAGAAAATTACCCTATGCCTAATTTTTTATTTTACACCAGAAAATATTATTTTTATAATATTTTTATATATTTAAAAACATTTAAAATTATTAAATCTCAAAAATACCTTGATTTAAATCCCAGGAATTTCCAGAAAATTATGAAAATCCATTTTAAAAATTCTTGAAAAATCAGGGGGTTTATAATCTACCCCCTTAAGAGGATTGCGTCCTCGCAATCAAAGAATAACCGGTCAACAGAGATAACACGGTTGCAAACATTGTTCGTAGCACAACACAATTAAGAAGAATTAAGGATGCGAGTTTAAACAAAAACACATAGGGAATCATTTCCCTAAGCAAATGGAAGTTATGCAATTTCCAGAAGAAAGAAAAACTACAGTTTAGAAAAACTAGGTTATCACTTATAAAATATACTAGGTTATCAATAGGCTATCAATTATTAGCAAGTTCAAAATTACCAGGTTAAGGCTAAGGTCATAAACCAACAGGCACGAACTAAAGCAATACTAGACAAGATAACTACGAAAACTTACGCGCATTAGTTACTCCAAGAGTCTGCGCGTTATCCAAGGCAAGAGCTTGTCCGCGTCCTTGCGGTAAATTCCTCTGCTGCTGCTGGACCTGTTGGAAGAGTATGGCCTGGGGTATCAAAGGTGGCCTCGGCTGATTCTCTTCTGGAGGTGGTGGTATGACTCCTTCAACTCCCATTTGCGGTGCTCCCAATGCTGAATAGGCTGGCCTCGGTACTGGTAAAGGTTGTTGGTTAACCATTGATGCTTCTCCTCGGTGCATCGTGCAACTTCTGGCTAAATGTTTACTGGATTCGCAAATCAAGCACAGTCCCACTTGCGTCTACACTCCCTCACAATATGGCCTACCTTGCCACAATAGTAACAAGTAGGAAGGAATGAGGCTCTGGGTGCTGCTCTCGGTGATGGATTCATCTGGGGTCGCTTTGCAGCTCTTTCCTGCAGTGCTTGGTCTGGTGCATGCGGCCGCTTCTGGCTGGACTCTATCCTGGTGATGCACTCCATGGCCCGTGCTGCATTAAGAACGTCCGTTGCAACAGAGCTGATTAACTTTCATAGCTCTGAGCTAAGTCTGTAAATGAACTCCTCCGTTTGGCTTGCTGAACCTTCTGCTAAGCTTGCATCATCGGGTAGTACATTTGAAACATCTGTTGCACGTCCATAGCTTGCCCTTATGGGAATACGGGCATTGGTGGAGTGAACTGTGGCAAAGTGTCATCTTGCTGGTTTCTTGAGGTATGCTGATTTGCTTGACTTTGTTGAGCAGATTGACCTTCTCCTAATCGTGTTACTTCCTCTTCGTTGGTTACCACAGCTTCTCGTGGTGATCTTGCAAGAGTCTCATCGTTTGCTCGAGGATCCATTACTCTGCATCAAAATAAACAATAAGAGGCGCACATGAATCAAGGCAGGATGCAAGTCAAGAAATAAATTCAAATCCGATATAGATGTCAATAACGATTCAAAGAAGTGGATGAGATCCTAAAAACTTATCTTATTCTTACTGCAGGCTTGCTCGGTCCCTAAGTTAAAACCGAACAATTTAGTCGTTGACCTGCATGGGCCACCACAAAAACCATGTCACGTCCCAGTCCCAAAATATCGAGGGACTAGACACGTGGCAATGGCCAGCAGTACACACCGATGGACAAACCCAATTTAATGGATCCATCGGGGCGTACTTAAGCTGTAACAATAAGGGTTTACTAATCTCATCCACAGAATAAATACATTAATATCAACAAAAGGAAATTTAAACATCATCAAGTCACAAGTAAATAATCGGAGAACAACCCGATAATAAGTCTGTTACAATTGTGAAGATACATAATTAAAGATAATAACTGCAAATACTGAGTATGGATAAAGCATATACTCAGAAGATATCCTCGGGGATTACTCGTCTACTGGATCTGGTACTGCTCCAGTGCCTGCTCCTGTTCCTGTTCCTGATCCTGCTAATACTCCTGTTCCGTATACCTCGGGATCGATCTCGTCTGCTAATCATGGGGACATAATCCGGATCCAGGTCCTCAGGAGACATAGCAAGGTACAAAATAACTCATGCCAAAATAAATACAGTGCAGCAATAAATAAAATAATAGGGTAAACTATATAAGCAGCTAAGTGATATGCAAGTGAGAGTTTTAGTCATACTCGGGCTGAGACTACTATAGGATCTGTGTCGGAGGAACCCATAGCAGTATTCTCTTGAAGGGCCAGTACGGTACCAAAGCTCTGTGTCAGAGTCTAAGGCACTTCCATTAAAGTATTATATATATATATATAATCAGCCTTTTATATGGTAAATCTTTCCCCACCCAATGTAATCACACGTCTCATGTCCATGACACGCAAGATCATATATAATGCAGCAAGTCAAAATAAGATCTAAGCATATGAATAAAGTATATGTCATGAAGTCTGTATCCTATACAGAATCACCATAAATATCTCAGGAAGATTCTGTCTCATGAATAGTGTCAGGTGTCCTGGGTTACAACGTACTTGAAAATGCAAGCACGAGAATGTAAAGGGTGTTGATATCCATCTCTAGGTGACATTACACAACTCCGCGTACGATGTTGGCACCCGACTATTAATTGGACGCTAAGTAAAGTCACGCGGTCCTAGGTTAAGCATGTACAAGATATAAATAAATCAATGAAATATGTAACAAGAACTGCAATGTTGGCAAGGTACACTTGCCTGGGGTTCTTACTCCAACTGTAGCTCTGGTAGCAGCGGGATTTGCAGGTACTCCTCCGGTTGCTGAAATAAATATTACCATCAGATTCAGAAAATATCAAATAGCTAGAAACGCCTGTCCTTGAGTCTAATTTGGACACAGGGGCAAAAATGACAGTTTCTGGTCAAAGCGGGGTCCATATGTGGCCCGCTTCGCACCGAAAAATGTGTCAGAACCAATGTTCTCCAAATTCGTCCAACTTAGTGTCAACAAGTCCAGAACGGTGATATGAACCCAACGGAACTTCCAGAATTGGATTCTGATGAGCCGATCACAAAATTGCCCGTCAAGTGGAGCCGAAGGGCCCACGATATGCGATTTTATCAACGTTCTCAGAATCGAACCAAACTTGGGTCACAGGACCAGCGTATTGCTACGAGTCCGATGACATAAGTTTCATTTCGCTCTGACGTATGTACACAAAGTTACAATGTGTTCGGGAACAGGGCCGATACGAGGCGTTGTCGGCGGATACGCGTTGATTTCGGTGTGCACGCACATCCAAATCAACTTCTGTGAAATCCTGCACGTCCGTATCAATGGCGCGCACCTTTCGGTGAAGACCATACGCGACCAAGTTGTCCCGTTTGGCGGGGCGCACTCAGTTTCGGGGGAAAACGGGATATTTATATTCCTGTTTTTTGGATCGCAGTTCGCGATCGTCACAGGACGCGACACACTGAGCGGGTTGCATGGGCATCGAGAGGGTCACGTAGGGTTCGCATCACAACAGACGAAACAGAAAATGGCACAATGAGGAGAGAGAAAAGGGTACCTGAACAGGGCTACGCATATTTGGGTTTCTCGTGTCCGTGAGGCGACACGACCCACCGTGACACAGCACAGTACAGTCTAGGGTTAGGATTCCGGCTGCCGGAGCTGGCCGAGGCTAGGGTACGGCGCTGTCGGAGGTGACGGAGCTCAGGCGGCGAGGTCGTCGGCTAATCGAGGTGGCCGGGGTCGATAAAACTCGGCCGGAGCTGCTGCTGCGGGGTCGTCGGGGACGAGGTCGGGGCGGAGCTCAGGAAGTGGAGACGGTGGTCGGGGTTGCCAGAGAAGATGGGCTGGTGGTGGTTGGGGTTCCGTCGGAGGAGAGGTTGATATCGACAGAGCGGGGCGGAGCTAGGGCAGTAGCAGCGGGGGCTCGTCGGGTCGAGGGGGTTTTATAGGGCGAGGGAGGGAGGCGGATGGCCGGTGCAGGAGAGAAAGAGACGGCGGCTCAGGGAGGTGGAGAGGTGTGGAAGGCGGAGGGACGGCCGGTGCGGGGCGATGCGGCGGCAGTTTTGCGGCGGCTACGGGAGGCTGAGCGGCTGGGGGAGGAGAAGGGTTTTCGGGTTAGTGGATCCGGGTCGGGTCGGGTGGAGGATGGGATCCGACCCGATCCACTAAGGCATGGGTGCGGGTCGGGTACTTGGGTTTCGGGTCTGATTTTTGGGCCCGGATCCGACCCAATAAGGATTGGGTTGGGTTAAACCGGTCCAGTTCGGGTTGGTTTGGTTCAATTGAACCAGGTTTATATCTAGGGTTTATTTAAAACTTAGTTTTTAGGTCTTTAAAAATATTTTCGGGGTCCAATAAAATCCAGAAAAATTACCCTATGTCTAATTTTTTATTTTACACCAGAAAATATTATTTTTATAATATTTTAATATTATTTAAAAACATTTAAAATTATTAAATCTCAAAAATACCTTAATTTAAATCCCAGGAATTTCCAAAAAATTATGAAAATCCATTTTAAAAATTCTTAAAAAATCAGGGGGTTTACAATCTACCCCCCTTAAGAGGATTACGTTCTCGCAATCAAAGAATAACCGGTCAATAGAGATGACATGGTTGCAAACATTGTTCGTAGCACAACACGATTAAGAAGAATCAAGGATGCGAGTTTAAACAAAAACACATAGGGAATCATTTCCCTAAGCAAATGGAAGTTATGCAATTTCCAGAAGAAAGAAAAACTACAGTTTAGAAAAACTAGGTTATCACTTATAAAATATACTAGGTTATCAATAGGCTATCAATTATTAGCAAGTTCAAAATTACCAGGTTAAGGCTAAGGTCATAAACCAACAGGCACGAACTAAAGCAATACTAGACAAGATAACTACGAAAACTTACGCGCATTAGCTACTCCAAGAGTCTGCGCGTTATCCAAGGCAAGAGCTTGTCCGCGTCCTTGCGGTGAATTCCTCTGCTGCTGCTGGACCTGCTGGAAGAGTATGGCCTGGGGTATCAAAGGTGGCCTCAGTTGATTCTCTTCTGGAGGTGGTGGTATGACTCCTTCAACTCCCATTTGCGGTGCTCCCAATGCTGGATAGGCTGGCCTCGGTACTGGTAAAGGTTGTTGGTTAACCATTGATGCTTCTCCTCGGTGCATCGTACAACTTCTGGCTAAATATTTACTGGATCCGCAAATCAAGCACAGTCCCAACTTGCATCTGCAGTCCCTCATAATATGGCCTACCTTGCCATAATAGTAACAAGTAGGAAGGAATGAGGCTCTGGGTGCTGCTCTCGGTGGTGGATTCATCTGGGGTCGCTTTGCAGCTCTTTCCTGCCGTGCTTGGTCTGGTGCATGCGACCGCTTCTGGCTAGACTCTATCCTGGTGATACACTCTATGGCCCGTGCTGCAGTAAGAACGTCGTTGCAACGGAGCTGATTAACTTTCGTAGCTCTGAGCTAAGTCTGTAAATGAACTCCTCCGTTTGGCTTTGTTGAACCTTCAGATAAGCTTGCATCATCAGGTAGTATATTTGAAACATCTATTGCACGTCCATAGCTTGCCCTTGTGGGAATACGGGCATTGGTGGAGTGAACTGCGATGAAGTGTCATCTTGCTGGTTTCTCGAGATATGCTGATTTGCTTGACTGTTGAGCACATTGACCTTCTCCTACTGGTGTTACTTCCTCTTTGTTGGTTACCACAGCTTCTCGTGGTGATCTTGCAAGAGTCTCGTCGTTTGCTCGAGGATCCATTACTCTGCATCAAAATAAATAATAAGAGGCGCACAGGAATCAAGGCAGGATGTAAGTCAAGAAATAAATTCGAATCCGATATAGATGTCAAGAACGATTCAAGCAAGTGGATGAGATCCTAAAAACTTATCTTATTCTTACTGCAGGCTTTCTCGGTCCCTAAGTTGAAACTGAACAATTTAGTCATTGACCTGCATGGGCCACCACAAAAACTATGTCACGCCCCAGTCCCAAAATATCGAGGGACTAGACACGTGGCAATGGCCAGCAGTACACATCGATGGACAAACCCAATTTAATGGATCCATCGGGGCATACTTAAGCTGTAACAATAAGGGTCTACTAATCTCATCCACAGAATAAATACAACAATATCAACAAAAAGAAATTTAAACATCATCAAGTCATAAGTAAATAATCGGGGAACAACCCGATAATAAGTCTGTTACAATTGTCAAGATATAGAATTAAAGATAATAACTGCAAATACTGAGTATGGATAAAGTATATACCCAGAAGATATCCTCGGGGATCACTCGTCTACTGGATCTGGTACTGCTCCAGTGCCTGCTCCTGTTCCTGCTCCTGATCCTGCTAATACTCTTGTTCCGTATACCTCGGGATCGATTTTGTCTGCTAATCCAGGGGACATAATCCAGATCCAGGTCCTCAGGGGACATAGCAAGGTACAAAATAACTCATGCCAAAATAAATGCAGTGCAGCAATAAATGAAATAATAGGGTAAACTATATAAGCAGCTAAGTGATATGCAAGTGAGAGTTTTAGTCATACTCGGGCTGAGATTACTATAGGATCTGTGTCGGAGAAACCCATAGCAGTATTCTCTCGAAGGGCCAGTACGGTACCAAAGCTCTGTGTCAGAGTCTAAGGCACTTCCATTAAAGTATTATATATATATAATCAGCCTTTTGTATGGTAAATCTCTCTCCACCCATTGTAATCACACGTCTCATATCCAAGACACGCAAGATCATATATAATGCAGCAAGTCAAAATAAGATCTAAGCATATGAATAAAGTATATGTCATGAAGTCTGTATCCTATACAGAATCACCATGAATATCTCAAGAAGATTCTGTCTCATAAATAGTGTCAGGTGTCCTGGGTTACAACGTACTTGATAATGCAAGCACGAGAATGTAAAGGGTGTCGATATCCATCTCTAGGTAATATTACACAACTCCGCGTACGGTGTTGGCACCGACTATTAATCAGACACTAAGTAAAGTCACACGGTCCTAGGTTAAGCATGTACAAGATATAAATAAATCAATAAAATATGTAACAAGAACTGCAATGTTGGCAAGGTACACTTGTCTGGGGTTCTGACTCCAACTGTAGCTCTGGTAGCAGCAGGATTTGTAGGTACTCCTTCGGTTGCTGAAATAAATATCACCATCAGATTCAGAAAATATCAAATAGCTAGAAACACCTGTCCTTGAGTCTAATTTGGACACAAGGGCAAAAATGACAGTTTTTGGTCAAAGCGGGCTCCACATGTGGCCCGCTTCGCACCGAAAAATGTGTCAGAACCAATATTCTCCAAATTCATCCAACTTAGTGTCAACAAGTCCAGAATGATGATATGAACTAAAGGAACTTCCAAAATTGGATTCCGATGAGCCGATCACAAAATTGCCCGTCAAGTGGAGCCGTAGGGCCCACGATACGCGATTTTGTCAACGTTCTCAGAATCGAACCAAACTTGGGTCACAGGATCAGCGTATTGCTACGAGTCCGATGGCGCAAGTTTTGTTTCGATCCGACGTGTGTACACAAAGTTACAACGTATTCGGGAACAGGGTCGATACGGGGCGTTGTCGGCGGATACGCGTTGATTTCGGTGTGCACGCACATCCAAATCAACTTATGCAAAATCCCGCACGTCCGTATCAACGGCGCACACCTTTCGGTGAAGACCGCATGCGACCAAGTTGTCCCGTTTGGCTGGACGCACTCAGTTCCGGGGGAAAATAGGATGTTTATATTCCTGTTTTTGGATCGCAGTTCGCGATCGCCACAGGATGCGACACACCGAGCGGGTTGCACGGGCATCGAGAGGGTCACGCAGGTTTTGCGTCACAATAGACAGAACGAAAAATGGGGCAACGAGGAGAGAGAAAAGGGTACCTGAACAGGGCTACGCAGATTTGGGTTTCTCGTATCCGTGAGGCGACACGACAAACCGTGACACAGCATAGTACAGTCTAGGGTTAGGATTTCGGCTACCGCAGCTGGCCGGGGTTGGGGCATGGCGCTGTCGGAGGCGACGGAGCTCAGGCGGCGAGGTCGTCGGCTAATCAAAGCGGCCGGGGTCGGGGAAATTCGGCCGGAGCTGCTGCTGCGGGGTCGTCGGGGACGAGGTTGAGGCGGAGCTCAGGAAGTGGAGGCGGTGGTCAGGGTTGCCGGAGAAGACGAGCTGGTGGTGATTGGGGTTCCGCCGGAGGAGGGGTTGATGTCGACGGAGCGGGGCGGAGCTAGGGCAGTGGCAGCGGGGGCTCGTCGGGTCGAGGGGGTTTTATAGGGCGAGGGAGGGAGGCGGATGGCCGGTCCGGGAGAGGAAGAGACGGCGTCTTAGGGAGGTGGAGAGGTATGGAAGGCGGAGGGACGGCCGGTGCGGGGCGAGGCAGCGACAGTTTCACGGCGGTTACGGGAGGCTGAGCGGTTGGGGGAGGAGAAGGGTTTTCGGGTTAGTGGATCCGGGTCGGGTCGGGTGGAGGATGGGATCCGACCCGATCCACTAAGGCATGGGTGCGGGTCGGGTACTTGGGTTTTGGGTCTGAGTTTTGGGCCCGGATCCGACCCAATAAGGATTGGGTTGGGTTAAACCTGTCCGGTTCGGGTTGGTTCGGTTCAATTGAACCGGGTTTATATCTAGGGTTTATTTAAAACTTTATTTTTAGGTCTTTAAAAATGTTTTCGGGGTCCAATAAAATTCAGAAAAATTACCCTATGTCTAATTTTTTATTTTACACCAGAAAATATTATTTTTATAATATTTTAATATTATTTAAAATATTTAAAATAATTAAATCTCAAAAATATCTTAATTTAAATTCCAGAAATTTCCAGAAAATTGTGAAAATCTATTTTAAAAATTCTTGAAAAATCAGGGGGTTTATATTTAATTGGAAGAAAATAAGAGTGAATTGAGATAAATTTGGTGGAGGGATAAAGTGAATTGGGAAAGAACACAATTGGGGATCTAGAATGAGTGAATGATTGAAGTAGAGAGAGAGAAAATCCTATTAATATATTCAGCCCTCTCTTGCTTCTCCTCTAAGCACTACTCAATGCCAAATATACCCTACCACATAGTTATGAGATTTAATTAGGGAGGGCTATATTAGGAACCTTTTAAACTAATGCAAATTAGACTAATCTCCTTAATTAAGGAAGAGGGTCTAATGGGCTTAGTCTAATGTTAGGCTCAAAGTGGTGTCATGATTAACTAATTTGGGTCAACTAAAGTCAAGTCTTTATAATTGGCTAGCCCAAAAACTATAATAATTAGCACAAGCATAATATCTATATATATATAGCACAATATAAATAATTATTAATTACTAAATGCTAAGTATACTAAATGACCAAAATACCCTCATCTAGAAATATGGTAGTGATAAGTCTACTCTCCTTAGAAAAATTATGTCATCAAAATTTAAGGGTGATCGTACTCCTTCTAGGCCAAACCCCCTAGCAATTATGGTCCAAGAAGGTCCTATCTAAAATCTCACAAAGAACAGTCCTATACAAAGAACAACATGCATGGTCATGATCTCCGCCTGTCTTGTTACTGCTGTCTTTGTCAGGATATTCTATTAGCTATACTAACTATATAACACAAGCATCCAAAAGGTACTAAAGAAGCAATCAATCAAAATAGATAGAAGGAACAGAAAGAAAGAACAGAACTCGCTAACCCATCACTTGTAGCATAGGTCTCCTCGACCGTCATCATAAATGCTCCGCCCTGTCGGGGTAGCTCCCTCTGCTGGTGCTGAGCAATCTGTGGTGCTACAGATGGCCTAACTCCACCTCTCTACCCTCGATCTATACCCTGGCCTGGACGATGAATGGTCCAGAGACAATCCTTCACCATATGCTCCGTTGATCTATAATATAAGCATGCTCCAAGTCTCTTCTGGCACATCTCCCAAGTGTGCCTATTCCTCTTACAATAGGTGCATTGAGGAGCCTGTTGCACCTGTCTCTGAGGCTTTTGTGGCATCTGCTGTACTGGAGCTTGCACTAGAGAAAAAATGGCTCCTGCATCTGATACTGCTGCGGATAAGCTCCGAACTACACGGGAAATTGCTGTTGCTAGAGCTGATAAGCCCCCTGATACTGTTGTTGGAACTACGACCTCTTCGTCGGACCTGCACTTCCACTGGCATCTCTAAAAATATTATGGTCCTTCTTCAGTTTCAAGTTCCACTCCCGCTCGACCTTGCGTGCCTCCGCAAGTATCTCAGAATACGTCTCATAGAAAGATGGAATGAGGATCTTCACTTCCTAATTCAGACCCTTATGGAAACAGATAGCCAGAACCTCTGGCTTCCTCACCAAGTACTTCGCAATTCGGTTCAGCCTTCCGAACTTTGCGGCGTACTCCTCTACGGACATGCTCCTCTGAGTAAGGCTCTCAAACTGCCTTCCTAAGTCCAATTTGTTCATCCGAGCAAAAAACTTCTTCTTGAAGAGGTCCTTGAACACCTCCCAAGACTGCCCCACATCAGTAAAAAATGGCTCATTCCTGAGCTAAGTGCGGACGGTGCCGAACAGCTGAAGTCCTATCACCTCAACCTTCAGATCCTCAGTAAGACGGGACACCCTCATAAGACGCTCGATATTCTCGAGCCAATCGTCAGCATAGACAATACCCACTGTCCCCTTGAAAACCTGAGGCTCTAGCTTCTTAAAATTTTAAATGTTGTCCCGCTTGAGCTTAACATCCTGTGGATGTGGAGGAGCCCCTCTCTGAACTGCTATAATAGCTACTTGATGGGCGTTTTCCATACTCTACTGTATTATATATGACTGCATTTACTTGGCCTCTATCTATGCCCTCTGTACCTCTATCATCTCTCTAAACAATGCAACCATCGGTGCGACATCTCCTGACACTAGAGGTGGTGGAAGTTCCTCTGAAGCAACTGTGGTAGTCCTCTGAACAAGTGGAGGAGGATCCCTGAAGGCAGCCGAGACTCCTACATGAACTGATGCCGTATGAGGTACAACCCCTATTGTCTGAGTAAAAGGTTGAGAGATGACAGACCTCTAAGAAGCTGCTCCCGATCGATGGGATCTGGTCTTCGGCGGCATCCTGAAGACAGATCAAAACAAAAGAGATCAATTTGTCACAAGATAAAGATATTATCAAGGAAGGACAATAATATTCAAAATATTCAAAATAAATCAATAGTAGTGATTTCAACTCAGATTGGAAGTCCTATGTCATAAACCCAATCCCAGGCTCGTAGTAGTACAACTAAGCCGTTGCTACCATGACTTCGCACTAATTGCGAAGCTGTCCTGCATGGGCCACCATAAAAATGGATAGTTCTTGTTTATCTGTTTACTTACTTCTTATTACCTATTATGCCATATAGTTCTTGTTTATCTGTTTTTCATATTTGCCATTGCCATGATATGTTGTCAGTTTTACATTGCTCATCATATATTACATTCACTATTACTGTTTATAGTCTTTATCATTTAATTGGAAGTGCTGTTGGAGTTGTACTTGTTCCATCCTGACTGGATAATACTTTTAGGAGTTGTTGTGCTCTATGTTCCTGGATTTTATAGTGATACTATAGTTAAGACTGCTCTTGCACCGTGGATCATAAGCTGTAGAGATATATAATATTATTTCTTATTTCCCTATCATATACTAGTTTTATTTTTTTTAGATTGTTGTTGGATTATCTTCCTTATTCATTCTTCCTAAAATATTAATTATGATTGAATACATGATAGAACTAGTTGTATTAATATAATTCTATTAAGGTCTAGACAACGTTCTACTGTCGATGTTGCGGCGTAGGCTGGACGTACCCATGTACTCATGCCCCAATCATCCGGGTGCGGGTCATGACATATTTTTTTGGTGGCCTATGCAGGTCTTGACTTCGCAACTAGTACGATATCATGGTAGTACATATATTTAGTCGTACTGTTATAAGCCTGAAATAAAATAAGATTGATAGATTATAGAAGTATGGTACTTAATCACAGATTAGAATTTCTTAAAAGTTTCCTGGGATGTCCCTTGAGAGTCTTATTATAAATTCTATTTTGAAATCTATTTATACTTGTTTCCATTCACCTTCATATGTTCGTTGTTGAATTTGATTCTTTTATTGAGATAGATTTTATGGAGTAAATTGAGGTATATTTTGATGGCATATTTGGATGAGAATAGTAAGAAAGGTAACATTCTGCCTTAGTTATGGAGTCTAGTTTTTATCACAGCCATACTAGCTGGCATAACAAAAAAGTTGAGACCTAATTTTGGATGTATATATCTTGGTTATGGAATTTAGAGTTTATCGTAACAATACTAGTTGGCATGGTGTGAATTCTAGATAACATGATCATAGAGGTATGTACCTTAGTTATGGACTCTATAGTTTGGCATGACAAGAATTCCGAGTAACATAATTTCGGATAGACGTATATGATTATTAGATTGTATCTTAAATTGGTTCTTAATATATCATATATATTATTCAACCTTATTATCGTTGAATTATGTTCCATTACCTCTACTAGCTCAGGATATAGATATCCCTAGTTCCTTTAGTTCAGGTTCTTATAGAGCTTCACCTTCATTGGTTGTTGAGGCAGCTTTTTTGGATAGTGTAGTAGTTTGGTAATGTACAGGTAAGCTGGTGTCAAGTTGAGTATCAATGTTGATTGTTGGGAGTGTAGCTTGTAAGTTTGAGAGTGGTTCCTGGTTAGGTATATGAGCAATAGGTATCAGTGTATAAGCCTGTAAATAACTCATATTGTAGTACCATTTGTAATAATAGTTCTATGGTAAGTGTCAAATTATAGTTAGTAGTTGGTATCTAGAGTATTAAGTGCATGTGTCAAGTATAGTTATGAAGTTAGTATCTGTGTACCAAAGGTGCCTAGAGGGTGCAAGTGTCCTGGGTGTATCAAGAGTAGGATGAGTGATGTGGGATAGGTATAGTGTGTTAGTCTAGTACCAGTGAATATTATTGTGTGATAATATTAGCTAAGTGTATCGGTGTAATATTGGTGTAGGGTATATAGGGGAGTACCATGGGGAGAAAGAGTATAGGTATTCCAAGTAGTGAGGATAGAGTGGTCCAGATGGCCACCTGTGGCACAATAAATTATTCTGTACCAGCAGAGGGAGGCACCCAGCAGGGTAGGACCGATACTACAAGTGTTGGGTTAGCATGTTCTGTTCTTCTCCTTCCCTTTCCTTTCCATCTATTGATCTATGTATTTCTTTAGTATCTTATAGTTTGCATTAGTAATTTTATGCTATAGTATAGTTAGCAGTAATCCCTTGATAAAGACTGTAATATCATGACAGATAGGGACCATAACCATGCATATTTGATAATAATGAATGATTTTATTTCCAGTAGAATTATATGTATAATTTTAGATAGGACTATCCTAGATGGGGGTTGTGACTATAGTGATGATTATGATGAATATGTTATGACTAGCTAGAAGAGAGGATATGAGATGTGTGAGTGGTACCCTATCTTTGAAATATGAGATATTCTTTTATTTCGTTCCTACTTCCATCTTTTAATTTCGAGGACGAAATTATTTAAAGGGGGGTAGGATTTTAATCACCACTTCCAGTTGTAGAGGTATTTTTGTTATTTCACTATTGTTTGTTAATTATATAGTTATAACTATATTAGTGTTAGTTAGTATGCTAGCTAATTATAATTTATTATGTGTTAGCTAGTGCTAATTAGTATTATTTATCATGACTTTAGTTAATTAGAATTAATTAGTGTTAGTTGTCATGGATAGAATATTTTCTTCTAGAATGGTGAGATATTCTCCCATAACTAATTAGATTCCTTCATAACCAAAAAGATTCCATTCATGACAATTATAAAAACTAATTAGGTTATGGAATGAATTGTGAATTCCCTCAACCACACCCACTATATATGGCCTACACACACTCTCTCTCCTCCCATTTCATTTCATTTCATTTTATTGTATTTCTTCTTCTTCTTCTTCTTCTTCTTCTTCTTCCCCAAGCCACTTTAAATTTTTTCCAAATTTTTATTCTAAACTATTCAAATTCCACTCATTTCTTCCCATAGAGATCTAGAAGACTTGGAGCCAAGGAGGAGCATTGGAAATGAGCCTAGCAAGAAGGATCATATCCAATTCACCCTCTTCGTATCAAATTTGGTGGAGTTTCTTTGAGATCCAACTCCTAATAGACAAATTTCCTTTTCCTACCGATTTTTACGTTAGTAACCCAAATGAAACCATTAGGAACCCTCATATAGGTGGAAATGACTTTCTAATGGTAGATCTAGGTGGTAGAGGCCTCAAATTTATTAGATATAGGCTTTTATGGTAGAATTATGTTTTCTATGATCAATTTGGTAGAATTACGAAATTGTGTCCACCAAGTGTTTGATACATGTTTCCAAAGAAAATTGTGTCCAAATTGGGTTATGCTTGTGTTATTGTGTCCAAAGTTGGATACCTAGGTTCGTGTCATGATACTTCATGATATGCATGGTTAGAATTGATGATTCTTATGTAATTGTGTTTATATGTGTCAATTATATGTATACATGTGTTCTTTTGTCCAAAACAGTCCAAATTCGTCATAGTATTTAGCTCTATTTTTAGCAGCCATAGTAAATTAGAAATACCATAACTCCTAACTTTGGACTTCGATTAATCTTCTATTTTTAACAAAACCGTATCAAAGTTAGCTTTCCAAATATATAAATTAATAAGACAAATTTTATCTAGAACTTTTTGTAAAATTGTATGAGCATCAGGTGTCCTAAAAATGAATACTTTTCAGTGTTTTCGAGATTTCGGGAGCTTCCGGACACGAAAATGTGATCCGTTTGAAGTTTTGAAAAGCTGGTACAAAGGGCTACGAATAATTTAATCCTAGAATTTATTGAATATGTCTAATAGGTGTAGTATTAGTTACAAGTAGAGAACTGACTATACAATATTGATTTTTACGAGTATTCCTAAAAATATGGATATGGTCATAGTTATAATAGACTAAAGATATAATATAGATATAAATTAGTATGAAACCCAATTGATAGGATATTCATTGGTTCATGCACATATTGATGTTTCATATGATTTTGGATTGGTATCATGGTGGTGTTGGTATAGGAATATAGTAACATAGATGTACCATGGTGTAGTATGATACTTGAGGATACATGATGGGTGTTTGATATTTGGTTTGTGTTGTAAGGAGTGTCTTAGTATATGTGTTGTGTTGGTATCACTTGGTTTGGGATTGATACCATGGTGTAGATATGTAGTTGAGCTAATTGGTATCATGAGGGTTGGTGTATCATAGTGGTGAGTTGGGTTAGTGTCAAGTGAGTTGGGTATTGAGCCTAGGGTAAGGGTAAGTGAATACCTTAGTACTTGGTATCACGATACTCAAGTGTCTTTGAGCATGGTAAGTTTGAGTGTGAGGTAAGGAGTAACATGCTAGTATAGGTAGTAGAAATACCTTAGTATCTTGTGATACTTTGGATACCATGAGATAGTATGGTACCATGGTACTCAAGTATCAAGGGTTGTAGGTAAGTGAGGTAAGTTGAGAGTGAGGTATCCTAGTTAGTGTTTGATAATAAACGAAAGAAATGAAACAAGGTTTATATGAAACCCTCTATTTGGTTTACAAACAAGAAGTACAATTAATCCTATACGAGGATGTCAAGTACAAAATTTAATCTGGGTAAATATTGCTATAGGAGTCCGATCTTCGGTCGATCACTTTGTCCCTTAGACCACACGATGATGAAGAAGTGCTGTAGAAGAAGGAGAAGCTTCAAAGGTTGCAAGAGGGAGTGGATGCTCGATGCCAAAATCGTCGATCACTACTCTCTGTCTGTGCTAAGGGTTCTTCTCTCTCAAGAAATAAATCTTCGACCTTTGTTCTCCGAGTTTTTACCTTTTTTTTCTGACCTTTCGACCCCGGACCTCTGTCAATAGACGTCTCTATTTATAGAGTTTGGTGACAGCAATCGTCCAGTCGGCGTAGAAGCCGAACAGTGGAGAGTGTGGCCCCTTTTACGCGACGGTTACAATAACTGCCACCCATGTATAAATGATCTTCTGAATCTGCGTGTGACGCGTGTCCCATTATGAGATAATGCGTATAACTGCTGCGAAGATCATGGCATGCAAGCTACGTATGTAGCTGTCCCTCGCGTAGAAAAGGTTGGCGTAGAAGCCAATAACTGTCACCATGGCGTAGAAGCCAAATAGTTGTCGAGTTGGCGTAGAAGCCAAGTAGCTGTCAAACTGGCGTAGAAGCCAGGTAGGCGTAGAAGCCTGATGCTGCATGGATAGGTAGCTAGCGTAAAAGATAGCCGATCCTCCTTTCTTGACTGAGGTCTTGAGCATATTCTGGACCAAATAGTCTTATCATACACCAATGCAAATATAGCCTGAGTTGGCGTATTCCGAGGAGATAGCATACGGCGTACTCCTATAGTTAAAAATAGCCAGGTCGGCGTATTTCAAGGAGATAGCGTACAATGTGCTCCTATAGCTGAAAATAGCCTGATGGCCTAATATGCAGAGGTGATGATGTGGACGTATTAGCCGTAATTATGGCTCACCCAGTCTTTGAAGGTAGAACCAAATCTCGTGCATTAAATGCAGCGATCTGCCCCCATCATGCGCATTAACTGCAGAGACATGCCTCAAGCTCTGTACGAAAAGCTGCTTTTGACGTGATGGTCTGTTTTGTCTCTTGCTGAGCGTAAAAGCTCGCATCTGCCTGTATAAAACTAGGCAGCGTATTCCCTTGTATGCGTAAAAGCACTTTGTATTAAGGAAATGCCACTAAACGATGGTCTGGGTCTCTGTGCCGCACCATCATTACAGCCGTCGTCTGGATAGTCGTGCAGTACTCTTTGTCAGGAGTCAGGTTCACTACATGATTTGACAGGTTCGTTCGAGAAATACGAAGAGTTCCTCGTATAATCTCCTACTGTATTAAAAGTGAGCGGGTTTTATGCCAAAGTGGCGATGTAACAACCTTTTTACGCCGAAGAAGCCTGGAAATACTGCATTATGCGGGTTATTTTGGAGCTATGTTTTACGCTGCACTAGCGATGAAGCTCTACTGTACGCCGATGGCTCTGAAGTCGTTTCTTACGCCACATAGCACTGAAACTCTGCTTTTCGTCGGTCTTATGCATACTGTGTATAGCTCTGCAGCATATTTTTTATGCTTCTATAAGACCCCCTTCAAAGTTTTCAAATTCCTCGTAATTTGAAATACTTTGAATGAAGCATGAAACGGTCAAGTCTGACTCGTTCCTCGAGGCTGATTTCTCGGCGGATTTTTGGGGATTTGTTGGGATTCGGTGTGTTCCCTTTTGCCTATATAAAGGCTGAAGGGTTAACCTGTTCTTCCCACACTTCCTTCACCACACAGAGATGATTGCCGGAGTTCGTCGGGTCGACTTGAGGAAGAAGAAGATCATGTTCTTCCAGCATATAAGGAGCCAAAAAAGAAGGCATCTTCGAGCAAATGTCCTCTGCAACGATGGATCATGGAAGGATATCATTGCTTCCTTTGCTCAGGATGATCAACAATTTCATATGGCAATTCATCCAGGAGAGAGGAAGGATCACCTTAGACCACACAGCTTGCAAGCTGTATTTTCTCCCATTACGACGGTGGACGAGGGCAGACAAACTGCCCCTGTCTTCCAGTATTAAGTTGGGTCTAAAACCCCAACTCAATCTGTCATGGCGTACGGAGGATGGGCTCTTTTAGCTGCCTGGGCCCTGAAGCATTTTTAGACTGAGCTGGAGAGCATTGGTCTGTTCGCGGCTGTGAGTGCTACCAGTGTTGGGCTGCCTCCCAATCCTAACCTATTTTTGGCTCTGATGGAGCGGTATATCTCGCTCACCGGGACTTTGCCACTCCGCTAGGGGAGTTGGGATTGGCCCTCCACAAAATGGCAGAGATTTCAAGACTACCAATGGGGGATACTCCTTATGAAGAGTACGTTCCCACAAACAGGGAGCTGGGGGATACTAACCCTCGGGTGGTGGCAGTGTACCAGGAGCTGATGTGCCACTACCTTGCTTGCACCACTTTCTATAATGAGCCCTCTGATTTGGCTTATACCAATAAGTGGGCGTCCTATCTCTTCTTTCATCAGGCCAGGGATGCTAAGCCAGACAAAGTCGTAGATAGCAGGGATAAGCCTCTGAGCCTTCTGAGCGTGCTTAATGCTCAAGTAGTCGATGATCTTATTGAAGACGCTGGGGCTTTAGATCAGGTTCTCGATGAGGAGATAGGAAGTTATCCTGCAGGCACTAAAGCCTATATTTATATGAGGCATTGCCGCAGGCCTCTGTCAAGGGAAGCTCAACTGGCTGGCTTTCTCTCTGTATGGCTACGCCGACTGGTAGTACCTAGCATTGCATCTTCGGATCGCATTCATCGGAATACCTTATGGCCTGCAGTGCGTCTGGTGTTCGGGGCAAGACTGGGCCTGCTCCCTGCAATGGTATGCCAGATACAAGATGGCCTGAGGGCCATTACTGATGGGCTGCTTGCCGACGAAATACGGCGTGACAGCTTTCCCAGGGTAGAATTACAGTTCCTGTATCTGATGGGATAGCTAATTCTTCATAACCCCAGGGTGATGTCTCCCGGCTCTGGCAGTAGTTCGGGGAATAATTTCTTGTTGAATTACAAGAATTCCACTTGGAACGTGGTTACCGTCGTAGACTGTCGGCGAGCATTAAATTTTGCTCATAGCTGGAAGCTCTTCTGTACCGTCCCCACTGTACATCTCAATCAACAGGGGACGAGACTTCAGGATTCAGGTGAAGGGAAGACCGTTCTTTCTTCTGAAGCTTTTTATTGGTTGGTTTGCATTAGACCTTCCCATTTGTTGTACAAAAGTGAAGACCATTGCTTCTTGGAGCCTTATCTGCCTAGTCGGTTCGCCAGGCAGTTTGGGTATGACCAATTGCATGTAGGAAATGTAATTACCAGCTTCAAGTCCAGAGGTGGACTTATTGATGGAGCGAGAGGATGGCGGTACTTCATAATGGGTTGTACTGGAGCGGCCTTTACTATACCTGCGACTTCTCTCTCCATGGAGTTGCGCATCCTCCATTCGTACGCCCAGTTTTATGTGGCCATCAATACCTTCCATCACAAATTTGATATGCGTGGAAGTTTTAGGATGCCCTCTCATAAGTCTGCTGGAAGAGAGGATGTCCCATCAGTCTCCTCTGACAAAGGTGAAGACCCTGTCGGTACAGATGAGTTTTTGTTGACAGTATCGAGAGGCGTAATACCTCCGCCTGCAGAGTCTCTTGTTATCCCTGGAAAGCGACGGGCTCCTATTCTGAAGGAGGCTTTCCCTCGCAAGAAAAAGAAGACTGTTAGTGGTCTTGTCAGGACTTCCCGCCCTGAGGTTCCTAGGAGTGAACCTGCTGTTTCCCCTGTTGGGGATGAATTTTTGACTAGTGGTCCTTCGCCTATTAGAGAGGGAACCTCCACAGTTCCGGCTGGCAGTGCCGGAGATTCTTTGCTCGAGGCTGCTGTCGCTGCTACCGCTTCAGGTAGTGCTGCGAGATCGCCTTCAAGGCCGAGCAAAATAAGATTGCGTATACCTCTATCCAGACCAATAACGGAAGAAACCCCTGCCGTGTCTGTAAGTATGTGCAGCGAGATTCCACCCGATGAACCTCGAATGGATCTCGATAAAGACCTGGAAGAATACCTGCCAGTGTCAGTTGGCACACCCCCTTCTCCAGGTATGACAACTCGCTTAGCATCATTAAGAAATGATTTAGCTGTACTGGCTGCCGATGCGACATATATACCATCGGCCATGGGTAAATGTTGTCTTACGCCTCTTTTAGAAAAATTAATACCAGGTTGATATTAACTTTCTCTTGTCTTCTTTTCAGGGGAAGACATCTACGGGGAGGGCAGCGTCGACGCAACTTTTGGCTCTGCTGCAGCTCCCGCCGATGACATAGAGGTGCCCGACTTCGAAGAGGAAATATTTTCGGGTGCCGGCTCGCCCGGTATAGTTTCAATATCTCGAGAGGAGGATGAGCCTGTCATCCTGACTATGCCTTTTTTGAGTACATCAGCCACTTCGACCGTTGTTGGTGCCTCTACTTTTGTCGCGCCATCTGCTGAAGCGACGACTATGACGACACCCTCTGCAGTCGTTCCTGGACGAGGATTCGCCGATATTGTAGCCACTCCCAGCGTCCATTCGGATCTCGCCATGCTAATTGAGCAGTATAATAGTATTTTCTATACCACTTTAAAAACGCTGATATCAATGGTGCTAGAGAAGAATCTAGGCTTTGAGGCTCTGAGGAGGTCCTTCCAGTTTGTGATAGCGCCGATCAGAGACTTCAACGACGCTGGGAGAGCTGATACACTGGAGCAGATAGTTAATGGTTTGGAGCAACCCATTAACAATTATTTGTAACTATCCCAGGGCAACATTGATGACCTGGTTCAGGCTGAATATGACTCTTTGACTGCGAGGCTTGTTAGGGAGATAGAAACTCTGAGCAAGTCCATCGAGGCTCAGCAGAAAGAGATGAATGAAGAGCATACCGTACAGGAGTATGTCATTCCCCAGCTGGCCAAGTGCGAGGCCGAATATGAGGAAGAGGCAGCGAGGGTCCGCCAATTGAAAGATGAACTCGCTCAGGCAGAGGAGAGGGTTCTTGCTTCATCGGCAGCTAGAGACGTGTTAAAGAATCGACTGGAAGCATCTCAGCAAAACTTGACACGTGTGGGTATCATCCACGCAGATTTTGTACATGCTTGGTCTGAAATGTCTGCCTTGAACAATGAGGAGGCAAGGTTGGAGCAGGCTCGCGCTACCGTTTTAAGCTCCAGGAATGAGAAGATGGCCACACTGACGCAACAGATCCATGATTTGACTGCTCCTTCCTAATGATGTACTATTTTGCTTTTATATGTAATTTTGCTTCTTCCGGAGATAATAAAGAAATTTCATCTGACTTTGTGGACCTATCATTTTGGAATATAAACGATAGGCTAGGGTGAAAGTGATATCAGAGGTAATATGGACGTGATATACTTTCGGTAAGCTTCAGCTGGACATATCTATTCAGAGGTTATATGGACATGATAGAATATGATCCAACTAAAATTTGTACACAAAATACTATCAGAGGTAATATGGACGTGATAGGTTTTAATGTTCCAAATTAGTTAAACATATCTATTTAGAGGTTATATGGACATGATAGAATATGATCCAACTAGTTCTTTGGAAGTAGTATTGTCAGAATGAGATCTTCACCATACTCCGTTTGAAAAAAGAAGATTAAGCATAGTACCTCTTTAGGAATTTGCCGTTGATATGAGCCATTATCAGATCTCCATTAAGCTTAGCTAATCTGTAAGCGCCGTTTGAGAACGTCGTCTCGATCACATAAGGGCCTTCCCATTTGGGTTGGAATTTACCCTTACTCTTGTGAGTAATGATCATTGGCCTCTTCACAGCTAAAACTAGCTCGCCAACTTTGAACACTCTTTCCTTCACTTTTTGATTAAAAGCTCTGAAAATGCGTGCCTGGTAGAACGCAATACGCTGTTGGGCTTGAAGGCGTTTCTCGTCTAATCCTTCTAGTTCTTGAAGCCTTAGTCGATCATTATTTTCCTGCGTCAACTCATTAGCCACTGTTAATCTGAGTGACAGAATTTAGATTTCAATGGGGATAACTACTTCACTCCCGTAAACCAATGAGAATGGGGTGCAACCCGTCGGTGCTCGTACCGTTGTGCGGTATGCCCAGAGACATTCTCCTAGCTTCTCGTTCCAATCTCTTTTGTTCGAAGAGACGAACTTTTTCAGGAGTTTGATAATGGTTTTATTGAAAGCTTTCACCAATCCATTAGCAGCAGGATTGTATGCCGTAGAGGCCATATTTTATATCCGATTTTTATCGCAAAATTGGTGAAACGCTTGGCTGATGAATTAAGGCCCATTGTCATGAATTATCCTTTGGGGTATCCCGAAGCGATAAATAACATGATGCTTGATGAAGCTGATCACGTTAGATGTCTTTACCTCAGCAAGAGGGATCGCCTCTGCCCATTTAGAGAAATAATCCGTGATGGCCAGTATGAACCGATGACCTCTGGAAGAAGACAGTGAATAGGACCAATGATATCCATACCCCATGATTTGAAAGGCTAGGATGCAACCGTAGGATATAAATATTCAGAAGGTTAATGTATAAAATCTGCATGAACCTGGCAGGCTTTGCATTTTCTTGCATATTTTATTGCATTTGTGATCATAGTAGGCCAGTAATAGCCCATCCTCCTGATGCGATCCTATAGCTTAGGACCGGGTTGATGTGCTCCGCATACGCCGTCGTGAGCTTCACGGATAATCTGCTGTGCCTTATCATCGGAGAGACATCATAATAGCAATCCATCGTAGGTTCGGCGATATAGACATTGTGAAGACACATCAAAATAGAAGCGTAATGATCATCTTTTGATGGATACTGCTTCTTTAGGATCCTCCGGTAAGATTTTGTATGCCACAAAATCTATGAAGGGACTTCTCCAGTCTCTCTTGGGAGGATCTGTGTTCACAGCGTAGCTGCGTTCTATGTGAAAGTTATTTTTCGCACAGAATAAATCTCTTTTAAGAAGGATCACCAAATTCTGCCTTCTTATAGGAATAGCTAAATCTGCAGCTAGACTGGCTAGGGCATCAGCTTCCAAGTTCTGAGATCAAGGTACATGCTCTAGGAAGAACCCTTTAAAATACATGGCTATCTCGATCGTTGCTTGGTGATAAGGAATGAGGTCTGGATTACGGACTTCATATATTCCTCTGACTTGATTGAGATCAACAGAGAATCACCGAAAGCTTCTAGATATTCTACGTCTAATTCTTTAGCGACTTGGAGTCTGATGAGTAGGGCATTATACTCTGCCACATTATTAGAGCAAGACTCGCTAAGAGAATATGATCGATAGATGACGAGTTTATCGGGAGTGACCAGGACAATTCCTACTCCTGAAACCACGTTTCCCCTGGGACCAGTCCTGGAGGCACCATCGAAGAATAGCTGCCATGTATCACTTTCCATTGCGAAATTACATTCTGTAACTTTGTCGAGAATGTCCTCGTATAGTTTGGAGGTCTCCGGAATCGAATGAGCAGCTAGAAAATCAGCCAATGCTTGGCCTTTGATGGACTTCTGAGGGACGTACACCATATCATACGGTGTTAATAACATCGTCCAAGTCACGAGTCGGGAATTAAGAACACTTGGCTTGTTCATCAATACCCGAAGATGATTGATCCTGGAGATGATATGAATAGTCTGGCCTGTGACATAGTGTCGCATTTTCTGAATGGCGAACATCAGGGCCAAGCATTCTTTTTCTACTGGACTCTACCGATGTTCAGCTCCGACCATCATTCTGCTTAAATAGTAGATAGCCTGTTCATGACCCTCAATGTTCTTCTGTGCGAGAAGAGCTCCCAAAGAATGATCCATTGCTCGAACATACAGCAAAAACGGTCTTCCTATGACGGAAGGCACTAGAACTGGAGGGTTAGTGAGGTAGCGTTTGATATCATTAAATGCTTGCTGACAGGCTTTGTCCCATATAAAGGATACACCTTTCTTCATGAGACGAGAAAAGGGCTGACATCTCCCAGAGAGGTTGGATATGAAACTCCGGATATAAGCCAGACGACCTTGAAATCTCCTGAGTTCTCTCAGATTACGGGGTGGTCGCATTTCTAAGATGGCTTTCACTTTATCCGGGTCCACTTGAATGTCTTTAGCGGTAATGACAAATCCCAGGAATTTTGCCACTGGATACACCAAGAAAGGACTTTGTAGGATTTATTTTGAGTTGATGTTGGCGCATCAACTCAAACACTGTCTTCGAGTCTTGGATGTGATTATCCTTGATGCGGCTTTTGACAGCTATATCATCCACGTAACATTCCACTATTTTGCGTAGGTGCTCATGGAATATGTTACTCATAGCTCGCTGATACGTAGCCCCGGCATTCTTCAGTCCGAAAGGCATGACCGTGTAGCAATATACCCCCAATGGTGTCCGAAAGGCAGTATGCTTCTCGTCTTTAGGATGCATCTTGATTTGATTGTATTCTGAGAATCCGTCCATGAAAGACATGCGCTCAAAACCGCACGTATTATCGATTATGACGTCTGTAATGGGAAGAGGGAACTTATCTTTGGGGCAGGCTGCATTCAGATCTCGGTAGTCGATGCATATACGTACTTTCCTACTTTTCTTCATGACTGGGACAACATTGGCGACCCAGTCAGGATGTTGTTCTTCCCGGATGAAGCCACAGGCTATCGGCTTCCTGATTTCAGCTTCGATGGCGTCCATCATATCCGGGTGGAACCGGCGTTGATGTTGCTTCACAGGCTTCGAATTGGGCAATATGTTGAGCTTATGAGTAGCCACTTTTGGATAAAGACCTGACATATCCTCATAATTCTACGCAAAGACATCGATATATTCTTTTATCAGCTGGATTATTTCTTCCCTTTCTTCTTCGAAAAGATTGTTACTGATAAATATCGGCTTTGGTAAAAGTTCATCCCCAACGTCGATTTGGATAACTTTATCTTCAGTGGACGGTTCTCTCTGCTTGAACCGGAGTTCCCACTGTGTACCCATTTGCTGAGCCCAAGAGTCATTCTCAAACGGTTCATATTCTTGTTTGTCTGCTTCGAGGGAACCTGTCAATACCGTATTTACTGGTAATGCTCGTTCGAGATCATCATATGAGCCGGAGGACGACGAGCCATTTTGAGACGAGAAAAAATATCCTTATTTGACTCAGAAGTTGCAAAGGAGGTGGTATACCCTAACCCAAAACGGGTTCATTGACAATAGGGATCACTGTGCAACGGTATTCGCCTGCCTTTCCCGTAGTTGAGGCCTGGTTCCAGCTTCAAGTCATAACCCATACTTTGCATAATCTTCAAAGCTTGCAGGCTATATCTGTGAACCTGTATTTTACCAGCATCGTCATCGGGAGAATCTTCTTTTACAGTCGGTTCATTGCGCATGCGACCGAAGACTATTGGACGCTGACTGCTGCGAGTAGGCGGGACAATAAAGATAGAATCCTCGTGTGGCCCATATGTCGTGATGACATTAGATGATGACGCTACCTCCCATACATACGGATGATAGGAATCTATAGCTTCCAAGAATTTTTGTGCTATAGGTTCTATATCGTCATGGGGAGAGGATTCATCAATCGGCTGCTTGTTACGCCGAAGGTTGATGACCAAAGGTGGAGGTTTCTGGTTCAAAGTGATCACTAGAGGATCACCTCCTTTTTTTGACCTGGTTTTGTTCGGGTGGATAGTCATGGGTTCCATGACTTTCGGACGGGTAGTCCGCCCTTTCACCTTGATTGACAGGGGTTGCTCGGCAAAGGGTTCTTCTGGCTCCCGGTGGGATTCCTCCTCTGTCTTGTCTGACACCTCCTCCATGTAGTCTTGTATGTATAACATGGCATCAGAGTAATAAGATTCTACTCCTTTAAATGGGTTAAGATCAGCAAACTTTGTTTGTACTATTCCTTGGGCATCTACATATTTGAAGCATTGATGTAGAGTCGAAGGAACGATATTGTGGTCGTGGATCCATGGTCTGCCCAGCAGAATGTTATAGGATACCTCTGAATCAATGACATAGCATGTAGCCACTGATCTGAGGTCGCCAATCTGGATTCTCAGACGAATTTTCCCCAATGGCTTACTTTTCCTGGCGTTGAAGCCTACGATTGTAGTGGTGGTGTAAGCCAATTCACTGGTAGGAATCCTCAGCGGTCTGAGCAGACTATGAGGAATGATGCTGATCGATGATCCCGGATCTATGTGAATCCAGTCGACCTCCATGGAACCGATGTATCCGGTGTAATAGAGGGGTCTGTCATGCCTGTTATGTTTTAACATCATGTTATCTTGAGTGAAAGTGATATTTGGGACCACCTCCATCATACTATGGCATTGAGGACATGCCACAGGTTCTTTATCAGGGGACTTGAGCTGGGTCAAGTATGCATCCTCCTACATTAATGCTTCACTTAGGGCTTGACGAGTGTCTTTGGAAAGCCTGAGTAGTTCAAAAATGGATAATTTGGCTGGTGTGTTAGCCAATTGGGCGAGGATGTCGAAGTTATATGGTTTTTCTAAACCTTTGTTTTGAAGATTCTTTAAAGGTTTATCAAAACACACTTCTTTTTGCTTGCCCTTGTCCGTCGCAGTTGGTCTAGAAGGAACTGCCTCTGGTACGACAGGTTCAGGTTCTGAAGGCTTGGCAGCTGAAGTGTCGGCCGATGCTTCTTCCTGATTTCCTCCATAGTCCTTGAGGTAGGCTCTCCCTGAACGGGTTCCGGCAGCCAAAACCTCTTCTTCTGATGTCGAGGATATCGCAACCATATGACATGGTCTACGCTTCGAGTTCTTCTTAGAGTTAGCCTTAGCAACTTGAGTCTCTTCTTCGATCTTTGATACCAGGTCTGGATAAACCCATATAATCTCCCCACGCTGGGTTGTTAGGGGTACCAGGTTATAATTTTGACCCCTGGCCGGAGGGAGATTAACGACGTTCATCGTTGTCCGGGAAATAGGTATAACACCATCCGAAACTTCTTGTGGAGGAAGATTGCCAAATTGGAGAGAGATCATGTTGGCGGTGACCGTCTTCTCGCTATTGCGCAGAATGATAGCCTTAGCGTCGATCAACTCCTGGATCTTCCTTTTTAGTACATAACACGTCTTTGTGGGGTGATATATGTACCTATGGAAAATGCAGTACTTGGGATTATTGGTACTGCCGACTTTATTAGGCTGCTTTACCTCTGGGAGGGTAATGTTGCCGCTTTTGACTAGACACTCGAATATACTCGGAATATCGTCGTCGTCAAAAGAGTAAACTTTGACGGTCCTGGAAGTCCCAGGTTTTGTCTGTGTGGTTGCCGCGGTCTTTTGCCTGAATGTATTGATCGCCAGAGCTTCTTTTCCTTTGGAACCACGGGGATGGTCGCTGTTGGGGGATGACCTCTTGCCTCTATCAGAGGCAGATATCATAATTCCATTATCATGCGCCTTCCGACTGTTGTCCTCAGCGGCTACCGCTGAGATGATGAACGAGGGCCAATTATGGAACTGATATGGTCCTGTGAACACCGAGATCACTGGAAGAAGGTTCTTCCTGCAAATGTCCACCAATGCTAAGTCTGGAACTCCGGGAGGCATTTGCAAAGTGGCTTGACGAAAACGTTCGATGAAAGCGCGAACTTTCTCCTTCTCACTCTGCTTCACTTCGATGAGAGAGGACATAGACATGTCCATCCCTCCTTCGTAGAATCGCGCGAAGAACAAAGTCTTGAAATCTTCAAAGGAAGTAATGCAGTTGTTCGCAAGACTACGGTACCACTGATAAGCTATTCCCGAGAGACAGTCTTTGAACACTCGAGTGAGAAGGGCGTCATTCCCTTGCAATAATACCATCATCATACTGAAGTAGTTCATGTACTGGCTCGGTGATGTCTTTCCCTCAAACAAAGCCATAGTCTGTGGTTTATATTTAGGAGGAAAAGGGATATCATCCCAGATAGATGGGTAAGGCTGGTTGATTCCCAATTTCTTGAGCTGGTATTTATGCTTCAAGGTATTAAATTGGGCTTTCAACTGCCGTACTGCCTGCATCGGATCTTCAGCCGGTAGAGGGACCACGGAGTGGTGAGAGATCGGTTGTATTGCAACTCCAATAGGAAGTAATACATTCTTCGAATTAGGAAGTGGGGGAGCTGCTGACTCTTGATCTAGAGCAGGCTCCTGGTTCGCATTGGATGGTGGTAAATCCACCCCCACACATATTTGAGTTGGAGGGGCCGATGCTTGAGCTATAGCAGCTGTGTGTTAAGTCAGCATCATCTGGTGCATATTCTCCATCATGGATTGCATCTCTTTCAGAGATGTCTCTAGCACAGCGATGCATTGCTCAGTGCTTCCTGATGGGGAAGCCTCTTCGCGTTCATCTCCAATGGCATAGACTCCTATTTCCCTGGGTGTCATTGAAGGGTTAGTATAGGTCTCTGTAGAAGTTGACTCTATACTTTCAGCATCTGATTCGGGAAACTGGCGACCCCCAGTGTCGAAATCAGAAGAATACGAAGCCGGTTGTCGTGACCTCGAACGGGTATTTCGGAACACCCCAGCTTCAATGTTCTCAAAGAGTCCGTCGAATCTCCTTTGGCTTGGGGTTCTAGAGGGATGACTTCTTGAATTCAACCTTCCTCTAGGAACGTGTGAAGCCATGTTCACTAATGCATATGTAGGCTCTTCTTTCTGGAAAGATAAAGAGTAGTTCAACCGGTCAAAAACTGACCATTTTGCTTCAGAACAACAATAATTAACTACAATTTTATGACTATTACAACAGTGCTCCCTAGGGGGCGTAATAGACATATTGGAAGATCCTCTATCTTTGCGCTTCTGGATCAGAAATTCATGCAAGTCAGGAGGATTAACAGAAGAGGAAGAGGAAGATGGCTTGTTCCTCTTGTTTACATCAGTTGGAATACGGATGTTGGGAACCATAACTCTCCCCCTGCCACCCGTATATAGCAGGTTAGCCATATGAGTAGCAGATGATCCCCGAGGAGTGTGTCTTTCCGCAAACTGGGCCTTCTTTACGCTGAGGGGCTTAAACTGGCATAGTTTATAGTTTTGCTCAGGCTGGCATAAAATTGAGGAGGTCCATAATTGGCCGTCCGCTTTTCGCGTAATCTGGAGAGCGGGCAGATTCCTTTCTTGCTGGCGTAAAGGCCAAGAAGTTGAGAAATTCGCCACTTGTTTTTCCTTACGTAGATTGCAGGGACCATCTGCTTTTCTATGGAGGGAAGATGCATCTTTACGCACGGAGCGCGTTTAGAGTTTCTGAATAGGCGCTGAGGCATTATCAGAACTTTTGTCTGCCACGTCATAGACGGGAGACTGAGTTTTACGCGCAGAGCACGAAGCAGACTTCTGGATTAGCACTGAGGCATAACCAGAAGCCTTGTCTGCCACATCACAGACGGGAGACAGAGTTTTATGCGCGGAGCGCGGAGTAGACTTCTGGACTAGCGCTGAGGCATTGCCAGAAGTTTTGTCTGCCACGTCACAGACGGGAGACAGAGTTTTACGCGCGAAGCGCGCAGGTTGCGAAGCTATAACCTTGTTGGTCGAAGAAACTGTAGAGTCAGCAGGAATGGTAGGGGATGTCCAGGGCATCCATACTTTACGCAATTTTCTGTTGTCTTGGACAGAGAGGGAGTGAGAGCTACCCCCTGCTCGAAGCATGTCTTCGTAGGCTGACTGGTCGAATTGGACGACCAGGGTCTTCTTCATTGATCCTACTGATACTGCATCGTGTTGAGCAATTGCCTTCTCATCAGATGAGAAAGTTGTCCCTAACAGAATCGCCATCTTATATTTGATAATAAATGAAAGAAATGAAACAAGGTTTATATGAAACCCTCTCTTTGGTTTACAAATAAGAAGTACAATTAATTCTATACGAGAATGTCAAGTACAAAATTTAATCTGGGTAAATATTGCTATAGGAGTCTGATCTGCGGTCGATCACTTTGTCCCTTGGACCACACGATGATGAAGAAGTGCTGTAGAAGAAGGAGAAGCTTCAAAGGTTGTAAGAGGGAGTGGATGCTCGATGCCAAAATTGTCGATCACTACTCTTTGTCTGTGCTCAGGGTTCTTCTCTCTCAAGAAATAAATCTTCGACCTTTGTTCTCTGAGTTTTTGCCTTTTTTTTCCGACCTTTCGACCCCGGACCTCTGTCAATAGAGGTCTCTATTTATAGGGTTTGGTGACAGCGACCGTCCAGTTGACGTAGAAGCCGAACAGTGGAGAGTGTGGCACCTTTTATGCGGCGGTTACAATAACTGCCACCTACGTATAAATGATCTTTTGAATCTGCGTGTGACGCGTGTCCCATTATGAGATAATGTGTATAACTGCTGCGAAGATCACGGCATGCAAGCCACGTAGGTAGCTGTCCCTCGCGTAGAAAAAGTTGGCGTAGAAGCCAAATAGTTGTCGAGTTAGCGTAGAAGCCAAGTAGCTGTCAAACTGGCATAGAAGCCAGGTAGGCGTAGAAGCCTGATGCTGCATGGATAGGTAGCTAGCGTAAAAGATAGCCGATCCTCCTTTCTTGACTGAGGTCTTGAGCGTATTCTGGACCAAATAGTCTTATCACACACCAATACAAATATAGCCTGAGTTGGCGTATTCTGAGGAGATAGCATACGGCGTACTTCTATAGTTAAAAATAGCCAGGTCGGCGTATTTCAAAGAGATAGCGTACATCGTGCTCCTATAGCTGAAAATAGCCTGATGGCGTAATATGCAGAGGTGATGATGTGGACGTATTAGCCGTAATTATGGCTCACCCAGTCTTTGAAGGTAGAACCAAATCTCGTGCATTAAATGCAGCGATCTGCCCCCATCACGCGCATTAACTGCAGATACATGCCTCGAGCTCTGTACGAAGAGCTGCTTTTGACGTGGTGGTCTATTTTGTCTCTTGCTGAGCGTAAAAGCTCGCATCTGCCTGTATAAAACTAGGCAGCGTATTCTTTTGTATGCGTAAAAGCACTTTGTATCAAGGAAATGCCACTAAACGATGGTCTGGGTCTCTGTGCCGCACCATCATTACAACCGTCGTCTGTATAGTCGTGCAGTACTCTTTGTCAGGAGTCAGGTTCACTGCATGATTTGACAGGTTCGTTCGAGGAATACGAAGAGTTCCTCGTACAATCTTCCACCGCATTAAAAGTGAGCGGGTTTTACGCCAAAGTAGCGATGTAACAACCTTTTTACGCCGAAAAAGCCTGGAAATACTCCATTACGCGGGTTATTTTGGAGCTATATTTTACGCTGCACTAGCGATGAAGCTCTATTGTACGCCGATGGCTCTGAAGTCGTTTCTTATGCCACACAGCACTGAAACTCTGCTTTTCGTGGGTCTTATGCATACTGCGTATAGCTCTGCAGCATATTTTTCATGCTTCTATAGTTAGTACCAAGGTATTGAGACTAGAATTGGGTAGTATCTTGGATACGGGGTAAGTGTCTAGGATATGGGCTAGGTAATGGTTTTGATCTAGGTAATAGTGAGATAATAGGATACGGATTAAGGTATTGGGTAAATAGCTAAGGTATTGTGAGATATTAGTTTTTATGAGTCTAGATAATTATACATATATTATATGATACCTAGAATACCTAAACCTATATGGAATGACCTAGAAAACCTAGAAATAGCTAGTATTAGCTAATATGACTTCATAGACCAACTAAATAGATATTTTGTAACCTAGAATTAGGTGACCTAGTTTTACGAGATTGACCTAGAAATCTAAAATAGAACTAATTAAGCATATTTATGATTCCAAAATACCTGTTAACATGAAAATTTATATATAGGTCACTTGGACTCCAGTTAAGACACTGTTTGGTATTTTTAGCACATGACTACAGATGAGTACATTCTTTGATAGTTTCTTTTACTTGATAATTACTATGATACATGTATTTAGTAACGCTATACTTGATTCCTGACACGATGGTGCATGAACTGGTATATATTTTGGATCCTCGGTCATGAGATGTTATATTCCTCATCGTATTAATATTAGACATTGTACATCGTATTATTTTTATACATTGATTATTGTATCATAACGTGTCATGGTTGGATCCTTTGGACTAGTCGGGATGGGAAAGTGCTAGATAGATATGTGATCATATCCCTTAGACATTGTGTAGACATTGTTATTGTTAATCATACACCTCATGTATGATTAGCCAGTAGCTATTGTACAAGTTCCCAAGCCAATCACATAGCGAAACTAGTATTTCAAAACACATAGTTAGTTATAGTTCTTTCTTGTCTACTTATTTAGTCATACCTTACTTGCTCTATCTACTTACTTCTCATTATCTGTTATGCTATATAGTTCCTGTTTACCTGTTTCTCATATTTGCCATTGCCATGATATGTTGTCAGTTCTATATTGCTTATCATGTATTATATTCACTATTACTATTTTATAGTCTTTATCATTTAATTAGAACTGCTGTTGGAGTTGTACTTGTTCCATCCTATCTAGATAATATTTTGAGTGATATGTTGTTAGTTCTATATTGCTCATCATGTATTACATTCACTATTACTGTTTTTTAGTCTTTATTATTTAATTGGAACTGTTATTGGAGTTGTACTCGTTCTATCCTGGCTGGATAACATTTTTAGCAGTTATTGTGCTCTATGTTCTTAGACTTTAGAGTGATGCTATATTTGAGACTGATCTTGCATCGTGGATCAAAAGGTGACATCTGTAGAGTTTTAGACTAGTGTTTCTTATTTCCATATCAAGTTCTAGTTTTATTTTTTTTAGATTATTGTTGGATTATCTTTCTTATTCATTCTTCCTAGAATATTGTGATTGAGTATATGATAGAACTAGTTGTATTAGTATGATTCCATTGAGGTCTAGATAGCGTTCTACCGCCGATACTGCGTCGTAGGTTGGACGTATCCTCGTACTCGTGCCTCGATCATCCGGGTGTGGGTTGCGATACATTTACTACTAGAATAAAGTTTTCAAACTTCTTCTTTAATAAACCTTATGAAATAGACCTCTTTTTTTGACCTCTTTATATATATATATATATATATATATATATATATATATATAGGAGGGATCCGCATCCCTAATTTTTTGTATCCCCAAGTATCCCCATGTTATCAACCATTGGATGCTTGTTTAAGTCATCTAAATCTTAACCATTGGTTTGAATGGTTCAAACCAAGGGCTAAGATTAGATGACTTAAACAAAATCCAACGGTTGTAAACATGGGGATGCTTGGGGATGCACAATAGGTGGGAATGTAGATCCTTCCTCATATATATATATATATATAAGTGACTACCAAGGTTTAAATTTTAAACTCTAAGCATTACCAATAAAGATAACAAGCCATCTTATGTATTCATTAGACCGTTTTCAATTCCCTGGTATTGGTCAAAAGCATTTAATTACTTAGGACCATTCTTGTCATAATTTTGAAATATTAAAATCGTATAATTTATTTCAAGTAGCCCTAATCTGTTAACTCATTTAGAGACTTTTCCTCTATTAAGCCCATTAACCACATGCTCATAGATCAAGTCCAAAGCCTATCTTAATTAAATTTTTTCTAATAATCTGATTCCTATTTTATTTATGGCCCATCAGCTTAATATTGATTTAATTTTCTTAATGGCTTATTCCCCAAGTCAATACTTCTCAACTAATCATGAAGGAGTCTAAATCCCTTATTATTAGAGCCCAACATGAATTTGGGTATAATTCTACTATAGGACCCATTAAATTGTAGCTCTACCCTTTTATTAGAGGCCATACTAAAGGAAATAATGTTTTAGGGAACATGTGTATATATACTTATTGATTCAAATGAGTTAACAAAAGTAGATTATAATTTCCTTCAACTGGTACACATATATGACCTTATTTAACAAGCCCAAGCTCACTGATTCCTCTCTTATTTAATAGTTGTACTCTATCTCCTATATTATTGCTGATTGATATTATAGGACAAGACTCAAATCCCTTAGGAAACCTATTAATGCAACTGGCACAATATAGTTACTTTTCTATGACTTAAATTCATTTATTTAGAATTTAGTTTTAGAGCATTCTGATAATTCATTAGGTCTGAAGTCTGAATCATATCTTTATTTCTACTACTCGGCCCATCTTACTTCCTACATTCCTAATAAACAAAATTTCTAGGCAACAAGGAATTATTTCTAGAATAATTCCACTTCGGCCCCAATATACATACCTTCTTATTTCTTCCATTATTTATTTTGAAAGTTCCAATAATATTATTTTCTATATAATATTAGGTTCTCCAACATAACATAAATTCATACAGTCTTTATGCAATATTGAGTCCAATCCCATTTATCCATCTAGTTTAAGTCAACTTAAGAACAGATACTTATACAGAACAAAATAGATACATACACTTGAAGAATTGAACTGATACTTACACTTGAAGAATTGATACTCACATTTGAAGAACTGATATTACACTTGAAGAACAGATACTAACACGAATCTTTTTGGTAGTTGTATTGTCTCTCAGAATTGATATTTACACAAAATAGATACTTACATAGAACATATACTCATACAGAATTGATATTTATACGGAATTGATACTAACAAATACTTATACAGAACTGATACTCACACCTAAAGACTAGATACATACACTTCAAGAACAGATACTTGCACCTATCTCTTCTTATCATGATAAATTTCTGTCTTCCAAGAACAGATACTTACACTAATCTCTACTTGTCATGATAAACCTCCTTTGGTACAAACAATACTTTGAAATTCCTATGGATAAAGTTGAGAGAGTATTGGGCGACCTACTATGGCATGGCATATGCGTACTGTAGCCATTTATCTAAGTCATGAAAACTGTGAGTTATTGCAGCTAGATACGCACTGACGCGACACGTATTCTAAGTTGAAGTAATTTCAGGTATATGTAGGTTTTCAAATATTATTAAGACTATGTCCTAAATGTCTCATGTTTTGATCTCTAATAGAAGTATTTGTTTGAGTTATTCATTCGATATCGTTAAAAATGGATAAAGTTAATAGAGTATTCCGTAACCCATTATTTGTCTAAGTCATGGAACCAAGGGCCTATTGCAGCTAGATGTACACTACATGGTATGGACTCTAAGTAAAGTGAATTCAGATATATACATGGTTTTCAATACCTTAGCGACTATGCCTTATTATCCTACGATTATCAATTTTCCTCAGACCACATATCCCTACATTCTTGTCTTAATTTAATACCTTGTCTATGATTCTTCACTCCATTATTGTACGTCTAAACTCTAAACCTTTTTCCCATTCAAATCCATCTTAGTCATCTTATAACCCAAAGAATAGTTACTCATTAACTACCACTTCCTCATTACTTCATATTATTAACTATGGAGTTGTAACCCTTCAAATGTTAATTAATCCTTTTTGTACCACTAAATTTAATTCCCTCCACAATAAAAAGTTCTTATATTAATCATCTACAT
Organism: Iris macrosiphon; assembly: GCA_036927795.1. Taxonomy (NCBI): domain Eukaryota; kingdom Viridiplantae; phylum Streptophyta; class Magnoliopsida; order Asparagales; family Iridaceae; genus Iris; species Iris macrosiphon. The sequence continues at coordinate 100,121,067 of JAYESA010000004.1, forward strand.
AATCATTGCTTGAATCATGTACCCTTATTGAAGACCTATAAGTAAGGAAACCTTAAAGAAGGTTGAGCTTCAATAAAATGGGGTAATGAATTTCCAACCCTAGTCCTTTGATTGAGCTTATTCCGTAAAACTCAATTTGGTTATAGATTTTTGCAGCACTTCTTTTATACTAATCGCTTATTTTTTGTCCAGATTTGAAGCTCGATCATCCTCTATATATCATAACAGAGCTTTGAAACTCTAGCTGAGTTGAGAGGGCGAGGATGAGTTCTTGAACTCGATGAGTTATTTGATCTATGATCTTTTATGGTTAGATTGATCTATGATCTTTTATGGTTTGATCTTCTTCTTTCTTGAATTTGAATCGTCAGAAGAATTTTCCTCTCAGATTTTGTTTCTTTACTCCTCAAAATATGTAGAATGTATTTAAAACTATTTCATTCCTATGTTTCTAACAATTGCTCCATTAGTGTTTGATAAATTTCCTCAAAGGAGCCACTGCTTCGATTCGGTAAACTTTACGACACGAGCAATTGTCGATTGGTGGGTATACTTGAGTATTGGGTTTAAAATAATCTAGATCGATGTAAGGTTCTGATCCCTGTCTTGTTTCTTCCAGTACAAATTGATCTCTGTGTCTACAAATCCTAGTCCGATACGTAGCTCTATCATCGAACACTTGGACACGAGTTCTTGATTTAGTTTTGGATGCAGGATGTACTCTATGTCCGGACTCAAATCATGGACACATAATTGGTATATGTTGGTTTAAATCTAATTTAGGCAGGACTGTCGAGTTTATTGACTGATTTGAAATTATGTAGAATAGGAGGGGTAGCGGGTTTGTGCTGAACAGAGATATAGTTCTCTGTAAGTTGGATATTTCAAATAGAATAAGTGTAGTAAAAATTTGGAACTAATAGAGACTTTGTTCTCTGGTTGAATTCAAATTTAAAGGTTCAAACTTGAATGGGGAAGATAACTGGTTAAGAGTGTTGGTGTTAGCCAACTTTGAGTTCAGAAACTCAAGCCTTAGGTTGAGCTAGCAAGTCGGCTCAGTGTGCGGATAAATTTTATCAGAAACTCTGGCCAGAACAGTAAGTATGTTGAAATTGGATTAAAGCACAGTATAGCTTAAAACAATATAAAAAATATTAGTTAGATAGTTATTTAACAAATGTGTTGTTAGATTATTAATCAAGATGTTAGTTGGTCGAAATATAATATAGCTAGCAAATAAAGATCAAGGTCCGTTAGTCAACAAGTATAATCAAGAATTAGTTCAATGAAGAGTTTTAGATCAAATAATTCTAGGATTAGTGTTAGAATCCAAAAAGACTTATTTTGACTTAGAATCTAATACATATATGTACTTTGTCTCTTAGGTGGATCTAGTGCGACCCTCTTAATTGGAAAAAGGCAATTACACTACGACTGATCCTTTACCTTATATCTCTGTATTACATTAATTTTATATTGGACACTTGCTCGACATGAGTTATTGTAAATTAATTATATCTTGATTGTATTGTGATTGCATTATCGGGGCAAAAAAATATTTAGTCTATATGTGACCAATCCCCCGTAGTGTAATATTGTGGATAGCTTAATCACACATCGTGCATGTGTGGTTAAGACGAACCATATTCTATTATGCTATTGTACTCCCAGCAGGTCACATACTAGACTGATATTTCATTCACTATTGCATGATTGTGTTTCCATTATTTCAGTTATTGCACCATTGTCCAGTTTACAAGTTAGTGTATATCATTACATTTTGCATTACAGTTTTACTTAGTATTGTGTTCATTCGTAGGGTTGTACTTTGATTTTTTTTTTCTGACAATATATGTTGCTGGTGAGATAGATGATACCCTTTATCCTAGCTTGGAGGCTACACAGGACCAGAAGTTCGGCTCCTAGATTCGATAATTTTAGTTATAGGGATTCATTCAGTGTATTAATGCATGTATTGTGAGGGTTGAGTGTGGATGAATGTACATATAAAGAGTTGAAGGTGTTGCCTTTACTTTTATCAAATTTGTTTTTGAATATCTATTATAAATGTGTACTAAAAGCATAGTGAAATGTGTGATGATATGGTGATTGTGATCAGGGTACGTGCTAGTGGCTGTGATGAGGATGATTGATCTTTGTATATTGACGGCTATTGTGGTCTAGATAGTTGACTACCGTCGATACTATGACGTAGGCTGGGCACACTCACAACTCGTACCCGATATTATGAGAGCGGAGTGTGACACCAAGCATTTAACTACCTAATATGATATATTTATAGTCAAACAACTCTAACTCAAGTAGTTAAGGTAGGAGGCATTCCTAAGAATTACAATCATTATGATAAATTCATATTAAATTTTTTTTTTACGCACGTGCACATTACTAGTGTGTGTGTGTGTATCACACACACACACACACACACACACACACACACACACACACACACACACACACACACACACTCATTATTTATTAAATTTCTCTCATATTCCTTTGCTCGTATTAATTTCATCGTGCATAGAATAACCGAGGATATATAAATAATCGAATTAATATATTTAATTAACAATAATTATTTTTGATGATTTTTAATTGATTTGAACTCTATTGGAACACCCTAGACTTTTAGAGGCCCTTGGTATTGCTAATGACTTTGATTAGGACCCTTTTATATATAGAGGAAATCCCGAGTCAGTATTTACCGACTGTGACAAAGGCGTCATTTTTTTATCATAATTCTTGTTGTGCCTATGTGCATGCATAGTCAACAATGTTGATATGATTTATTGCTTGGTGATTGAAGTAAATTGTTGCCACTTGAAGTAATGTGTGGAGGGGTTGTAATAATCATTTTCTTGTATTATTATTCTCTTAATTTGGTACTTAAAAATTTTCTCATATTTTACATTTTTGAGCGTGTATCACATTTTTTATGTTCGAACGTCGTGTCTGTGTTTTTATGTTGTCCACCACCCTTGGCTCAATTTTCTAGGAAATATATTGATTTATGAGATTTTCTCGATTTTTGTGCCTAGAGAATCACACTGGGTAAGATATTCTTGCGATAATCAATATTTAAATCAGGTTAAATGACTGATGACCCTAATATGTTTTTATATATTTCTTGTTTAAATGAGTTGATTGGTAGACCAAAGGCTTGCCCCACAGTCGGGACTTCTTATATGAATACGTGCTTAATTATCATGTATCATATTTCTCAATTTTTATTATTTCATTATCATGGTAACGGATAGTAGATTTTTGTAATACGAGACCTTGACGCTGATATCATGCCATATATCAATTATAGATTTGCTATTGCTTTAGATTTTTTCATTTTATGTGCATCGAGGATCGCATGGGTGATTTACTACGATACTCCAATTTTCTTGAATAAACTATAAAGACGTGCAACAAGTAAAAAAATTGGGTTTTCTCCAAGGTTTGCTAGCTTGCCCCTACCTAAGATTAGTAGAGACCTATGGCATTATTGAGTACCCTAACAAAGAATCACACATAAAATGATACCCTAAATTTTAGATTTTCAGAAGTTTTGCCTTGTTGGTGCTACAATGTCAGTATACCATTGGGACTGAACTGAATAGGAACAAAGTCCTTGCATGCCATTCTTAACCATTGGATTTTCATCCAATGACCAAGATCATTTCGAGGAGGTTTATAAACCCTTCCCTCCTCTTCTTCTCTCATTTTTTTTTACTTTTCTCTCTCTTGTGATATGTTAGAGAAGAAAGATAGAGCTCTTTTTATCTTCTTTTACTCACACAACTTTTCACGACTACCCATGAGCTCATGAGTGTTTAGGAGTAAGGCTTATATTGTTAAGACAATTTGGAGGTGGACACGCGGTCTCTGCATAGCATCCTAGGACTATATATTGGTAACATCTCTCATCCCTCTTGAAAATGTCTTGGTTTGATATAATTTTGACATAATTTTGACATAAAACTCTTGTATAATTCTCGTGTTTTATATATATTGTTGCTTGTCGTCCGGAGTACTCGATGTATCGAGCATGCTGCTCTCTGTAACACCTTGTTCCGCTCAAGCGGACTGCCGACTCAATCGGCAATAGTGCAACTGTCCCGACCTGCTTTGCCTCGACCAAGAAGCAAAGGATATCCAGACTTGTCCCTACAGGAATCCGACTTGGACTTTCAGAGGCTCGCTTGACGTATCGCTCTACCGAGGCGAATCATCGCTAAGGTGGGTGGCTACAGTGAACTTGTCTTTGCTTAGCCAGCACACATAAAATCTGGAATATTTATGCTAGTCGCTAGGTGAATCACCCCTGCATGCTAATAAATCCAACGCACCTAGCTAAGGGAATAATCCCGTATTGCTTGCTAGAACATGGAAAATGAAATACTGCTTATATTCAGACCCTCGCATGCTAAGTCCCCTAACGATTTCACTTCTCGGCTTACCTTCGGGTCCGAGCAACGTGCCTGCTTACGTCCCTTAGAAACGTATGCTTGTCTGCCTGTATGTTGCCTTGTATTCATCCAAACCCCGGAAGACTACTACGTAGTCGTTCCGTGCCTGAATGAACCTGCAAGTATCCGGGACCATTAGGTCACCAAGGCAATTCCCGAACCAGGGAATCTGCACCCTGAATAAATGTATCCCTGAATCACAGCTCGTGGAGCAAACTACTGAATCAACATTCCTGCCACAACAAGTTCATATATATATATCCTGACTCGAACTTGTTCCATATAACTTGTTCATATATATATATCCTGCTTCGAACTTGTTCCTGAACCTGACCCTGACCTGCATGTCACGGACAACTTGTTTCAAGTGAGATTCTCCTGATCTCTGTTCCTGCGGACGGTCTCCGGGGCACCGGGCCGATCCGATCCGGACAGGAACCCCTGTTAGTCTGCCTGTTACGGGCAGAATGGCGTGTAGCGCCTGTGAACTTATCCTTCACGCCATTCTTTCTCACAGACTAAGTAGCCGCCTGACTCGGAAGGAATGACCTGTAGCGCTCCTGATCCGTGTGTTGCTTTTCATTTTCTTTCATGTGCTACACCTGTCCTTTATGGCTATGCCAGCGACTCCTGTTCATATAGGTAAGTCATCCTCGCTTAGCGGCTATCCGCGTGCGAGTCACTGCATCGCATCAATGAATAACTGAACACCTGAACGATCATGTTAAAACGACCCTCGTGCTTGCATATGCTTGCCTCCTAAATGTTTATACATGCCTCTGCTCGAATTTATACTGTTTGCCCAAATGGTTGCCGTGGACAGGGAAGGAGAAATGGTAAGTTGGTAAGTCTCGACGTGTTTCCTCAAACATCGCACGGCGTACTGCCCGACACGTTAAGCTGTTCAAATGTTGCATGAAACTGATCCTAAGACAACTAGAAAGACAACTTAATAGTTGTGCACGGAACCTGTATTACGTGTTTGGATTTGTCGAGCGGGCGAGTAGTTTCCCCACCAGTGCATTCAATGTACTGATAATCCACCAGTTTGATGTGCAGGGTGCGGGAGAACCTCGTTCGGTGCGGACGCCTCCTTCGTGCGTGCTAAGGCCAGGAGTTCCCTCTGAAGCCTTGCAACGGTGCGTCCAGGACTGAAGCACATATACAAGACATAAGTTGTGAACATCGCCTGACCATCGCCTGTACAATTATTCCAAATTGTAGCCACTTGGCACGCTTTTACTATTTCAGAGAGAGGCTTGAGCGACTTGTAATCTCGGCTATACGCCGCCTGTAACACAAGTTTATATCAATAAAAGAGATTACTTTACTTGTTTCAATGCTTTCGCTATATTTGTCGACTCAGTGAACCTGTTACCGAATCGCTATGCGTTCCTAAACTCTGCTGCACTCGGACAATCTGTGCGACTCTGTGGCTTAGAACTCTTGCCGCCAGCCAATGAACCATGGCCTTGCACGGGCGTGGATCACGCTCGTGCGGCATCACGCCCGGATGGGTTAAGCGATCGTTCCGCGGGAGCGCTGGCGAGGGTGATTCCCGCCAAGCGGGAACGGCCGATTGCCTGCGGGAGATCGGGGCGTGACACTCTCGACGGACCTTGAATTGATCGAGTATCAGTCGATTTTTAATCATTTTTGTGTTTTGTATTAATATCATCCATATCTTGTACACTTGCCATAGATCCGTTTGATTCTTTCCATATTTCCTTTATAGAGGGTTTATATCACTATGCACTTGTTAGATAATTTTTAGAGGATTATCGATTGATTGGCGACAGTTTTACGTTGATCCATAAATTATTCTACTAATTTGTTCTGCTCGAGCAGTATATCATTGGTATACCGCCTATGCAGTATCCTGCCATACCAACCCTATTTTATCCAGTTTTGGTAATGATTTTGGATACCGATTCGACCTATAATTACCCTAAAAATTACACACGGTATCTCGATATTCTTATGAGCTTGTTAATCAAGTTTCGTAGCGGTCGATTGGTCGGATCTCTCGTATCGGTCATATCCAAGATTCATTAAGCATACATATATTTTTCGATAAGAAATTCCTTATTTAAACTTATTAGTTTCTTGAGTAGTTTTCTCCTGTATTCCTTTATGTCATATCCTAATTTCTTGCTATGTCTTGTTTATACTGAGGGATAGTACCCCCCCCACACATTTCTAGACCTTATATAAACTCAGGATCAACTTGATTTCATGTCTAAGCTTGAAATTAAGTTTTATTTATATTATTCACAAATAATTTTGGAAGATCTATTCCCTTGACTGGATTATTTTCTCTTAGAGTAAGTCTCATTATGGCAGTGTACTAATACGACTGGCTTTCTCTTAGCATGTATATCGATATTTATTATTCTAAAACAATATGTCAAGCTTGCTAGTCTTGTATTAATATCTCTAGGTGGCTCGTCATATCTCACCCCAGATTTACTTGATCCTTACGTGGGTTTATATTTTTTATCTAGTTATTGCTTATGGTTGCTTAACATATTTGTCTAGTCCAGCATTCTTCCCTTAGGGGAAATATCATTATAGAGTGAGTTCATTGGGCACCCAAACTATAAGGATTAATTAACTAGTTATGATTCACCTAGAGCATTGGGATGGAAGAATTATGGGTTTCATGCAGTCCCATTGTCTAGGGATGACCATGTATGGTTATGGAGCTCTCCATCAGGTATACTGCTTTTCAACGATATTCTAGCTCAAGTGTTGTTTAATTCTTGTGCCACACATTGTTTTATCTAGACAAATTTTGGTGAGGAACATAAGTAGCAATCTCATTAGAACTTAACCTTAGTGTTAGCACCCAATATGGGGTGGAATTTCCTACTCGTTTAATCTATAGAGATGACTATATTTATATTGGTGGTAGAAAATTGTCTCTTGATGTGATAGTCCTAGATATTAAGGAGTATGACATCATTCTAGGTATGGCTTAGCTCAGTGTATGATTGGCAATAATTGATTACACAGGGAAGAGAGTCATATTTTGTTTACTTGGAGAAGCCAAATTCTTCTACTCATCTAGTCAAGCGTCAGTAGCATGAATGGTGATTTCTGTAATATCTGCTCGACGAATATTATATTCAGGGTGTGAAGGGTATTTGGCTTCTGTTCGAGACACTAATAAGGATGGTGCAAATGCAGTACAGATTGACGTTATGGCAGAATTACCCGACGTATTTCAAGAAGAGCTGGCATGTCTCCTGATCGAGAGCTTGAATTTACCATCAATACATTTTTAGATACCCTTTTGATTTTAAAGGCTCCGTACATGATGGTCCCTGTAGAATTAAAAGAGCTCAAGATCTAGCTATAAGAATTACTCGACTGTGGATACATCCATCCCAGCGTCTTTCTGTGGGGAGCCCCATTTTTTTTGTGAAAAAAAAAGACGGGTTGATACGGCTGTGCATAGAATATTAGGAATTGAATAAAGTCATAATTAGAAATAAGTGTCCACTACCGTGAATTGATGACCTTTTCGATTAGTTACAAGATGCATCAGTGTTTTCTAAGATCGACCTTCGCTCCGATTATCACCAGTTTTAAATCAAGTCAGAAGACGTGCCAAATTCAGCGTTCCACACCAAATATGGCTAATACGAGTTCTTGGTAATACCATTTGGTCTGATGAACGCTCCAGCTGCCTTCATGGGGTTGATGAATCGAGTATTCAGATCTTTCCTTGGCATGTTTATGATAGTATTCATTGACGATATTCTGGTCTACTTAAAGAGCATGAAGGACCATAAGGAGCATATACAGACCATGTTTTAGGCCTTATAAGAAAATTAGTTGTATACAAAGCTAAGTAAATATAAATTTTGGATGAACAAAATATCATTTTTGGGTTATGTTATTTTTGTAGAAGGCATCGATGTAGATATGAAGAAAATTAAGGATGTCGTAGATTAGAAATGACCATGTCAGCTGGTGAGATTTAAAGTTTTCTCTACTTGGCAGATTATTATATATCGAAGATTTCTAAAGGATTTTATGAAGCTTGTATCGCTCACCTAGAAAAGGAGTTGTATTTGAGTAGATGGACGATTGTGTGTTTTTCTTACAAGAGTTAAAGTAGTGACTCATTTCAGCTCCAATCCTTGCACTTTTAGATGGGATTAAGGGAATCCAGATTTACAGCGATGCATCATGATGTGGTTTAGGATGCGTGTTGATACAAAATGGAAGGATGATTTCATATGCATCGAGACAATTAAAGCTGTACAAGCAGAATTACCAAACTCATGACTTAGAACTACTAGCTATCATATTTATATTGAAGTTATGGCAGCATTATTTGTATGGTGTGTCATATGAGATATTTATTGACCATAAGAGTCTTAAGTACATAGTCACTCCGAAGGATTTGAACTTGAGGCAGAGGCGATGGCTAAAATTTATTAAAAACTATGACTTAACTATTATGTACACACCAGGGAAGGTAAATATTGTGGCTGACGCATTAAGTCAAAGATTTGTTGGGCTACTGTCGATAGCGCCAAAAATATTAAAATACTTGGAGAATATGGGGATTGAGCTTTGGGTTCGTAGTCATAATATTTAGCTAGCTCAGCTTCAACTGTAACCAAGTCTGATCGAGAGAATCAAAACCACACAGAGAGGGGTTGACTTCCTTTAGAAAATTTGTAGGCCGATGTCAGAGGAAAGGGTAGCTGACTTTTTAGAATTCAAAGATGGGGCATTGTGACTACATGGCCGACTCTGTGTTCCGAAGGATGAGGCACTCTAGTGAGAGATTTCTACGGAGGCACACTACGCAAAATATGTAATGCATCCTGGTAGCATAAAAATGTATAAGCATCTGCATACAACCTTTTGGTGGTATGACATGAAGAGGGATGTGGCACTCTTTGTGTCACAGTATTTTGCTGTCAGAGATTGAAATAAAGTACCAAAGGTCTGACGGGGAGATACAGAACCTCTTCGTCCCTAGATGGAAAGATGAACATATCAGCATAGACTTTATTGTTGACTTAATTAAGACATAATTGGAGAATGATTCGATCTTGGTTATCGTTGATCAACTAGCTCAGATTTATTAGTTTGTTTGCATGGAGGACACGTATCTATAGTATCAGATCGGGATGGGCCATATTTGTCATATTTTTGGAGTAGTATTCAATCGCCAATGGGGACCAAGTTGAATTTAGTTCAACCTACCATCCTCAAACCAATGGCCAAACAGAACAATGAATCAGATTCTCGAAGACATGCTAAGACTTTGTGCAGTGGAGTTGAAGTCAAGTTGGGACATCCACCAACCATTAGAAAAATTTGCTTACAATAATTATTAGTCCAGTATACAGATGTCATTGTATGCAACACTTATGGGCAGAGATGTAAGTCACCTATATACTAGGATGAAGTTGGGGAATGACACATCTTTGGCTCAGAATTGGTGGAACAGATGGTGTAAACAATTTGCTTGATTCAGGAGAGAATAAAAGTAGCTCAGAGTTGGCAGAAAAGCTATGAGGACACCTATCGATGACCACTAGAGTTTATGGAAGGTGATCAGATATTTCTGAAAGTGACACCTATGGTCAGCTAGATTTGCAGGCATACTTGTCATATATGGAAGAACCTGTTAGATAAGAAAGAAAAGCTACTATGGAATTGTGTTGTTCCTTTCCTTCACGGGCTTTGGAGAAATTATTCCATCGAGTAGTAGACCTGGGAACTTGAAGTCGAGATGAATGAAAAGTTCTCTATTATTTTCTTAGTGGTAGGTTCTGTTCCTAAGTTTCGAGGACAATTTTTTTCTTAGATGGTTATTATGAAGTGCTCCACTCCTCATTCGGAGACACTGTTTTGACAATCTTAGTGGTATCGGTTGACCGGGACAGATTAAATTAAGAGCCTTCCTCTATTTGGGTTGGCTCTTCGGAATTAGGTCCTATATATAGTGGATCATGTCTTGAGGAATGGCTCTATATAAGAATCACTCCCTTGGACCTTTTTACTGTTCATTTTTGTGTCGTTTTTGCTGCTGCTTTTGCTGTTGGTTTTATGGACCCATTTTTGTGGATATTTTTAGTGGCTTTCATTAGTTACATTTATCGATTTCAATATTCATATAAAATTTTAGTAAAAAGAAGAAGGTATTGATCATCTGTTGGAGCAAATACAGGTCATCGTATGTAGAAGCATAGAAAATATGCATACAAAGGCCATACATATGACTTAAAGGAGCAAAGGCACACTTTCCTAAAATCTGGAGCAGAGGCACACTTTTCTTGGAAAATTAGAAGATGAAGCATACTTTCCTCTCAGCGGCGCACTTTTTTACTAAACTAGCCCGAACATACGAGCGTACTTTCTCCTCGTCATCTTGTCATTTAATGGGCCAGACTGGCAGTTGACAGACTGACACGGTGACCAAGGAGATCATATTCATTTAATGCTGAAGATCTCCTGCATGTCGACCCAGGTTGCATTTTTTTGGCCAGTATGCCTCTCCTAGAAAAGTACGCCAGTGTGCTACTTTCTACTAAAGTACGTTAGTGTGCTACTTTCCACCAAAGTATGTCAGAGTGCTATTTTCCTCCAAAGTATGCCAGTATTGCTGCCTTTGCCAAAGTACGCCGGTGTTGCTACTTTTGCCAAATCATGCCAGCGTGCTACTCTCCTTAAAAATACGCCAAAATACACCATCGTGCTACTCTCCACAAGAATACACCAAATTATGCTTGTGCTTCTTTCTTTACGATATTGTGCACATTTCTACTTTTTTCTCCGCTGAGGGACAAAAGTGTGCGCACTTCGTTACTCCTAACCAACAGTTAGCGATTATTATCCCAAAGTGATTATATGCATTCTGTCATGTCCTGCACCCGGATATTCGGGCAGGAGTACGTGAGTACGTCCAACCTACGCCGCAACATCGACGATAGAATATTGTCTAGGTCAAGTATACTATCTATCAATCTCACACAATAATATGATCACAACCTGTCAATAATATCTTAACTTCATAAGGAGGACAAGATGACAATATATAATGATAATGGCAATCACAATAATCTATCAGGAAGATTAATGGTACGATAAGATATAATACGAGAATCCAAAGTCATAAATCTAGATAGGTCACAAACATCCTCAATCTAATAAGTCTAACAATAACAATATAAAGTCTAGGAATCAAAATAATAACATCTCAATAGTCTAAGTCACTGGAGACAAATCCAGTACAAATAGAAATACTAAAGTCTAACTAAGCAGCTACTAGATGTGTGGCATCCACTGGAACCTGCTCCTCTTGAGCACCCTGATCATACTCAACAGCCTCACCCTCCTGGGGTCCATAGTAAGTAGGACAAAAGTCCTCCAAGTCGTCCTAAAAATATTATCCATTCAGGACTGGAGTGAAGCACATAAACTAATAACTGTTCTATTTAAATTGACAAAGACTATAAAACGGTAAAGTAATGGAAATACATGATGAGAAGTAATTCTGGAATCATAAGGAACAAGTAAGATATATCATATCACAGGCAGGTAATAAACAATAAGTAAACATATAAATAGCATGTATCAACAGGTATAAACTGAAATAGAGGAATAACTGTAAATATCTAAGTGTTTAAAATACTAGTTCGTTATGTGTTGGTACAAGATAAGGCTCTACCATATATGATTGGCTATGCACAAGTAAAGATAACAGGGTCAGGCACAACCATATATGGGAGCTATGCACAAGTATACAAGATCAGGCTACACCTACGTGAAGTGTGGGGTGAGCTATGCACAAGTATATGGGATATGATCACATAACCAACTAATACTTTCCCGCCTCCAACTAATATAATGGATCCAAATTATGATGTCTCCTGACCGGGATCCAGCATAGCAGTCAGTATACCATCGTGTCAGGAATCAAGTATAACACAACTAGTACATGTATCATAGTAATCATCAAATAAAGAAAAAATTTAGAGAATGTACTCGCCTGAGGTCCTAAGCTAAAAATACCAATCTGTGTTTGAACTGGAGTCCAAATGACCTATATATGAAATTATATGTCAAATAGGTGTTTCAAATCCATAAATATGGTTAAATAAGTTTAAACTAAGTTTCTAGGTCAAAACTAGATTTTCATGGTCAAACTAGGCCAACACTCCAATTTGGGTTGGTTTCTAGAGTCATACTAGCTAATGCTAGGTGTTACCCGGTTAACTCTAGATTTTTAGGTCGTACTAGCTAAAATAATATACTATATATCATATATAATATAGACTCTATATAAATCAATACATTATAATACCTTAGTCAATACACTATTACCTAGTACTTTGCTAACCTCACATTACCCACTTACACTAATACCTTGCCAATACATATTCTAATTCTAACACTCATAATGTATAAACTTACACCACTCTGCACCAAGTGCACTACCCCACACAAATGGATGCAACCTGCAACTCCAACCCTTAACTCATAGGATGCACTTAAGACACCAACAACAATCTCAGCACCAACACACACACATATATGGACATTGATATACCTAACTCTTAGTACCTAACACCCTTACCACTGAATATACTTATACTCAAATTACCCTCTTAGGTATTATGTGATACCAATCCTTATTACACATGTGGTTCACCCTCTAAACATTAAGTTCCCAACACCCTTGATACCCATATACTAGTACCCTCAAAACACACACCCACTTATGCAAATCCATAACTGTACAATACTTGATCTCTGGTATACTTCATTATGATACACTCACTCATATAGGTAATAGATACATCACTCTTATTTGACACTAGCTCTCTCTCCCCTCAATATCAACACTCAAAGAGGCACTGGTATACTCTGTTATGTTGGCCTAATGTTTAAGTTAAGTTTTTGAATATGCCTAATCGATTAAGTTTAGCATTATGATGATCAATTAATATAGTATCTTTTACTTAAACTCAGCATTGTCCAGATATGTATTAGTTTTTTAAAATTTACTTCTGTATATTGCTTTGTTTGTCTAATATGCATATGCAAAAAAGTAATAAGCAATATAGGCATGGACATATGCTATGAAGAAATGATGATGTGCTAAAGACGACATTATACAAGAAGATGTCTCTGAACCGCCTATGACTTATCCGGAGTCTCGAACCGGGGGTTCTGCTGACTGGTATTCAGATATCCAGATATGGTTATCTTTGGACAACTGTTGTCAAGGAAAAAAAAGTGTCTTCAAGTCAGCAGATGTTTCAGAAGATTGGCATCATCGGTGCTCTTAGTTTTTATCTATGTAATCTTATATTTTATTTGAGTCTAGGACTTATATACATCGAGTCACACTGGCCACTAGAAAGTAACTCAGTCCACTCAAATAGCCTAAAGCCTATCCACCCAAATCAGACCAAAACAAACCTGACCAAAGCTTAGCCCATTCTAGAATGAGGCTAACTGAACTCAGACCAATTTTGGGTCGAATTCTGATCGAACTCGGTCTGCCTTAAATACAGAATCTGGCTAGCTATTAATCCCTGATTTTGTGGTTCCAACGTTCGAAAATTCAAAATATCTAGACCGAACTCTGACCGAATTTGATTTGTTAATACCCTATAAATAGAGTTGAATATTTAGATTCTTACTCACTCAACCATTCTCATTCTTTCTATCCTATAGTGAGTAAACCCTCGGAGACTAAACTTTTCTATCTCCAAGGTCAACTTCCAGCCTTCTAGTGCTTAGTGCGATCTCAGTTAGAAGTCTGTCAAAGTTGTAATAGCTTGGTTCATCAAGCCCATCTTCTGTTTGAAGTCTATGTGCCCTTCGTATCAAACGCACATGTGTGAAGTTGTGAGCCTTCGGATCAAAACTTATGGTTGTAAAGAAGTGGCAAGCCTTCAGATCAAAGCTTGTGATTCACTATTAGTGATTATAGTGGATACAACTCCGAGCAAGAGTTCCCGGGACTGGACTAGTCCTCTCAGAGGGAACCCATATACGTCGCGGTGTTTGCGTTTTCTCTCTCTTACTCTTACTACTTTATATTACTGTCTTGCATATACAATGTTAGTTGCTAGCTACCTTCACTCTGCTTACTTTTTAATTGGGTAGATTATTCTGCTACACTCTATTCACCCCCTCTAGAGTTGTATTACGGTCCTTCATATTACTCCTATATTATTCCAATACCTCACTTACCCATGAACCAATAACTTACTCCTGCTACTACACTAACATAACTGACTACTCATATATATATTCTTGACCCAAATACACACAAGCATAAGGGGATGCATCCTGTAGTTGTAGAAGCACAAAAAAATATGCCTTCCTCAAGAGGATGATTTCACCAGAAGCTGTGGCATACTATCCTTCAAACTCCAGAAAATGAAGCAGTGACACACTCCATATGCTTTACTTCAGCGACGTATTCTATATGCTCCGACTAAGCAATGTATTTTGCTCATTGGTTATCCAACACAACACAGTAGCGTATAATGCCACTATTTGTCCAAGCATTAAATGAGACAAACCTGGTAGTTGACAGTCTGACACAACAGTTGAAGATATCGCTACATTAAATACAGAAGATCTTTGGCACGCCGACCCAGGTTGTCGTTTAGCGACCAAGTAAAGTTTCTACTACATCTTCATACATCAACCTTCTAGTTTTCTCTCAATATACCAAGGTTCTTACCTTTCTACAGTATGCCAAGGCCATTACTTTATCAGAGTATGCCAATACTGCCATGTCAAAAGCTGCCTTGTCACGCCCGAGTCCCAAAATAAATAGGAACAGGCCATGTGGCAATAGCCAGCTGTCACATCTCCGAGGATATCCTAATTTAATGGATCCTATCGAAGAGTGCTACGCTGTCCTAAATACTAATATGTCCCATATAATCAATAATAGGTAATCTAATCTCATCCACAAAATAAACAACAAGAATGTACTAATAATAACTTTTGGAAGATAAACGCCAGTCTCAAAATATCATAGTACAACCAAGAATGTCTGGTGGGAACAAACCTACTACTAAGACAAAATAAAATACTGAAATGATAGAAAAAAAGATAATGACTGGGGCATCTGCTGACTAGATAATGATGCTCCCAATCCTAGGCAGAAGGCCAACCAAGTGATCACGGAAACTCTGACGGTAATACCTCTAGCTCCTCTACGGTAGCGAACCTCGTCTCCTGTCCTGGTCCGTACACTGTGGGGTAATATGTCTTGTCCAAATCTGGAAAGGTACCAGGTCCTCAGAGGGACGTAACAAGATACATAGAAACATGCCATATATAAATACTGAATAAAATAAATACAATAAAGGGTGTGCTAACCAATCTAAGTGAATGCAATTTGAGGATAACGCTGGTACGTATGGGTAGGTGTAGGCATATAACGTCCACACTCCGAAGAGAGTGGCATCAGTACAGTATATCATCCATATCGCTCCGAAGAACGTGGCATCAGTATAGTATATCGTCCATATTGCTCTGAAGAACGTGGCATCAGTATAAAGGAAGTCATTGGATCCGTGGCTTCTCCGAAACTACGGCTCCAATGTGTGTACCCCATATGCCTACTAGTTGTCCTCTCCGCCCAAATGTAAATACAATAGTTGAATACTCGACGTGTATCCCACGTATCTATATGCCAGTCTCTACAAAATAACATAATCCTGAGTTACGTACTAACTGTGATGCATGTCACACGCATCGATAGCTAGTCGAGTACGCGGACCCGCATCCCAATATGAATATGTCACAGTGAAACGTGTAAGAGTGTCAGGTCTCGTGAGATATCAGAGTATCCTCCCATGGGGTGAGTGTGCTAACGACTAGGTCAAGTACACTAATTATCGACATATTCGTCGACTGCACCCGAGTCAATCTCGGACGCGTACGGTCATATGAAATAAAGCAACAAAAATCATACAACATATGCATAATTTAAATTAGACAGTAAATATGGCAAGGTATCTTGCCTGAGTCCTCAAGCTGTGAATGCCAATAGCCTGCTCCTGCGGTGTCTCCTGGCTGATCCAATGATCCTAAATACACCAATATAATATAGCAATCCATTATCAGACACTACGTAATATATACACTACGTTGCTCTTCGGTACTGACGCAAGAATCACGTCGGTCGAATACAGAGTCACGGGTGCATGTAGCTAAGATACACACGTGCTCTGTCTTCAGTCACCGTGTATCCTACGACAGTAAAATGCTAAGGTTATAAGTCACCAACTAATTATGTTTAGTATAATTAATGGTCCTTATTATCCATATTAAGCATACTTGCCGATGTCCAGGTTTTATTGATGCAGTACAAGTCTTTAATACCAATTTTTGCTACAAGGACGTTCACTAAGTTATCGATTACTAACTTATTAGTCATTAATCAGTCTGATTAGGCATACATATATTCATAATTAGGGTTTTCGAATTAACTATCTTGTGTCTATGCCAAAACACGACACAACTACACGGTGATAAAACTATTTATGATACGAAGGGGAAGGAGGCCAACGAGAGTTACCTATTCGAGGAGGAATGTGGGGGTCTGCTCATCGCCATGCACACTCGCCGGTGGTCAGCAGAGCTCCAGCGTCGGCAGCAGATCTCGGCAGCAGCGGTGGCAACTGCCGCAGTTGTAGCAGCGGCGACAGTGGCTGGCGGGAACGCTGCTGGTCGGGGGAAGAGGTATTGCTGGTCGGTGGACCGTATTGGAGGTGGTGGCGGTGGCTTTGAGAAGTCAGCGGCTCGACAAGGGTGCTCGGGGTCGGTTGCGGTGGGGTTGATAACGGTGGCGTGGGTTGTTGATGAACGCGGATGGGAGAGGAGGCCAGGCGGCGGTTCAGGCGGTGCGAATGGGTAGTCCGGCGAGTCTGACGTGGGTGGCAGCGGTTGTCCGGTCGGAAACAGGGGATGGGGGTGCTCGGGTTTATGGGGTTCGGCTAGGGTGTTGGTGATGGGTGATTTAGGATTTCCAATATAAGGGAGTATGTATATTTATAGGTGTTGGCTCTCGTGGGCTATCCTTGATATTTGGGCCGGCCAGGGCTCGAGGGAGTGGGGCTGGTCCATATGGAAGTGTGCACGTGGCTTGGTTAGGTTCTGTTTGAGGTGAATATGGCCTCAAATTAATTAGATTAATAATAAATGCGCAAGGCGATCATTTACAAATATTGCGAAGCTAAGGTGAGACGAAATGACGAGTATCTAAGGTTGCACAAGGGTCAGGGGGGTTCATATAATTATCGCTCCTTAATTCTAATTAAATTCAAATAAATTCTAGTCTCTCGATTTAATTCAAATAAACCCTAAATTGGTCGAGGGGGTTTACATGCCTCAAAGTGACACACCTGACATAGCAAGGCATTAAATGTAGACAATTTCTAGCATGCCAACCCAGGTTGTCATTTAGTGACCAAGATTGCTACCTCAGTCCAAGTACGCTACCAATGTCATTTTGCTATGATACGCCGATAGTGCTACTTCGAACAGAGTATGCCGTTGATGCTATCTCTTTTAAATATGCCGACATGGATACTCTAGCAATATTATCCCAATGGTGATACAACTCACTGAGTATGCAAAGATTGGTCCTTCGACATGAGTATGCCCATATGGTTATCCCCTCAGACATATACCAGAATGGTCATTTCTTCAGATGTACGCCAGCTTGGCTACTGCTTTCAAAATAACTGACAGAGAGCGGTTATGGTGACGTGTTACACATGCCATATCCCTTATGAATGTGTACAAGTAACTGCCCTCATGTCTTGAGCCTTCCTTATATCGGAAGACACATATCGAGTGGACAGTGATCTGTGCACACATCTTCCAGAACGTGGGCTACATGCCTACAAAGGGCACGTATACGACAACAAACACAGTATATATTGCTCGTGCGTATGCGTATATGCAAGTAACCATTTTCAGCATAAAATATTATAAATACGTGGATCAGCATATCCATCAGGAACAAGCTGCAGCCTGGACTCACAGAGGAGAAGAAGAATATGAGCTTTTTGTGCTCGTATAGCCAAGCTCTCTCATTGCCAGATTCTCCAAAGCTTTCAAATATTTTAGCATCTCTTCCTTGTGTTGAGTAGTCAAAAGAGTAAAGTGATCGACCGCAGATTAGATCCCCATAGATATACTTTCCCAGATTCATTGTACTTAGATTCCTATTTTGGATCTTTTGTACCTCTTTTTCTTTAATAGTTTGTAACACAAAGTTTCGTATAAACCTTTATTTATGGCAAATAAGATGGCGACTCTACTGGGGACGACCTTCTCCTTTGATGAGAAGGTGATAGCTCAATAAGACACCGCATTGATCGGCTCAACACATAAGACTTTGGTCGTAAAGTTTGACGAACAGGCCTATGAAGAGATGCTCAACAATACTGGGGGTAGTACAAGCCCCTCATCCTTACCCAAGATAAGGAATATCTGCAAGACGTGGCTGCCTAAGTCTCGCTCTTCCTACCCTGATGCTGCTGCCAACAAGAGCAAGGGAGTCCAAAATGCTAGCAACGAGGACCCACTTATTGTTTCCTCTTCCCAGGCTGTGACTTGGTGGATACTTCTGCTACCTTATCCTAGTCTGTGACTTGGCGGATACCTTTTTTGGCCACGCCGTTGTACGAACCAAGAGAGACAAATCACAGATCTCTAGCAACAACAAGTAAGGGGTGAACCAATCTTTCTTGGGCAGAGGAATTCACTACGATGACAATGGAGTTAGTCATTTATAACCTGCCGAACCTTTGCCTGTCCAGCATAACGTGTGAGGCAAGGGTGTTGTCATTGTCAACTCACAGCTATGCAAAAGTGTGTGTGTACTCGCCAGCCGTAACAATACTAAAATTTTATGTCCTGACTTCTAACGGCACATGAAACAGAAGTCGGTGATGACTCCCCTCCCGCGTGTTCAAATTGAATGCATTACGGGTGGGAAATTGTGTGTTTCTCATCTGGAAACTGCGTCAGGTGCGCATAAAACTCCAAAACTACGTAAAAATTTGTGCACACAAAGGCATAATGCTTCTTCTTCTTCTTCTTCTTCTTCTTCTTCTTCTTCTTCTTCTACTACAGCACCCCAGTGCACGCCAGAAAGGACTGCTTCTCAACTCAGTGCTGTACTTTATACACAAGGTACTAATAACTTAGGTCTCAAGTCAATTTTAACTGATGTAACAATGCAGAGTCTGCCTTCATCTTCTTTTCTCCTCCCTCCTTCTGATCTACGCCAAGTTATTGTACAAAAATTTAGAGAAAAAATAGTCCTCTTTGCTTGTACTGGTGCTCCCTAACGAGCATTGTTGTAGCGGCCACAAAGTTATAATCAAATATTGCTGTGCATCAGCAAGACAATATGTGTTTGATCGATTGACTTATACTATGCCCCTTAGATAACAGGAAGAAAAGTGAGCTGAAGATCAAAAAGAGGAAGATGAACTTCTCTTTGCCCCAGTAAACATGGCCTCATGCATTTCCTACAATGAAAGACGTTCAACCTAGATGACGCCCAATCAGAGGAGGTTCGACCAACTTGTCGAATCCTTTGAAGGAGTTTACCGAAACACTCGTTCTCGAAGGCGGGAACTCTTGCTCATAAGGAGCCCCTATTCGTCAGAATCTAAAGCAGATCTTGATGGGGGTAACCATCCCCTTGAATCAGAAATAGACAATATGGACTCCAACTATACAATGCTCTCTATTAACCCTTTTATTGTACGCAAAGAGGCTAGTGTATATGCCATTGGTGATGAACAAGATATTCTTCCGTCAGGGAATACTGAGCAATGTCTCAATTCATTGTAGGATGCACTAAAAAAATATGTACGGTATGATGTAGAACATGCATTAGTTGATGATGGTATAATACTCTTCCATGCCAGTACCTGTTCAGACGGCCATGCCAATTGCCACATAACCTACGCCAGGGGTGACACTTTCTCAGGGCAATATAAATTCGGATGCGATTTCTAATCAAGAATCAACTGCACCAACTCTTGACCCTCTCAATGCTGGGGGTGAAACTAGACTAGTCGCTGTACAAGTTCAACCAGCATCACTCCAGTCAGCTGCACCTCTATAAGTTGAAGATCCATGTGAAGCCATTCATGAATTACGGGATTAGTTTGATGCTTTGAAGAACAAAGACCAACTCCAAAAGTTGGGAGTGAAACACCCTTATCCACCTCATTGGGATAATGTTTCCTTCCCTCCCAAATACAAGCCTCAATCAATGGTCTTATTTGACGCAAGGACATCCCTGCGTCAATGTATCAACTACTTCAAAATGATGATAGTTTATTTGCAAAAGAATGATGCCCTCCTCACCAGGGTATTCGTTGGATGCTTTACCGGAGTAGCCTATGACTGGTACTGCAGTTTGTCTGATAACTGTATATCATCATTTGAAGATCTAAAATATCTTTTCTTGACTCAATTATATTACGGAGGTATGGATATGACTATGTCTTCACTCACTGACATCAAGCAGAAGGAAAAGGAAACCACTCATGAATTCATAGAGTATTATAGGCAAGCAACTATGAAGTTACCTCATGGTATTCATGACTCTGCATTCATAGATACAAGCAAGAAGAATCTGCTGCCTGCAATAAGGCTCTGGATAGGCCCTACCTACTTTCAAGATTGGACGACTTTTATCATAGGTGTTGAGGCCGCTGAAGGTACCACGAAGGAAACCCGTTTGCTGGGATTACAAATGCCTAGTATGGAGGATAAGGGAAAACACCCCCTTATTAATGTGGACAATCGCAACAATAAGAAAAATGAGGTCCTTGCCATAAATGTCTCTAAGCGACCTACTTTCCCACCAACACAAAAATCTCCAGAGTCCTCAAAACCCAAAGAGAAATATTTCTTTGATGAAAATGACATCATCATCATCTTCGACTACCTAGTAAAAAGCAACAAACATTAGTTACTGACATAAAATTGCCAGATAAGGCTGATAAAACAAACAATCGAAAATACTGTCTGATTTACCGTTACGTACATCATCCAACGAAGGCATGCAATATACTAAAAAGAAAAATTTAGCAGTTTATAGACTCCAAAGCAATCAATCTTTATAATGATGAGAAAACTATCACTACCAACTTTGTGTCGCTCAAATTTGGAGATTTCCTAGCTTAATAAGTTCCAGACGGTATTGTGCCGATACCTATAATGATAATAGAAATAATCAATATACCACCAACAACGCCTGAAACTCAGGGTTAGAAGAAGAGATGCATTCTCATTCTTCTGACTCATTATCTTTGGACTCTAATACAAGCGTTGGTGAGGTATTCAAGCATCTCTTTCTGTCAACATGGTGTCAGCCGACTCAGTTGATAAGACGATTCAACTTTAGAACCCTTTGAAAATGATCCATAATCCCAACGGATTGATCCACAATGGGAGCTCCGATTCGAGCAACGCAAACCACCTACAGAAGACGAGATTATTCAAATTAACATAGGAGATGAGTCTTCTCCTAAATTGATCTTTATTGGTAAGAACCTCTCTGAAGAAGATAAACAAGCCTTGGTTCAACTAATAAAAGAGTACATCGATTTCTTCACCTGGAGTTATGAAGATATACATGGCCTGGATCCTTAGATAGCTACACACAAGATTAACATCCGCCCTAATGCCAAGCCAATAAAGTTGCAACATCGGCGGTTCCGCCCAGACATGATGAACGCAATTGAAGTGAAAGTTAAAAAGTTGATAGCATGTGACTTTGTTTGGGAAGAACAACATCCAAACTGGGTCACAAATGTTATCCCAGTCATGAAAAAAAATGGGAAGGTTCGTGTTTGCATAGACTATCAGGATCTAAACTCAGTACGCCCAAAAGATGAGGTCCCTCTTCCCATCACCGATGTCATGATCGACAACACAAGTGGTTTCAAATGTTTATCTTTCATGGATGGATTCTAGGGATATA
Source organism: Iris macrosiphon (assembly GCA_036927795.1). NCBI lineage: Eukaryota > Viridiplantae > Streptophyta > Magnoliopsida > Asparagales > Iridaceae > Iris > Iris macrosiphon. The sequence continues at coordinate 100,143,573 of JAYESA010000004.1, forward strand.
ATCAAATCAAGATGTGTCATGAGGATGAAAAGCATACCTTTTTTCGTACACCACTTGGAGTATACTGCTATATAGTCACGCCCTTCAGTTTGAAGAATGTAGGAGCAACGTATCAATGGGCAATGAGCACTATCTTCCATGAACATCTATGAAAAATAGTAGAATATTACGTAGATGATATCACTGTTAAGTGCCGTATTAAAGAAAATCATATTCAAGATCTAAAAATGATGTTTGAGTTAATGCGCCAACACCAACTCAAAATAAACCCCATATAAAATCCTTCTTAGGAGTATCTAGTGGCAAGTTCCTTGGATTTGTTATAACTGTTAAAGGCATCCATATTGATCCTGATAAGGTTAAAGCCATTCTCGAGATGCGCCCTCCACGTAATCTCAAAGAACTTTGTGGGCTACAAGGACGTCTGGCATACATCGGGAGATTTATTTTAAATCTCTACGAACGATGTCGACCCTTCACTCACTTAATGCAGAAAGGCATGTCATTTGTTTTGAATAAAGCATGTCAACAAACATTCGATGACATCAAATGATATCTCACAAATCTGCCAGTTCTAATGCCTCCAATCATAGGAAAACTATTTTTGCTGTATGTTTGAGCAATGGATAATATCTCAGAAGAGTAATGATGGCCATGAATAAGTAATCTACTATCTCAGTCGTATGATGGTCGACACCGAGCATAGATACAACCCTATGGAAAAATAATGCCTGGCTTTGATGTTCACCATTCAAAAGATGTGATACTATGTGACATGTTAAACTATTCACGTCATATCCAGAGTGAATCCTCTGCGGGTATTGATGACCAAACCAAGCACGCTCAGTTATCGATTGGCTAGATGGGCAATGTTGTTGTCGCCTTAGACATGGTATATGTCCCATAAAAGGCTGTAAAGGGCTAAGCATTGGTTGACTTCCTAACAACTTATCTTGTACCAGAGACGTCCAAGCTGTACGACAAAATTCCTGACAAAGTTTTAGAATCTGATATGGCGATGGAAGATAACACTTGGCAATTATTCTTCGATGGCGCAACAAGAATATGACCCAAAGGCAATATTATCATGACCTGCACCAGAAATAAGGGCACGAGTGGTGAACTACGCCCAACCTACGTCATAAGAATGACGTAGAACGATGTCTTGATCAACAATACTATCTAATATCTCACACAATATGTATGTAAGTGTACCTGTCATGCTATCTCAACTCCAAATGTAGGAATAATACGGTATATGATAATGAAACCAATACTCAATCACAATATGAAACTAGGGGAAGAGATATCACGATATAAAATAGGAAAAAGAAGTACACGAGTCATAAATACATCCACAGGCCCATAATATAAGTCTAGGCACAAAGCAACTCCCAAAATAACATATATACACATGCTATGAGTCAAAAATAATACTAATACAGTGTCTAAATAATATAAGTCTAAGATTCCTCAGTCACTGGCACTAGGTTCTCCTGTTCTAGGGGAGAATCCTCTAATGGTTCGGAATCCTACGACCAGTAATAAGTGGGACACTGCTCCTCAAGCCAATCATCTAAAAAATATATCCAATCGAGATTGGAGTAAAGTACAAAACTCTGAAAGCAGTTCCAAATATATAGTAAAGAATATATGTCAAGCAATAAAAAAGAATACAAGATAACTAGCAATAGAAAATACAAATGAACAAGAGTAAACATGTGAAGTACTGGAATGAAAGAACAAGCAATATAGAATAATTGCAAGTAATAAAAATAGATAAACTAGCTAATATGCCATATAGTACAAGTTTGTTATGTGATTCATTTGGGTTGAACACAAATACAATATGGTAACTCGATTACACGTGTGATATGTAATTGATATGTACACGAATACACTGGCTTGATCACATAACCAACTTCTACCCTCCATCCCCAACCAATACTCATAGATCCAATCACGACATGTTACGAACATGAATATAAGCACACTGAACACGAGTAGTGTGTGAATACGAAGTACATGATAATCAATACCCGTTATACACAATAAAATACATGTGAAGGAGTATCCGCTGAACACGGTAAGGAATAAAATCCCATGACATAATCTATTTAGTACTAGTCCGTGTAGTCATTGTGTCAAAATTAAGTAAACAGTTCTAGAATATGTGATATATATACTATCATGACTGAAAATTAATAGAGAGATGTACTCGCCTCTGGTCCAGAGAAAATGGGTAACTCGTTGTCCGAGATGGTGTCAGACAACCCTATAGAGGAATATCATGTCAATTTGGTATAATAAAGGAGAAATAAGGTAAAATGCACTAATACATGCTTCTAATTCCATAACTAGCATCTAGGGTGATTATAAAGCTATACTAGTAATTACTAGGTCGTACTAGGTTTTGGTTAGGTTCTAAGCTAATTATCTAGCTTAATACTAATCACACTAGTTATACTAACTATTTACTAGGTACCTATATATACTAGATAATAAAATACACTAGTCATATTTACTAATTAGTATTAAATAATATTAGACTAATTCTCAAACTCATATAACTAATATCTAACTAATGCATATTATCTATAATACTACCATATAACTCTAACTGTCTAACATATATTAACTGATACTGCAACTAATCAACCAATAACTGATATCTTAGTATCTCATAAATAATGTCACGACTCGCACCCAAAATTTGGGGCACGAGTACGTGGGTACGTCCAGCCTACGCCGCAGCATCAGCGGTAGAACACTGTTTAGGTCACAATACTATCTAATCAATCTCACACGAATATCCAACTCCATAAGGAGACACAGATATTACAATATAATATGAAATACTCAATCACCTAACTAAGCACGATGAGATATCGAAGAAATAAATGAAATATAAGACAAGTCTAAACAATAAAAATAATCTAACCTGCAATCCATAATATCCAAATCTCCAAGTATGCTGGAAACAAGTCCTCTAAGTCGTAGTCTGGAAAAATATCCAGTCAGGATTGAAGCGAAGTACGAACACTAACAGCAGTTTCATGTATATTGACAAAAACTATAATACAGTGTAAAGAAATACAAGATAGATATAAATACTAGCAATAAATAATACTGGAATAATGAGATACTGGAAATAGAAATACTGGAGCATATGTCATCACCAATGGTGCATTAGCAATGAACAAAAATACAAGTGTATACTAGAACCATGAACTGGAATATTAGTGTATGCTAGAACAATAACTAGGATATAAGGAATGCTAGATCAATATACTAGAGATACATGTTAAGAACATCTAGCTAAGTGTGTAAAACATTAGCATATCATGTGATTGGCTTGGGACTGATCAGGCTTACTATGTATAACTAGCTATAATTCATGTAAGGTCAAGCTAACCATCCAGATAGCTATAATGCAAGCAATTGTCAGGCTAATCATACATAACAGGCTATGAGGCATGTAATGGTCAGGCTGCACCAACGTGAGGTGTGGGTGAGCTATGATGCAATTAGAGTTGGGTATGATCACATAAGCTACTATTATTTCCCCTTCCCCAGCTAGCACGATAGATCCCAATAACGACTACTCGTGACAGGTCTCGATGATGCCAACTCGTGTATACAACAGTGTCAGAATCATGTACGCTATACAACTAGAATAATAGAGATAATCAACATAATAAAAACTGTTAGAGAATATACTCGCCTGGGGGTTCTGCTGCTGGCAATAACAATGTTCGATTTCTGAGGTCTTGTCTGAAAATCCAATAGTCCTAAAGACAGCATTTAATAATAATATAGAATCAGTCGATACACTAACACATAATCATAAATACTCTGAACTCAGGAGCTACGCTAGGTATGACACTGGTTAACTATGGTCAAGTGTGCATCTAATTGCACGGGTGTTACGTTTGTAATTGCTGTGCAAGATCAGACAGTCAAAATAATACGGTTCTCGCCAGTACGTCAGTGTACATAAGGCAGTCTTCTAACAATTTACAGGGTTACATGGCCAATGTAAATACGGGATATCCGTAATTAATACTAGGGTCTCTCAGTACATATATAAATATATATGGTCTTAACTAGCATAGTATTTAATTGCCACACAGTAAATACACATACTAAATATACATATATAGATATACCAAATTGAACAATATATACATACTAAATATATATCTGTATCTGTAAACACCCTGATTTTTTAGAATATTTAATATAATTTTTTCTAAATTTTCGGTATTTTTCTGGAATTAAAACTTAGGAATTTGTGATTAAAAGATTTTTATATGCTGTTAATTGATGATAAAATATTATGGAAATAATATTTTATGGTGTAAAATGGAAAACTGGACATAGGGTAGTTTTTTGTGAATTTATTGGACTCCGGAAACAGTTTTAAAGCCCAAAAAACCAACGTAGATTTAAACCCAATTAAACCTGACTAAACCCGGTTCACTTGAACCAAAATAAACCGAACCAAACCGCTATCTGAACCGAACCAACCCAGCATAGCGTGTCGGGTCGGGTCGGATCCATGAAACCCGATCCAAACCTGAAACCCGACCGAATCCTAAATCCCCCGCCGGATTCATTGTAGCATCCCTATTTAATGCCCTCGGCTTCCGTGCCCCGCCCCGCCGACAGACGTCTCTCTCCCTCTGTAAACTCCCTCACCCAAAATAGGTATTTTGTGTATATTTTATATTATTATATTTATTATATATGTTGAATTTATTTAGAATATGCTCTTAGTTAATTAGAAAATAAATTTCTTGATATATTTACTTATATAAATATTCATTTAGAATTATTTTAGGTTATTTTAGATTTTTGGAGATTTTTCTAGAATTTTTTTTGGTAATTAAAACTTAGAAAACATAAATTTCTAGGACTTCTATGATTTACTATATGACCATACTTGCATGTCGTTCCTACCAAATATTTATTTTAGTTTAAAATATTTAATTATATTTTTTTTGTAATTTATTTAGAATTTTAAGAAATTTATTTAGATTTTAAAATTATTTAGGATTTATTTGGATATATATAGTCTTAATATTAGATATATACTAATTTAGTGTTAATAGATATTAATAAGATTTTATAAATTATTTGTATTATCTTTAATTATATTTAAGATTATAAATTATTGAGATAAATTCAAACTCTATTTTAAATTAATTCAAATCCTGAACCTACTAGGAAATCAACTTCATGCATATCCTATCCTTATTTAAATTCATCATAATCCTATCCAAATTAACCAATCCTATTCTTATTTAATTAAGTAGTGTCCACCATTATATATACCTCATCCTTCATATTTTTTTTCCCAAATTCCTCTCATTTTCGTCCAAAAAAATATTCAAAATTCGTCATAAATTCAGCCACATTTTCTACTAGTTATGACGAATTAAAAAGACGATATCTCCTAGCTCCGGACTCCAAACACGCTCCAGTTTTTTTGTTAGAACGATAATGAGGTTAGCTTTTTGATAATATAAATTGTTTTTCTAAATTATTAGTATTAAATTCTGGAAAATTCGTAGAGCACAACATGTCCAAAAATAGACGTGTTTCGATTTTTTTGCGATTTCGGGAGAACCAGGAATCAGAATCATGAACCATTTAAAGTTTCAGAAAGCTAATGTCGAGATCATCGACATATATTTTTTCCAGAATTTATTTCGAAGTATTTACATACTGTTAATTCTGTAGAACTTCTAGGTTAGAATTTAACCATCGGTGCACAATACAAAATTTGTATGTGCCATAATTCCCAAACGAATTTGAATTCAGACGAGCCATAAATTCCAGTATATTTTTTATGCTGATATCTACAAGAAATCATGCATGAAAGTCGAGTTTGTATTGGTTGACTTTTTGGTCAACAGATCGCCTCGATTTGTGTGCCATGAGTCTCGAGTTGATAAAATTCAGTTTCTTTGGACAAAATTTAGGAATTAACATAAAAATCAGAATAATAAGATTAAAATAGAATTTTAGAGTAATTATTCCAGAATTAAATAAATTAAAATAAATTAATGGTTATATTATTATATAGTTATATGAATATATATGTAAGTAAATGCTAATTGATAATTATGACTAAATATTCAGACTGTATGACCCTAGGATATCGTGGACTATCCCATACTTACCTTGACCATGTTGACCCTAAGAACTTGTGAATTTGTCTGCCTTGCGTACACTAACGTACCGGCATAGACACCTGTCAGTTGACTGACTGATTTCGTACAGTACTTGAAGACGCGACACCCGCGTAATTCAATGCGTAATTGACCGTATTAGATGACTAGTGTTACCCCTAGTATACCCCCTGATTCCAGTGTAAATGTGGTTGGGTATGTGCTAGTGTAATGACTAATGATTCTATTACATTATATTTATGTGTACATAGGATATTGGATTATTCTGCGCAATTTCTTGAGCAGGTTATTGGTACATTACAGCTTCCTTGCCAGGCAAGTATACCTTGCCATTGTACTATTATTTATATTCCATATGTTGCATGCATCTTTATTTTCTGTCCTTAGTTCATATATTTTAACTGTTATACAAAATGCGCGCGACGGTGTTGTCGCGTTATGTTTTTATTTATGTATTGCATTGACCTTGTTCATGAGACTACCCCATTATCATGTAGCACCATTAGATTTTATTTGACTGTGACACATATTTTTACACGAGTGGTGAGTCTCATATAGATCACGGACGCACGTATTGACTGATCATCGGTACGTGTGGGACGTGCGTTAGGAATAACTGTTGTTAGAAACTTTGCATGCTAGAAGACTTAGCAGTTATTAGAGGTCTATGGACATAGTCTATTATAGTACGGTGGTCCCATCCTTGTCCTTGTCTGGTTGCAGGATTGGGCTAGGTACTAAGAATAGGCTATGGACCAAATCGTGTCATGGATGTGACATGCTTAGAGCATGGGGTGGGGAGAACAACAAGTACCGTATTTGAGCTCCTTTACACTTTTTCTCCTGTACGCCCGGATTCTCCGCTGGAGATACGGGTCATGATGACCACTATATATTATGTACTATCAGGCGGGCCACCGGCGTTCAAAAGACGACGTACCTTTTAGGCCCCTGGATCTTCAAAAGAGAACCATGCCAAATCCCAGGTTTTCAGCCAGATAGCTCACTTGTGGGGAAAGTTGTTCTTAACTGCATACACTTTAGACGGTTAGGCGACCCATTGGATATTTATTTCAGTACTTTATTGGCATGTGTTTAAGTATACTTGTTATGTCCCTCTGAGGACCTGGTCCGCTGCCAGGTGTACCTGTTCTTGAGTTTTTGCAGGAGCACAGATTGGAAAGATATAGATGCTTCGTGGATGTCTTCCCTTCGAGCCGTGATTGGTAGCTGGTACTTATATTGTTTGAGTGAGTTGTACTTATATTGTATTTACTTTTCCCATTTGAGTTGGTAGTGGATTTGTTTCCACCCAACTATTATCTTTAGATCCTTCTTATTGAGATCTAGTTTCATAGATACTGGTTATTTATTTTTATATGATTTTGGTGGATGAGATTTAGATTTTACCCTGTGACTTGTATTACATTTTTACCACTTGTGGATTTGAGATTCATAATACAGCGTACGTATGGATTTGGTTTCCATATATTGGAGTTGCCATATCCATGCGGCTGGCATGCTTATGTGTCCTAGTCCTACGTATTTTTGGGACTGGGGCGTGACACCCTCTCATCTCGCCGCTACTGCCGTTCTACTAATCCCCAACCGTCTATCTCCGCCTCACTCTCGATCCCGAACCCCCACGACCTTCACCGCCTCCATAAACCTCCCGCCGCCTTACTCCAGATCCATCTTCGCCGTTCCCCGACTGCCTCGATAGACTAGCACCCTCGTCTCCCTTTTCCTCTGCCTCGAGCACAGCAGCCCGACCCCGCTCCTCTCCGCAGCAGCGGCCAGGCGAGCCGCCTCCGCTCAGCCCGACGAGCCACCCTCCGCCGACCAGAACGGCTAGCCTCCAGCAAGCCCTAGGCACAGTCGCCCTGACTCAGACACGGTTCATGTCAAGGAGACACAGCGGACACAGGACCAGGACACGAAGCAGACAACCCGGACACGTGAAAGTCAGATTCACGGATCCCTGTTCAGGTAGCGTTTTCTCTCTCCTCGTAATTCTGTTTTTGATTCCGTCTGTTGCAACGCGTAGACTGTATAACCCTCTCGATGCCCGTGCAACCCGCTCGATGTGTCGTGTCCTGTGGTGATCGCACACCGCGATCCAAAAACAGGAAAACCAATGCCCTGTTTTACCCCGGAACTGAGTGCGCCCCGCCAAACGGGACGACTTGGTCGCATGCGGTCTTTATCAAAACGTGCGCGTCGTTGATACAGACGTGTGGGATTTCGCAGAAGTTGATTTGGATGTGCGTGTACACCGAAATTATCGCGTATCTGCCGACAATGCCCCATATTCGCCTATTCTGGAACACACTGTAACTTTGTGTACATACGTCGGATCAAGACAAAACTTGCGCCATCGAACTTATAGCAATACGCTGGTCCTGTGACCCAAGTCTGGTTCGATTCTGAGAACGTTGACAAAATCACGTATCATGGGCCCCACAAGCTCCACATGACTGGCGATTTTGTGATCGGCTCATCGAAATCTAATTCTGGAAGTTCCGTTGAGTTCGTATCATCGTTCCTGACCTGTTGACACTGAGTTTGACGAATTTGGAGACCTTTGACCCTGACCCACTTTTCGGTGCAAAGTGGCCTACATATGGACCCCACTTTGGCCCGGAAATGTTATTTTTGCCTTTGTGTCCAAATTGGACCTAAGGACAGACATTTTTAGCTATTTGATATTTTCTGAGACTGTTGGTGATGTTTATTACAGCTTTTGGAGGAGTACCTACAGGATCCACTGATACAGGGACAACTGTTGATATTCAAACCCCAGGCAAGTGTACCTTGCCAAACCCTGCAGCTTTGCTACTTATTTCCTTGACTTAGTTATACATCAGTGGGCAAGTATAACTTACCACCTTTACAGTTCTTGTTGCATATTTTCTTGCTTATTTATATTGCTGTGCATGCTTAACCTAGGACCGTGTGACTTACTTAGCGTTCGATTATTAGTCGGGTGCCAACATCGTACGCGATATTGTGTATGTCATCTAGAGATGGACATTCGTGACCCCTTTACATTCTCGTACTTGTCTTATCGAGTATATTATACCCAGGACACTTGACACTATACATGAGACAGGATCCTTCTGAGATATTCATGGTGATTCTGTATAGGATACAGACTTCTGACGGAGACATTATACTCTTGGATACTCTATGACTTACTGCATTAGATATGATCTTGCGTGCCATGTACATGAGACATTATGCACATGAGACATGTGATTACATTGGGTGGGGAGAGACACACAGGCTACAGACTGATTACATATATATCTCCTACTACTGTGAGGTACAAGACTCTGAAACCCGAGCTTGGCCCATTACTCATTATTACTGCTACCCGGCTCCCCGACACAGAGCTTGTAGTGGCTCAGCCTGAGTACTTATGATGTTCTTATCTTGCATTTTCACATAGATGGTTATATAGCTTACCCTATTTATTTTATTATTTGCTGTACTGCATTTATTTTGGCTTGTATTATCTGTACCTTTTTATGTCCCCTGAGGACCTGGATCCGGATTATGTCCCCAGGATTTGCAGACGAGATTTATCCCGAGGTATACGGGACAACAGCAGTAGCAGAAGCAGATACAGGAGCTGTACTGACACCCGAGGACGAGGTGCTAGCTGAAGACTTTTCCTGAGCATCCATGTTACATGCTCAGTATTTATTTTATTCAGTCATTTATATTTTGGTCTGTTGAACCATTGTATCAGATTTAATCGGGTTGTTCTCTGAAGCACTTTGTGAGACTGTTTGATGATTTACATTTCTTATATCTGTGGATCATATTTTATCTTGTGTGGATGAGATTAGTTGTGCCATGTTGTCATAGACTTTGTTTTATAGCTTAAGTACGCCCTGATGGATCCATTAAATTGGGTTTGTCCATCGGTGCGTGCTGTTGGCCATTGCCACGTGTCTAGTCCCTCGGTATTTTGGGACTGAGGCGTGACATAGTTTTTATGGTGGCCCATGCAGGTCTACGACTAAATCGTTCATTTTCAACTTAGGGATCGAACAAGCCTGCCCTAAGGATAGGATAAGTTATAGGATCTCATCCATTATTTGAACCATTTTTGAACTCTATATCGAACTCGAATTTTTACTTGATTTGCATCCTGTGTTGATTCCTCTGAGCGTTCTTATAGTTTATCTTTTGGTTGCAGAGTAATGGATCCCAGGAACGGAGATAAGAATCCCTTGGATATACCACACGATGCTGTGGTTACTTATATAGACGGAGTGACACCAGGGAATGGAGGAAAAATATCGTAAAGCAATCAAACCGGCCAGCCTAATCCAAGGTTCCGGCGTGATGATATCCCACCTCCACCACAGTTCACCCCACAGATGCCAGTTTTCCCGCCAGGGCAAGCCATGGACGGGCAACAGATGTTTCAGATGATGTATGCCATGATGCAAGCCCAGCAGCAGGTTCAGCAAGAGGCTCAGCGTCATGAGGCAGATTATTTGAGAACCAGCCTAGTATCAGTAATGGAGCAGGCAAACCCACTAGCGAGGCGATCAGCGACAGGATCTATCACCGATTTTCGTCAGCTCAAGCCTCGTACCTTTTTTGGCAAAGAGGGGCCAACCGAAGTTCACGAATGGCTCACTAACATACAGCACCAGTTGGAAGCAGCTGAACTTCCGAGAGAGAAATGGATGACTGCGGTGAGAATGCAGTTGACTGAAAATGCACATCATTGGTGGTTTTCAGAAGAGAGGAGGCTCGGACAGGACCGAGTCACTTGGGAAGAGTTCTCTAGACTCTTCCGAGAGATGTATATTCCAGCAGTTGCATGGTCGAAGCTCAGAGACAAGTTCAACCGCCTTATCCAAGGCAGTATGACAGTGGAAGAATACAACGCAGAATTTACTCGTCTCAGTCGCTTCGCCCCAACCTTGATTTTGACAGAGGAAGAGAAAGCTGAGAAGTTCTTTGACGGACTGAAGTTAGAGCTCCAAAGGTTGATTTGATCGGTCGCACCTACATCATATACCGACGTCCTTGCAGCAGCACGACGCATGGAGCGCGTCACTAGAAGGGAGTCAAATCTGAAGAGGCCAATCACATAAGCACCATCCAGGATAGCACATGGGGATTCAGCAAATTTATCCCAGAGGAGTATGCTGGAGAGAGCAACACACAGGGCCATATCTCTCCCTACTTGTCACCACTGCGGCAAGGTAGGGCACATTGAGAGAGAATACAGACGCAAGTTAGGACTATGCCTGGCTTGCGGATCCAACCAACATTCAACCAGAGACTGCACCGAGCGCAGAGAGGGAGCACCGAGACTAGCTTTACCGGCACCACGACCAGCTTATCCAACAGTAGGAGCACCGCAGACAGGAGTTGGAGGAGTCAGACCACCAGCCTCAGGAGGAAATCAGCAGAGACTACCACTGGCACCACAGGCAGCTCTATTTCAGCAGGCTCAGCAGCAGCAGAGAGGTCCAGCTCAGGGACGAGACCAGGCATTTATATTGGCCGTTGAAGAGGAAGCTACCGCAGGAGAGGTTATCACAGGTACTATTTTAGTAGCTTCATTACCAGCTATAGCTTTATTTGATTCTGGAGCATCGCATTTATTTATAGTAGCTAGCTTTGTAGCCACCCATAGAGTAGCTACCGTACCCCTTTCGAAGATAAAAAGAATTCTTACGGGAGGTAGAATTATCCCAGTTAGTGACGTTTGTAGATCATATTCTGTAGTAGTCTGTGGAAGAGAGATGCGAGCTCAATTTCTGATCTTTTCTATGCCGGATTATGATGTTGTACTTGGTATGGACTGGTTAAGTCAGTATCATGCGACTCTTGATTGCCGACTTGGGCGGGTTATATTTAGACCGCCTGGACATCCAGAATTTGAGTTTCTTCGGGGAGCAGTAGAGCAAGGAGTTCAGCCTACTCTTAGGGTACTATCTGTAGAAGGGGAGACAGGTTACCCAAGAGTCATATCAGAGTTTGTGGATGTATTTTCTTATGATCTTCCAGGTTTACAGCCTGATTGGGAAATAGAATTCACAATAGACTTAACTCCAGGAGCAGAGCCTATGTCACGACCCGCACCCAAAAAATCGGGCATGAGTCGTGGGTACGTCCAGCCTATGCCGCAGCATCGGCGGTAGAACGCTGTCTAGGTCAACTAACTAAATAATAATCTCACACAAAAATCGGCCATGACCTCTCCAAAAGGAGGGCAACCACACAAACAATATAAACCTGTCAATATCTCAACTCCAAACGGAGGAGCAATATCACAATGATAATCACAATATACTCAATCACGAATCTAAGCACGATAAGATAACACAGAGATCTAACAACTATAAAGTCTAACCAACAACAACTACTACAACAACCACAACATCAATAATAATAATAATACATCCAAAATAATATACAAACAAGGTCTCAATCCAAACCGGAGACAAATTCGGTGCTAAAAGCTAATAAAAACAACAACAAGGTCTCAGTGATCCCGGCTACCAACCCGGAAATTACCTCTAAACTAGAGGGTCCCTGTCTGCACCATCGACAGGCTCAGGTCCATAAAACGTCGGACACCAATCCTCCGGATACTCTGGAAAAATATGTCCAGTCAGGACTGGAGCAAGTACATCTCTAACAGCAGTTCTATTTAAATAAAAAAAACTATAAAACAGTTATAGCAAGTAGCAAGAAGAATGAAGCAAGTATAAAACAAGAAAATATGTATAACTGGTGCATAAAGGTAAAGATGCATGGATATCAGAGCAAGATAGTAATAACTGCAAGATACAAGAAATCTACACTAAGAGTAAGTCTGTGCACATGAACGTGTAGTGAGTCCAGCATGAAAAACATATAGTGAGTCAAGTCCAGAAATATGTAAGTGAGACAAGTCGAGAAATGCATGAGAGTCCAGACTATAAAGAATGAACTCGGTGTCTTTGAAATACTTGTTTCGATATGTAAATGGCTAGGGGTAAGTACGGCTCACCGCGCACTGGGTGCGCGGCTGCTATCATTCCAGATTAGACCAGAGGGAGTGATTCCTGATGATGCCAGATAGGAATGTTTACATGTCTACTCGAGTATTTCCCTGCCCCGACTAATACAAGTGGATCCAAGACCCGACACGCAAATCAAGATGAGTCCAGCCTGAACATGAATGATGCCTGTAGGTGATGCCAGTAGTGATTCCAGAATAGAGGCCAGAAACATGAAATGTACGTATCGCAAGTAAATAAATCCAGTAATACCAGTCAGTGTCCCGTATTGTGCCAGAATAATCAGATGATACTATACTAGAAGCTGAATCATAATAATCATCAGATAATGAAAACTATCAGAGAATGTACTCGCCTGACGTCCTGAGCAACTGGCGATCCAAACCGGTGTCACAAGGACCTAATACGAAAAATAAGGTTAAACAGGGTTCTAATGAGTTAAACAGATATAAAATAACTAAAAATAGGCTTATAGGGTCGTTCTAGGTCAAACGGGTCAAACCGGTGAAATCTGGGTCAAAAAGTCAACTCTGGGTCCAAAAAGTCAACTCTGGGTCAAAACTAGGTCAAAAGTTGACTTTGGCGGTCAACCAAGTCAACTACGGTCAAGTCTGGGTCAAACTAGGGTGCTCCTGAAATTCTAGGTCAAACCGAGGTCATTAAGCTAGAAAACTCACAAACTCGCCTCCTTGAGATACCGGGATACCCTCGGTATCCGATACCTCAACCTAGGCTATATACCCCACCTATACCCTCTAAAACCTATGCTAGCACGCGTAAATATATACACATATACATATAAAAATTACTCCAATACTATTCCTAGGCTATTGCTCAAAAACCCCGCTTGAAACCCAATACCTTGGTTATCTTAAGGTATTGAAATACCTCGGTATCTCAAGGTATTGAGATACCGCTCTAAACTCAACCCGACTACCCCTCTAGCTAGCTAACTATGCATAAACATATATATATATCTAGCTATAATCTAGGCTAAAATATAGATATCTAATACATATAGGCATATACCTAGGTATCTACACCCAATACCTTACCTTACCTTACCTTACCCTCAAATATATATATATCTATACCTAGATATCTAACTATCTATCTAGCTATGTATATATCTATATATATATCTATGCATATAGATATGGATATCTAACTATCTATCTAATATTTAGCTATCTATCAATCTATCTATCTATCTAAACATTTACCTATCTATGTTTATGTCTATCTATCAATCTAAGTATCTAACTATCTATCTAATATTTACCTATCTAGTTATCTATCTAACTATCTAACTAGCTATTTATTATCTATTTATATCTAGGCATCTATCTATCTATTTATCTAACTATGTATCTATATACCTATTTACCTATCTAGAGATATCTATTGATCTATCTAACATATGCCTATTTATCTATCTATGCATCTATCTAACTAATTATCTATAATATCTATTTACCTATCTACCTAACTATAGATATCTATCTATTTACCTAACTATCTATGTATCTCTTTACCTATGTATCTATCTAACCATCTATGTACCTATTTAACTATCTATCTAAATATCTAACAATCTATCTATCTATATATATATATATGCATACCCCTCTCTCTCGCATTGCTCCTCACCTTGCTGCTGCTCCTGCTGCTGCAAACTGCTGCTGTGGCTGCTATGCTGCTGCTAGAGCTGCTGGTTATGCTGCTACTGCTGCTCCTTGCTGCTGCACCTGCTGCTGGTGCAGTTGCTTGCTGCTGCTGCAGCTCCCTGCTGCTGGTCCTGCCCCCCCCTCTCATCTCACATACACACACACACACCCCTATATATATATACATATATATATATACATATATATATATATAACTAGATATCTATATATACATTCACACTCATCTACACACTCTAACACACACACTAGCACACTCACACACTAATACACACACACACTCACAACACTATCAACACACACACACAAGCACACACATATATCTATACATATATAAACACACATCTATATATATATACACACATATATATCTACACTCATATATTTATATATATATACACACATACTCACACACTCAAACATAAATACATATACCCTCACACACACTCACACTCACACACCCTCACACACACTCTCACACACACTCTCACAAACACACAACCCCACACACAAACACTCCTACATATATATATAAATATATATACATATATACATAAACTCATATATATATACCTATAAACACTCACTCACACTCACACACACTCACCTACACACTCACACAAGCACTCACTCACACACTCACCTACACACATACACTAGCACATAGATATAAATACACACACATATAAATAGAAATATATATATATATATATATATATATAGAAACACACACCAACATATATATATAAATATATAAATATAGACACAAACACTAACACAACACAACACACAACAACACACAACCCACACGCCCCACACACGTCCAACGACCCCGACACTCACCAACACCCTAAAATATATATAATATAACTCGAAAACTCTAGCACACACTCCCCGATACTAACCCAACGCGCGCACAAGCCCGAAACGAGCAAACCAAGTCAAAATGGCCGTTCGGTCATTTCGACGAACACGTGGTGCGCGGCTCAGAAAATCTCCTGAAACGCACACCAAACGAACTCGGAATCGGCCCAAAATTTACCCATGCGCTCTAAACAATGTCTAGATCCTAGAAAATGTACTCCCGCGTCGATTCTAGGTCCGTGGCGGAAACGCACACGCACTTAGAATCGGCGACGACGAAAAGCCCCAAATTCGCCCGAAACGCCCGTTTCTCCGCGACGCGGCTTCTCGTGTCCGAACGGAGACACACACTCACCCTCAAGACACCCGACAACGTCTACCTAGGTCCATCTAACCTAGGGCATCACCCAAAATTGGGCCAAATTCGGATTCCACCCGAAATTGACACAAAACCTAATGTTAAAGTCTCCAAACACTACCCAACTAGTTCCAACTTCCTCCCACGGGTAGTCTAAGGGTCTAGGAAGGTTCTAAAATATTAATTACACTATAAAAGAGTAATTACAAGGGGAAATTTAGGGTTTACCTCTTGGGAGTTGGAATCCCAAGCCAAAATCTCAAGAATGCTCCAAATCCTCCAAATCAAGCTTCCAAGCTCCCAAATCTAGCTCCAACTCCAAATCTAAGCTCTACCCACCTAGGTTGGGGAAGAATGTAGGGTTAGGGTTCACATGAAAGTAAGAAATGGAAGAAAGAAGAGAAGAAAAAGAAGAAAACTTACTTGAGGTGGAAAATTGGAAGAAGAAATGAAGAAGAAGGAGTGGAGAAGAAGAAGAAGTAAAGAAGATGAGAATGTGAAGGAGTGGCTGCTGGTTCACACGGGAATGGGGCTGGAAATAGGGCCGGCCAAGTGATTAAAAGGGTTCCACAAGTCTCCAATGTCCAAAATGTCCTCTACTCACTTGGTTTTGGGTTTCGGGTTCCAAAAGCACTCAAACTAACTCCAAATCTCTCCCACTAACCTTCTAAAAATAAAATAAATATTTCTAAGCCCCAAAATAATTCTCACAAGGGTGTGGGCTGGGTCAGACATGGGTCCACTAGGGTCTGACATGGGTCCAGGCTAGCCAAAATCTTAAAACAATCAATAAAAATATAATACAATCATTAATTAATTATAAATATAATTAATTAAAAATAATACACAATTAACCAAATTAAAAATAAAAAAAAATACCCGGCTCTGGAAATGGGGTGGTGACAAGCCTATCCTCCTTAGAAAATTTCGTCCTCGAAATTTAAAGTCAATCACACTCTCTCTAGGTCAAACCCCCAACAATCACAGTCAAGAAATTCTACCTAAATAACATACAAGATCAGGGTCCTACTGGTCGTGTTATTACAGTCTCAATCGGGGTCACTACACTATCTACCACAGCACAAAGAAAATCTAACAGGTACTAATGAAGCACACCACAGGAATGGAAAAGGACAGGAAGAAGAAATAAGAGACAGACATGCTAACCCGACATCCGTAGCATCGGCCTCCTCGACCGTCAACGCATAAGCCCTGCCCTGCCCTGCTGGGGTGTATCCCTCTGCTGGTGCGGGGCATGATGCTGTGCCACAGATGGCCTAGCTCCAACTCTCTGATCCTGTGCTCCACCCAATGGAGGTGCAGTAGGGCAATCTCGTATCTGGTGAGCAGCGGATCCACAGAACAAACACACCTTCAGCCTTCTCCTACAAACATCCTAAGTGTGTCCTGCCTTCCTGCAGTAGGCACAAGTGGGTACCCTCTGATCCTGACCCTGCTGTGCTGTCTTTTGCATATAGGGACGCTTAGCTGGTCCCGCACTACCACTGGCACTGCCTGAATCATCCCTGCCTCTCTTAGACTTGAGCTCCAAGTCATCCTCTGCTCTCTGAGCATCTCCTACTATCTGCTCAAAAGTCATCTCGCGGTCGCTCCTGGTCAAGGACTTGACTGCCATGACCAAGCCCTTGCGAAACTTTCTCGCCTTGGCTGCCTCACTCAAGCCCTCCACAAATCTGCCCAGACGGCAGAACTCTACTGCGTACTCGTCCACCGTCATGCTCCCTTGGATGAGTGCCTCAAACTGGCTCTCCAAAGCACTGAGCACCACATCTGGGAAAAACTTCTCCTTAAAAAGCCTTTTGAAAGCCTCCCAAGTAAGCCCTGGCGCTGCGATCCTTGTATCTGTGCGATACCACATCAAAGCGAGGTCGAACATCTGACTGCCCGCTGCCTCTATCTGCATGCTGTCTGGAATCTGTGCCAGCCTGAAGATCCCCTCGATCTGCTCTATCCAGTCATCCGCGTACAGGATCCCTTCTGTACCACGGAACTCCTTGGGTCGCATCCTCTGAAAGTCGATAATACTGCCCGGCCTCGGATGCTGAATCTGATCTGCCTGTGGCTGAATCTGTGCTACCCTATCCACTGCTGTCATGGCCACCTGGTGGGCGTTCTCAATGCCCAGCCTCATCACATCCACCTGACGGTGCTGCGCGTCCATCATCTCCCTGAAGAACGCAAACAACTGCGTGGCATCTACTGAAGCAGGAAGTGGTGGAGGAACCACCGGAACGACTGGGGTAGTCCTCGGATCGACAGGTGAAGGAGGATCCCCGAAAGAAGCAGATGCTCCCTCAACCGCAGGAGTGGTGAGTGGAGCGGTAGCAGCTGCCTGAATACAAGCTGGACGAGAGGTAGCAGACCTCTCAGTGGCAACTGCTGGAATGGTACGATGGGATCGTGTCTTCGGAGGCATCCTGAACACAGATCAAAAGAAGTCAATATGGTGCAAGATACGATATCATCAAAGAAGGACAGTAATATTTCAAAAGAAAGCAATTTCAGAATAATTAGATTGGAATTATTCCTAGTCGTGATTGAGTACACTCTCATCCTAGATCCTAGATCCTATAGAAGGCTCGCAGCAGTACAACTAAGTTGTTGTACCACCACGACATCGCACTAATTATGAATCGAGACCTGCATGGGCCGCCACCAAAAATGTGTCACGACCCGTACCCGGAAAATCGGGCATGAGTCGTGGGTACGTCCAGCCTACGCCGCAGCATCGGCGGTAGAACGCTGTCTAGGTCAACTAACTAAATAATAATCTCACACAAAAATTGGCCATGACCTCTCCAAAAGGAGGGCAACCACACAAACAATATAAACCTGTCAATATCTCAACTCCAAACGGAGGAGCAATATCATAATGATAATCACAATATACTCAATCACGAATCTAAGCACGATAAGATAACACAGAGATCTAACAACTATAAAGTCTAACCAACAACAACTACTACAACAACCACAACATCAATAATAATAATAATACATCCAAAATAATATACAAACAAGGTCTCAATCCAAACCGGAGACAAATCCGGTGCTAAAAGCTAATAAAAACAACAACAAGGTCTCAGTGATCCCGGCTACCAACCCGGAAATTACCTCTAAACTAGAGGGTCCCTGTCTGCACCATCGACAGGCTCAGGTCCATAAAACGTCGGACACCAATCCTCCGGATACTCTGGAAAAATATGTCCAGTCAGGACTGGAGCAAGTACATCTCTAACAGCAGTTCCATTTAAATAAAAAAAAACTATAAAACAGTTATAGCAAGTAGCAAGAAGAATGAAGCAAGTATGAAACAAGAAAATATGTATAACTGGTGCATAAAGGTAAAGATGCATGGATATCAGAGCAAGATAGTAATAACTGCAAGATACAAGAAATCTGCACTAAGAGTAAGTCTGTGCACATGAACGTATAGTGAGTCCAGCATGGAAAATATATAGTGAGTCAAGTTCAGAAACATGTAAGTGAGACAAGTCGAGAAATGCATGAGAGTCCAAACTATAAAGAATGAACTCGGTGTCTTTGAAATACTTGTTTCGATATGTAAACGGCTAGGGGTAAGTACGGCTCACCGCGCACTGGGTGCGCGGCTGCTATCATTCCAGATTAGACCAGAGGGAGTGATTCCTGATGATGCCAGATAGGAATGTTTACATGTCTACTCGAGTATTTCCCCGCCCCGACTAATACAAGTGGATCCAAGACCCGACACGCAAATCAAGATGAGTCCAGTCTGAACATGAATGATGCCTGTAGGTGATGCCAGTAGTGATTCCAGAATAGAGGCCAGAAACATGAAATGTACGTGTCGCAAGTAAATAAATCCAGTAATACCAGTCAGTGTCCCGTATTGTGCCAGAATAATCAGATGATACTATACTAGAAGCTGAATCATAATAATCATCAGATAATGAAAACTATCAGAGAATGTACTCGCCTGACGTCCTGAGCAACTGGCGATCCAAACCGGTGTCGCAAGGACCTAATACGAAAAACAAGGTTAAACAGGGTTCTAATGAGTTAAACAGATATAAAATAACTAAAAATAGGCTTCTAGGGTCTTTTTAGGTCAAACGGGTCAAACCGGTGAAATCTGGGTCAAAAAGTCAACTCTGGGTCAAAACTAGGTCAAAAGTTGACTTTGGCGGTCAACCGAGTCAACTACGGTCAAGTCTGGGTCAAACTAGGGTGCTCCTGAAATTCTAGGTCAAACCGAGGTCATTAAGCTAGAAAACTCACAAACTCGCCTCCTTGAGATACCGGGATACCCTCGGTATCCTATACCTCAACCTAGGCTATATACCCCGCCTATACCCTCTAAAACTTATGCTAGCACGCGTAAATATATACACATATGCATATAAAAATCACTCCAATAATATTCCTAGGTTATTGCTCAAAAACCCCGCTTGAAACCCAATACCTTGGTTATCTTAAGGTATTGAAATACCTCGGTATCTCAAGGTATTGAGATACCGCTCTAAACTCAACCCGACTACCCCTCTAGCTAGCTAACTATGCATAAACATATATATCTAGCTATAATCTAGGCTAAAATATAGATATCTAATACATATAGGCATATACCTAGGTATCTACACCCAATACCTTACCTTACCTTACCCTCAAATATATATATATATCTATACCTAGATATCTAACTATCTATCTAGCTATGTATATATCTATATATATATCTATGCATATAGATATGGATATCTAACTATCTATCTAATATTTAGCTATCTATCAATCTATCTATCTATCTAAATATTTACCTATCTATGTTTATGTCTATCTATCAATCTAAGTATCTAACTATCTATCTAATATTTACCTATCTAGTTATCTATCTAACTATCTAACTAGCTATTTATTATCTATTTATATCTAGGCATCTATCTATTTATTTATCTAACTATGTATCTGTATACCTATTTACCTATCTAGAGATATCTATTGATCTATCTAACATATGCCTATTTATCTATCTATGCATCTATCTAACTAATTATCTATAATATCTATTTACCTATCTACCTAACTATAGATATCTATCTATTTACCTAACTATCTATGTATCTCTTTACCTATGTATCTATCTAACCATCTATGTACCTATTTAACTATCTATCTAAATATCTAACAATCAATCTATCTATATATATATATATATATGCATACCCTCTCTCTCGCATTGCTCCTCACCTTGCTGCTGCTCCTGCTGCTGCAAACTGCTGCTGTGGCTGCTATGCTGCTGCTAGAGCTGCTGGTTATGCTGCTACTGCTGCTCCTTGCTGCTGCACCTGCTGCTGGTGCAGCTGCTTGCTGCTGCTGCAGCTCCCTGCTGCTGGTCCTGCCCCCCCTCTCTCATCTCACATACACACACACACACCCCTATATATATATACATATATATATATATACATATATATATATCTATATATATATAACTAGATATCTATATATACATTCACACTCATCTACACACTCTAACACATACA
This sequence comes from Iris macrosiphon, assembly GCA_036927795.1. NCBI lineage: Eukaryota > Viridiplantae > Streptophyta > Magnoliopsida > Asparagales > Iridaceae > Iris > Iris macrosiphon. Next base: position 100,165,263 of record JAYESA010000004.1, read on the forward strand.
CTAGCACACTCACACACTAATACACACACACACACTCACAACACTATCAACACCCACACACAAGCACACACATATATCTATACATATATAAACACACATCTATATATATATACACACATATATATCTACACTCATATATTTATATATATATACACATACACACTCACACACTCAAACATAAATACATATACCCTAACACACACTCACACTCACACACCCTCACACACACTCTCACACACACTCTCACAAACACACAATCCCACACACAAACACTCCTACATATATATATAAATATATATACATATATACATAAACTCATATATATATACCTATAAACACTCACTCACACTCACACACACTCACCTACACACTCACACAAGCACTCACTCACACACACTCACCTACACACATACACTAGCACATAGATATAAATACACACACATATAAATAGAAATATATATATATATATATATAGAAACACACACCAACATATATATATAAATATATAAATATAGACACAAACACTAACACAACACAACACACAACAACACACAACCCACACGCCCCATACACGCCCAACGATCCTGACACTCACCAACACCCTAAAATATATATAATATAACTCAAAAACTCTAGCACACACTCCCCGATACTAACCCAATGCGCGCACAAGCCCGAAACGAGGAAACCAAGTTGAAATGGCCGTTCGGTCATTTCGACGAACACGTGGTGCGCAGCTCGGAAAACCTCCTGAAACGAACACCAAACGAACTCGGAATCGGCCCAAAATTTACCCACGCACTCTAAACGATGTCTAGATCCTAGAAAATGTACTCCCGTATTGATTCTAGGTCCGTGGCGGAAACGCACACGCACTTAGAATCGGCGACGACGAAAAGCCCCAAATTCGCCCGAAACGCCCGTTTCTCCGTGACGCGGCTTCCCGTGTCCGAACGGAGACACACACTCCCCCTCAAGACACCCGACAATGTCTACCTTAGTCCATCTAACCTAGGACATCACCCAAAATTGGGCCAAATTCGGATTCCACCCAAAATTGACACAAAATCTAATGTTAAAGTCTCCAAACACTACCCAACTAGTTCCAACTTCCTCCCACGGGTAGCCTAAGGGTCTAGGAAGGTTCTAAAATATTAATTACACTATAAAAGAGTAATTACAAGGGGAAATTTAGGGTTTACCTCTTGGGAGTTGGAATCCCAAGCCAAAATCTCAAGAATGCTCCAAATCCTCCAAATCAAGCTTTCAAGCTCCCAAATCTAGCTCCAACTCCAAATCTAAACTCTACCCACCTAGGTTGGGGAAGAATGTAGGGTTAGGGTTCACATGAAAGTAAGAAATGGAAGAAAGAAGAGAAGAAAAAGAAGAAAACTTACTTGAGGTGGAAAATTGGAAGAAGAAATGAAGAAGAAGGAGTGGAGAAGAAGAAGAAGTGAAGAAGATGAGAATGTGAAGGAGTGGCTGCTGGTTCACACGGGAATGGGGCTAGAAATAGGGCCGACCAAGTGATTAAAAGGGTTCCACAAGTCTCCAATGTCCAAAATGTCCTCTACTCACTTGGTTTTGGGTTTCGGGTTCCAAAAGCACTCAAACTAACTCCAAATCTCTCCTACTAACCTTCTAAAAATAAAATAAATATTTCTAAGCCCCAAAATAATTCTCACAAGGGTGTGAGCTGGGTCGGACATGGGTCCACTAGGGTCTGACATGGGTCCAGGCTAGCCAAAATCCTAAAACAATCAATAAAAATATAATACAATCATTAATTAATTATAAATATAATTAATTAAAAATAATGCACAATTAACCAAATTAAAAAAAAATACCCGGCTCTGGAAATGGGGTGGTGACAGCCTATCACTTCATCAGTATATCGGCTAGCACCTAAGGAGTTAGTGGAGTTGAAGGAACAAGTTGATGATCTTTTGGAGAAGGGTTTTATTCGGCCCAGTGTTTCACCTTGGGGAGCACCCATATTATTTGTGCCAAAGAAGGATAGAACAGTACGGTTGTGCATTGACTACAGGGCACTAAATACTGTGACCATCAAGAACATGTATCCCTTACCACGCATTGATGATCTATTTGGTCAATTGAGTGGTGCTAGGGTATTCTCAAAGATTGACCTTAGATCCGGCTATCATCAGATCAAAGTAAGGAAGAAGGATATACCGAAGACAGCTTTCAAGACCAAGTATGGACATTATGAGTTCTTGGTAATGCCGTTTGGTTTAACCAATGCGCCAGCAGTATTTATGAGTTTGATGAACAGAGTCTTTCATCAGTTCTTGGATAAATTTGTGGTTGTGTTCATTGATGACATTCTAGTATATTCCAAGAGCCACGAAGAGCACGAGGAGCATCTCAGAATCGTGTTAGAGACCTTGAGACAGGAAAAGTTATATGCCAAACTCAGTAAGTGTGAGTTTTATATGGATAAAGTACCTTTCTTGGGACATATCATCTCAGGAGAAGGACTTTCAGTTGATCCAGAGAAGGTTGCTGCAATAGAGACTTGGCCTACACCCATATCAGTTGCAGAGGTGAGAAGTTTTCTCGGACTTGCGGGATATTACCGAAGGTTTGTAGAAAATTTCTCAAGGATTTCAGAGCCTATGACGAAGTTGACACGTAAGGACCAGGAGTTTACATGGACAGAAGACTGCCAGAAGGCCTTTGAAGAATTGAAGAGAAGATTGACAACAACACCTGTCTTGACTCTTCCTTCAGGGTCAGAAGGTTTTGTTGTTTACAGTGATGCATCAGGTAGTGGACTAAGATGTTATTTGATACAACATGACAAAGTTATTGCTTATACATCAAGACAGTTGAAGGTCCATGAGAAGAACTACCCAACACATGATCTGGAGCTAGCAGCAGTTATATTTGCACTGAAGATTTGGAGGCACTATCTTTATGGAGAGAAGGTAGAAATCTTTACTGATCACAAGAGTATGAAGTATGTATATACTCAGAGGGAGCTCAACATGAGGCAGAGACGTTGGCTGGAATTGATGGTAGACTTTGATATAGATCTGCAGTATCATCCGAGAAAGGCGAATGTCGTAGCAGACGCACTCAGCAGGAAGCCTACGGCTTATTTCTTGACGATACAGCCTGAGTTATTGAGAGATCTACAGGAGCTTCAGATATAGGTTATTTTACCAGGACAGAGTGGATTGCTGGCCAATCTCGAAGTTAACTCGTCACTTATGGAAAGAATTAAAGAGGCATTTCCCACCGATGCTAGATTCCGAAGACTCAAAGAGAGGACAGAATTCGGCATGCAGACAGGACTTCGCATACATGAAGACGGGACATTAAGGTTTGGGAATCGCCTGTATGTTCTAAATAGAGAATTGAGACAGGAGTTAATGACTGAAGCACATAGCTCTATGTACTCTGTTCACCCAGAAGGAACTAAGATGTACCGAGACTTGAGGCAGTATTACTGGTGGCATGGAATGAAAAGGGAGATTGCAAGATTTGTGGCTAAATGTTTAGTTTGTCAGCAAGTAAAGGCCGAGCATCAGAGGACTGCAGGTATGTTACAGCCACTTCCTATAACAGAATGGAAGTGGGAATATATCACGATGGATTTTGTCACAGGATTTCCAAGAAGCCATAGCGGAAGAGATGCAGTATGGGTTATCGTGGATAGACTCACTAAATCGGCACACTTCTTGCCATTTAGAGTTGGACAGTCCATAGAGGTACTAGCCGACATATATATGCGATAAATTGTCAGATTACATGGAGTGCCGGTTAGTATTGTATCAGATCGAGATTCGAGATTTACATCTCATTTTTGGTGAAGCATGCAAGAGAGTCTTGGCACCAGACTCAAATTCAGCACAGCTTACCACCCACAGACAGATGGTCAATCGGAGCGCACGATTCATATCTTGGAGGATATGTTATGATCGTGTATGCTAGACTTTGGAGGATCTTGGGAAGATCATTTACACTTGGTGGAGTTCTCCTACAACAACAGTTATCAGGCCAGCATTCCGATGGCACCATTCGAGGCATTATACAGAAGGAAGTGCAGATCGCCAATATGTTGGAGTGACGTTGGTGAACGTCAAATACTGGGTCCAAAATTGATAATGCAGATAGTGGAGAAGGTAAACCAAATTCAGAATCATCTTCGAGCAGCTCAGGACAGACAGAAGCATTGGGTTGATACGCACAAATGTCCCCTAGAGTTCAAAGAAGGAGAGCACGTATTCCTAAGGATTTTGCCCACTCGAGGTACTATCAGATTTGGGAGCAGAGGCAAGTTGAGCCTGTAACGCCCCGCTTCGCGCCGGCGTTATATATCAAGGTGAGTGGGTAGAACTTCGTTCTCTGATTCTTGTACGCCTTAATAATAACCTGAGTTTTTGCTTGCAATATTTTCTTAAGAGAATGATAGAACCTGCCTTGCATGTTAATGAACGAACTCACCTAGCTTGTCTTTGAATCAATGTCTGCTTAACGAGAATCCTGAATCGCCTGCTTAGAGTGCATGAACATGTTCACTATCATCTATGCTTCGAGAGAACCATACTGTGCCTGAACGTGTTCAAGTGATAAGTCGGATTGCCCCGCAACAATGAGTGTATTCTGATGGTTCGTCTCGTCTGCATACTAGAGTTTATTTGATAGTGTTTCATGCATTCGCATGCGGTCGGACAATGGCTTTTGGTGGAGAGCTGAACTGCATGCGTCATAGCCACCATGGGTCACAGCTGCCATTAGCATCAGAGAATGAGTCATTGGTATGCTGTTCCACCATCTGCTGATCCTGAGATACTCGGGGACTGCCCTGCATATAGCTAAGTTATTGTGTTGGCTTAGATAGTAACTGCCCCCAAGAATGTGCATCGTGTGTCTAGCTATGCATCAGACCCTCGAGTCGCACGAGATACGCTACGCACACCCTGGAACATGAACGGTTTGCTTGCTTGCATATTCAATATGAAACTCTGTTTCCAAACATGTTTCCAAACAAGTAAATCGACTCTGCTAGAACTGCATGAAACGAACCTAGGTAAAACTAGAAAGATCACTAGTAATGTAATGTTTTATAACATAATTACTTAGTGCCTGTTTGAGTGAATGCTTGTTTCTGTTCAGTTGATTTATCTCACCAGTACTTGTATAAAGTGCTGACCCACCAACAATTTACTTGTTTCCAGGTACTGGATCGTTCGAGGGAGCGATAGGCGTGCCACAGTCCCGAAGACCCGGAAATCCTGGTTTCGATTGTTGCCCCAAGAATGCTATCGTATAAGGGGGCATAATGTATGGAACGAACGTGTGCCTTTGCTAAAGGAAACCCAAGTTGCCTCGATTGTCCCGAACACTCAGTTGGCTAATGCATTGCATTGCAACAAGTCCCTTTCCGCTGCTAACTCGATTGATGCGATGATAGCCAACTATCAACTTAAACGATTGGCCTTGCACGGGCGCAACCCCAGGCCCGTGCGGCATCACGTCCCCCGAAAGCTCGAATGGGCCATTCGCTTGGCTCCCTTTCTCCCTCGCACCCGCGGGACAGGCGCGGTGATTCGCGTCCGGCGCGCCGAGGCACGGTGATTCATGTCCGGTTCGTTAATTCCCGGCCGCACGGGGCGGGGCAGGGCGGAGCGGCGGCCCGGGCGGGTCCGGGGCGTGACAGAATGGTATCAGAGCGGAATCGATTCTCTGGCCCAAACCGTTGCTATGACTCTGAGATATTATCGATATGGTTTTGCAAAGAGCGTTCCATACAATAAGTCCATAGATATTCTCAAAGTGCAAAATGTTTCCTGAACTTGAATTGCTTGATTGTTTCGATTGAGTACGGCGAGGGACGGCACTATCGCTACTCGGGATATCGAGAAGTTTATCCTTGAAGTTTCGAGGACGAAACTTTTTGTTGGTTGGTAAGTATGTAACGCCCCGCTCCGCGCCGACGTTATATATCAAGGTGAGTGGGCATAACTTCGTTCTCTGATTCTTGCACGCCTTAATAATAACCTGAGTTTTTGTTTGTAATATTTTCTTAAGAGAATGATAGAACCTGCCTTGCATGTTAATGAACGAACTCACCTAGCTTGTCTTTGAATCAATGTCTGCTTAACGAGAATCCTGAATCGCCTGCTTAGAGTGCATGAACATGTTCACTATCGTCTATGCTTCGAGAGAACCATACTGTGCCTGAACGTATTCAAGTGATAAGTCGGATTGCCCCGCAATAATGAGTGTATTCTGATGGTTTGTCTCGTCTGCATACTAGAGTTTATTTGATAGTGTTCCATGCATTCGCATGCGGTCGGACAATGGCTTTTGGTGGAGAGCTGAACTGCATGCGTCATAGCCACCATGGGTCACAGCTGCCATTAGCATCAGAGAATGAGTCATTGGTATGCTGTTCCACCAGCTACCGATCCTGAGATACTCGGGGACCGCCCTGCATATAGCTAAGTCATTGATTTGGCTTGGATAGTGACTGTCCCTAAGATTGTGCATTGTGTGTCTAGCTTTGCATCTGACCCTGGAGTCGCACGAGACACGCTGCGCACACCCTGAAACATGAACGGTTTGCTTGCTTGCATATTCAATATGAAACTCTGTTTCCAAACATGTTTCCAAATAAGTAAATCGACTCTGCTAGCGAACTGCATGAAACGAACCTAGGTAAAACTAGAAAGATCACTAGTAATGTAATATTTTATAACATAATTACTTAGTGCCTGTTTGAGTGAATGCTTATTTCTGTTCAGTTGATTTATCTCACCAGTACTTGTATAAAGTGCTGACCCACCAACAGTTTACTTGTTCGCAGGTACTGGATCGTCCGAGGGAGCGATAGGCGTGCCACAGTCCCGAAGACCCAGAATCCTGGTTTCTATTGTTGCCCCGAGAATGCTATCGTATAAGGGGGCATAATGTATGGAACGAACGTGTGCCTTTGCTAAAGGAAACCCAAGTTGCCTCGATTATCCCGAACACCCAGTTGGCTAATGCATTGCATTGCAACAAGTCCCTTTCCGCTGCTAACTCGATTGATGCGATGATAGCCAACTATCAACTTAAATGATTGGCCTTGCACGGGCGCAACCCCAGGCCCGTGCGGCATTACGTCCCCCGAAAGCTCGAACGGGCCATTCGCTTGGCTTCCTTCCTCCCTCGCACCCGTGGGACGGGCGCGGTGATTCGCGTCTGGCGCACCGAGGCACGGTGATTCGTGTCCGGTTCGTTAATCCCGGCCGCACGGGGCGGGGCAGGGCGGAACGGCGGCCCGTGCGGGTCCGGGGCGTGACAGAGCCCGCGGTATATCGGGCCATTTGATATTCTAGAGTGCATTGGTGAGGTGGCTTATCGTCTTGCATTACCTCCATCCTTAGAGGGAGTACATGATGTATTCCACGTCTCACAGCTGAGAAGGTACGTGACCGACCCAATTCACGTAGTCGATCATTCAGAGATCGCAGTGGGCCCAAGCTTGAGATATGAAGAACAACTAGTTGGCATCCTCGACTACAGTAAGAAGACATTGCGAGGACAGACAATTAGACTGGTTCGTGTAGCTTGGAAACATCATTCTCCTGGCGAATCGACCTGGGAATTGGAGGATAGTATACGTTAGCGTTATCCTCACTTGTTCACGGATGCAGTTATCACCTAAACATTCTTGTAATTTCCATTGTTCTTTCCTTTAGTAGTTTATTCTTTGATTGCGAGGATGCAATCCTCTTAAGGGGGGTAGATTGTAAATACCCTGATTTTTTAGAATATTTAATATAATTTTTCCCAATTTTTTGATACTTTTCTGGAATTAAAACTTAGGAATTTGTGATTAAAAGTTTTTTTATATGTCGTTAATTGATGATAAAATATTATGGAAAAAATATTTTATGGTATAAAATGAAAAACCGGACATAGGGTAATTTTTTGTGAATTTATTGGACTCGAAAAACAGTTTTAAAGCCCCCAAAACCAACGTAGATTTAAACCTAATTAAATCTGACTAAACCCGGTTCACTTGAACCAAAATAAATCGAACCAAACCGCTATCTGAACCGAACCAACCCAGCGTAGCGGGTCGGGTCGGATCCATGAAACCCGATCCAAACCCGAAACCCGACCGAACCCTAAATCCCTCGTCGGATTCACTGTAGCAGCCCTATTTAATGCCCTCGGCTTCCGTACCCCACCCCGCCGCCAGACCTCTCTCCCCCTCTCATCTTGCCGCCGCCACCGTTCTACTGATCCCCAGCCGTCTATCTCCGCCTCACTCTCGATCCCGAACCCCCACGGCCTTTACCGCCTCCACAAACCTCCCGCCGCCTTACTCCAGATCCATCTCCGCCGCTCCCCGACTGCCTCGCCGTCGATCTCCCCCGCTCAGACGTTGACCACCACCCGCAGAACTCCATCGCTCCGCCCTCGACGGACCATCACCCTCGTCTCCCTCTTTCTTCGCCTCGAGCACAGCAGCCCGACCCCGCTCCCCTCCGCAGCAGCGGCCAGGCGAGCCGCCTCCGCTCAGCCCGACGAGCCACCCTCCGCCGACCAGTACGGCCAGCCTCCATAAAGCCCTAGGCACAGTCGCCCTGACCAGGACACGGTTCGTGTCATGAGACACAGCGGACACAGGACCAGGACACGAAGCAGATGACCCGGACACGTGAAAGTCAGATTCACGGAGCCCTGTTCAGGTAGCGTTTTCTCTCTCCTCATAATTCTATTTTTAATTCCGTCTGTTGCAACGCGTAGAATGTATAACCCTCTCGATGCCCGTGCAACCTGCTCGGTGTGTCGCGTCCTGTGGTGATCGCACACCGCGATCCAAAAATAGGAAAACCAACGCCCTGTTTCACCCCGAAACTGAGTGCGCCCTGCCAAACGGGATGATTTGGTCGCATGCGGTCTTTACCGAAACGTGCGCGTCGTTGATACGGACGTGTGGGATTTTGCAGATGTTAATTTGGATGTGCGTGCACACCGGAATCAACGCGTATCCACCGACAACGCCCCGTATCCGCCTATTCTAGAATACGCTGTAACTTTGTGTACACATATTGGATCGAGACAAAACTTGCGCCATCGGACTCATAGCAATACTCTGGTCCTGTGACCCAAGTTTGGTTCGATTCTGAGAACGTTGACAAAATCGCGTATCGTGGGCCCCACAAGCTCCACTTGACGGACAATTTTGTGATCGGCTCATCGGAATCCAATTCTGGAAGTTCCGTTGAGTTTGTATCATCGTTCCTGACCTGTTGACACTGAGTTTGATGAATTTGGAGACCTTTGACCCTGACCCACTTTTTGGTGCAAAGTGGCCCACATATGGACCCCGCTTTGGCCCGAAAATGTCATTTTTGCCCTTGTGTCCAAATTGGACCTAAGGACAGACGTTTCTAGCTATTTGATATTTTCTGAGACTGTTGGTGATATTTATTACAACTTTTGGAGGAGTAGATATTCAAACCCCAAGCAAGTGTACCTTGCCAAACCCTGCAGCTTTGCTACTTATTTTTTTGACTTAGTTATACATCAGTAGGCAAGTATACCTTTCCACCTTTACATTTCTTGTTGCATATTTCCTTGCTTATTTATATTACTGTGCATGCTTAACCTAGGATCGTGTGACTTACTTAGCATCCGATTATTAGTCAGGTGCCAACACCGTACGCGTTGTTGTGTATGTCATCTAGAGATGGACATTCATGACCCCTTTACATTCTCGTACTTGTCTTATCGAGTACATTATACCCAGGACACTTGACACTATACATGAGACAGGATCCTTCTGAGATATTCATGGTGATTCTGTATAGGATACAGACTTCTGACAGAGACATTATACTCTTGGATACTCTATGACTTACTGCATTAGCTATGATCTTGCATGCCATGTACATGAGACGTTATGCACATGAGATGTGTGATTACATTGGGTGGGGAGAGACACACAGGTTACAGGCTGATTACATATATATCCCCTACTACTGTGAGGCACAAGACTCTAAAACCCGAGCTTGGCCCATTAGTCATTATTACTGCTACTGGCTCCCCGACACAAAGCTTGTAGTGACTCAGCCTGAGTACTCGTGATGCTCTCATCTTGCATTTTCACATAGATGGTTATATAGCTTACCCTATTTATTTCATTACTTGCTGTACTGCATTTATTTTGGCTTGTATTATCTGTACCTTGTTATGTCCCCTGAGGACCTGGATCCGGATTATGTCCCCAGGATTTGCAGACGAGATTTATCCCGAGGTATACGGGACAACAGCAGTAGCAGGAGTAGAAGCAGATACATGATCTGTACCGACACTCGAGGATGAGATGCTAGCTGAAGACTTTTCCTGAGCATCCATGTTATATGCTCAGTATTTATTTTATTCAGTCATTTATATTTTGGTCTGTTGAACCATTGTATCAGATTTTATTGGGTTGTTCCCCAAAGCACTTTGTGAGACTGTTTGATGATTTACATTTCTTATATCTGTGGATCATATTTTATCTTATGTGGATGAGATTAGTTGTGCCATGTTGTCGTAGACTTTGTTTTACAGCTTAAGTACGCCTTGATGGATCCATTAAATTGGGGTTGTCCATCGATGCGTGCTGCTGGCCATTGCTACGTGTCTAGTCCCTCGGTATTTTGGGATTGGGGCGTGACAGTATCATATTGAATAATGTACACATACTAAATATGTATATATATACCTTATTGAATAATATATGCATACGCGTACGAGTATGTGTATGCAATACTGGGTTCACCGACATGGGTCGTACAACGCACATTACATAAACTATCATGAAATGACCTGCTAACCTAATACCATTCATACACGTACACATAGAATCACGAGAGGGCAGTTCGAACCTGTGCGCTAGCGTGCACGTGCATGAGATCGACGATGACTACGACGATGGTGACGATGATGATGATGATGATGATGATGATGATGGTGATGATGATGATGATGGTGGTGGTGGTGGTGGTGGTAATGATGATGGTTATGATAAACAGGGATGGCCGGATGAGAGCTCAGGCGAGGAGGAGATCAGGTGACGCTTAACGAGGCTGACGGGGTTGCTCCAATCCAGGTTATGGTGTCGATAAGGGAGGAGAGAAGAAGAGAACGGGGTCAAGGTTCAGGTCCGGGCGGAGGAAGGAGATCCGGTGGAGGAGATGGATTCAGGCTAGTCTCGTGGGGAGGTCAGCAGGCGGGCTCAGGTGATGTCTGGGCGGAGAACGGCGGGGTGGTTGATGGGAGGCAGGAACAGCGGGTCGTGAGGGATGTTGGGGGGGAGAAGGTTCAGCGGGTTCAGGCGGGATTTGAGTAGTTCACCGGTGGTGGCATGCTGTCGGGTGATGCTTAAACGTAGGATTTTGGCGAGTTGGCTGTGATGTTCAGTCGACGGAGGATGGGTGGTCGAGGAGGCCGGCGGGTTGTGGAGGAGAACGGAGAGGGAGATGAAGTGGGGCTGTGGGGGAGAAGGAGGTCGAGGTAGTCGTCGAGGAAGCTATGGTGGCCGAAGGGAGTTAGGGCACTGGAGAGGATGACGAGGAGGTCGAGTGGCTGCTGGAAAGTCTGGCCGGGTCAGAGGTAGTTGCATCGACGGCTCTGTAGTGATCACCGGAGGCTGCCAGCGTGGGCTTTCGGTCGAGTTATATATATATATATGTGTGTGTGTGTGTGTGTGTGTGTGTGTGTGGTGAGGATGGCTCCATTTGAATGAGTGGCCTAGATTTAATATAAAGGGGAATATCAAACCAAAAAGTAGGAGAAATGGAGAGGGTTGAACGGTCAAAGGGAGAGGGAGGTATTTTCTTTATGTGCTTGACCAATAGGATGGTGACACATCATTGTACCTTTGCAATAAAGTCCCTAATAATTGGAAAATTGCACAGAAAGTGGAAATTGGGATTAAATGAGAGAAAATACCATGTTTGGTGTGATATAGTGGATAAAAAGGGTGTGTAGTGTTTAGTATGAGTCTTGAGGGTGTGAATGGGGATTTGGTTTGGTGTTGGGTCTAGTTTTGGGTCAAGTTGGGTCCTTACATCAATTTAATTAAATTTAATATAAATGGTGTTCTAAAATTAATTGGAAGTACATGAGATTAAAATTAGGTGGGACACAAGTATCATGGACGTAGAAGACTCAGAGTAGAATATTGTCATAATTTGGGTTGCATAAAATGGGTCAAGATTGTGTCTCCAATTTCGATTGGAACGCACAAGGATACAAAGTTAAATTTATTTAGAATTAAATATAAACGTCTGTAACGAATATTGTGTGACTAAAATGAAGCACAATAGAGCATACTTATGAGTTACACAAAGGTCAGGATGGAAGGCGGGCACGTATAGGACAATGGTGTAAAATTTGTTGGAAGGCAAAAGCTAGGGTAGCGCTCCAAATATCGAAGCAACGGTAAGACGCAACAATTAAATAAAATCACGATAATTAATTATAATCCTCAATATTTAATCCCGAATAATACAAATTAAAATTATAACCCTATATTTCAGTCAGAGGTTCAACTAGTGGGCTTCTAGGTCTAGTCTACTAACTTATGCATTAATGAACACTATATATAATACTCATATATATATACACATATCATGCAATTATTTAAAATAAATACACACAATACCTATAATATATAAAATGACAAAAATACCCCTATTTTTAGGATGTGGTAGTGACAACTAATATCTAAACTAACTTACTAACACCAAGTGATATCCTTGTTATATGCTAAGTTAACTTTAACTCTAATTGACACAGACCTATACTGATACTCATTGTTATTGTTGCAACTAATACTCCCAACTGTCAACAACACATGAACACATAACAGTATATATATATCCTTGATACACACTTAGGTGATCAACTCCCTATACTTGGACTTGGCACTTCAAGACTTACCCTAACTCCACAAGTTCACTAATGCAGGGAATCCCCTGCCCCTTTCCAAGCCTATACATACTACTATTTAGGAATTCTACTTGCAGTCCTACCATCCAACTAATTGTCACTGAACTAATATTTGCAGTTCTCTGCACTTTCCATCTTTTCTTACCTGATCCTGAATATAAGTGTGTCCAAAAGCTCACTGGTACATCACTTACCTTGTCACTGATATTTGTTCTCAGATATCCCCAAGCTGGCCACACTGATGCACCAACCCCCTTGAAGTTGCTACTGACTCTGTTGCATCAAATAATGCTCAATACACTGACCCATGGTCAGTAACCTGAGCCCCTCTTTTCTTACTCACTACAGTACCTGTAGTTGATTGTAATTGCATTCAACTCTCAACTATGATACCCCAAGGTTCATATCCCCTATTACAATATCTGATACTTAACATATCAATTTCCCCAATATTGTATCTACTGTAACAACTTGCCCGACAGCTCAACCTCACCTCACTATACTTAATACATTGCCCTTACTCCCCATGTATGAATGTTGCTGCTGATCTGATGTGTACTGATACACAGCTGCTGCCGCTGTTCTTCTTGCCACATTTCCTTTACTAACCCGAGCATCACTTCCATCTTGCCCATGAACACAACAGTTAGACACACACACACACATACGAACACAATACACTTTAGTATTTAGGAACATAGTATTTCCTGACACTAACACTGCCAATGCTACAATACAATACATATTGATATACACATACAACATATCTAATATATATGTCCACACACACACACACACACACACATATATATATATATATATATATATATATACTTATATAAAAACTTATACTATATACTTTTTATATATATATAAACACTTATACTATATACTTATATCTATATAATACAATATAGACATATAATCAAACACAAAGAGCATATACTTAGGAAAATCATGATACACACCCAATTGAGGAGTTAAAATCCTAATTTTTTCACAATAATCATTTCTACATATCAAATACTCAAAATAATAACTAATATAACTTGTTACAATAAGAATTGAGGAGTAATTCCTCAAGCACCCAAAATAGAACTCTGTATCACACGGTATCACACCGTATCATGATACGGCCTACTCCTGTCCAATTGTGGACATGTTCCTAGTTCCACAACTCCGATCTAAGTCTAATATAACTAAATTAACGTCATGAGACACACTTGATGTGTCAATCTCATAATTCCTCTTATTTGGACACAAATTATCATGTAGAAATCATAATACACATCCAATTAGCCTAGAACATGTTCCTATAGGTAGCACTATTCTATGGAAGAGTTTTAATGGTCAAATGTATGATTTGGTACCTACAATGAAGGTAAATTCAGAATTTTACCTATCGGGAGATGGATTCCTAATGAATTATTCATACGAACACGCTACGGACACGATCTTCTTGCCAAAGCTTCTTCTCTTACTGCTTCTTGCTATTTTAAGCTCCAATGCTCTTTAAGTGATGAGAATGAGAGAGAATATGAATAAATTGAGAGGGATTGATGGAGGCATGAATAAATTGGGGAAGAATACAATTGGGGATCTAGAATTGAGTGTGCAAATAAAGAAGAGAGAGAGAATGGAAAGACCTATATGGCCGGCCCCTTTTTCCCCCTCTCTAAGTCACAACATAAAGTCTAAGTTGGCCCTCTCTAGCTAATTATGAAAACTAATTAAGGATGACTATTTTGGAAAGTTTCCACACTAATGCAAATTAGCTTAATCCTTCTAATTAATTAGAGGAAATGGGTCTAGTCCATGTTGGGCTCACTAGTTGTTATGACAAGTCTTATAGGGTTCACTAGTGTCAAGTCTAAATAATAGGCTAGCCCACTATAAATAAATAATACAAATTACAATTAAATTAAATAGTACTATGATAATTATTAATCACTAAAAATAAATAGATATTCAAAATAACCAAAATACCCTCATTTGGAAAAGTGAGGGTGACAAATCTATCCCCCTTAGAAAAAATTTATCCTCAAAATTTAAGGAAGGAACCAACTACAACAAACAATCACAATAAGTATGAAAGAATTATACCTCACGGCTCGAACATATAAGGATATCACTCGCGCATCTCGGCTTCTTGCTCCCAGGTAGACTCTCCTGGAGAGTGATACCTCTATGCGACGCATACTAAAGAAATCGTCTGGTTCCGCAGTACCTTCTCCCTGTGATCCAAAATCTCTACATGCTGCTCTGGGTAACTGAGAGTCGAACATACCTCGATCTCTGAGTGATCCAATACATGGCTAGGATTTGCCACGTACCATCTCAGCTGCGACACTTGGAACATGTTTTGCACTCCCTCTATTGCAGGCTACAAGTCTAGTTTGTAGGCCATTGTACCGACCCTCTCAAGAATACTGAATGGTCCGATGTACCGTGGACTAAGCTTTCCGTCTCTACCAAAGTGAATCATGCTCCATGTCGGAAAATCCTCAAGAATACCAGATCGCCCACCTAGCCAAAATACGGCCTTAGCACTCTATCTAATACAAGCGAAATAATGCAAACCAAAAGCTATACCTTAAACTCCAAGGATCTCTAATGGCTATCGGCCCAATGTTGCTGTCTATCCTGCGCCACCCGAAGTCTATCCCTGATAAGCTTTACCTTTTCAGCTGCATCCATGACCATCTCTGGTCCTAATAAGGCTCTCTCACCAACATCATCCTATGATAACGGAGTACAACATATTCATCCATATAGTGTCTCAAATGGTGACATCTTGATACTGGCCTGGTAGCAGTTGTTGTAAACAAACTCTACCAAGTGAAGATGATCCTCCTAAGAGCCTCTAAAATCCAAAACACAGGTGTGTATCATATCTTCGAGAGTCTGGATAGTCCTATCCGACTGTCCGTCTATCTGAGGGTGATATGCGGTACTAAACTTGAGTTGGATGCCCAAGCTAGCCTGTAAACTCCTCCAGATGTGGGATATGAAGCGACTATCTCGATCTGAGACTATGCTCATAGGAACTCCATACAATCTGACTATCATCCGTACATTCATCTTCACGAGCTTCTCTGTAGATATACCAACTTGAATGGCAATAAGTCGGCCGATTTGGTCAACCTGTCAACGATGACCCAAATTACGTCTTTACCTCACAGAGAACGCAGAAGCCCTGATACAAAGTCCATATTCACATGATCTCACTTTCACTCTGGAATGGGTAAAGGATGAAATAATCCACCTGGCCTTTGCCTCTCTGCCTTTACCTGCTGACATACCAAGCATCTGGATATGAAGTGTCACTACCATATTTTCTAGGAAAGGGTATTTTAGTTATTTTATAATTAATTAAATATTATGCATGTTGAATATTTATTTATTGTATTATTTATATATTGTTAGCATGTTATATTTTATTTTAGACTTGTGTTAGTGGACCTAACTAGTTTAGATTAGATCCATGGACCAATATTTTATTCTAGTTAGAATTGAGCCCAATTAGAAGCCCAATAATTAAGAGGATGATTAATTAAGTTAAACCCATTAGACTAGAACCTTCCTTCCTTAATTAATTTCTTCATGAGAGGCCTCAAGAGATATTTTAGACTTTATATGGTAGCTTGAGGAAGGGGGAAGGGGCCGACCTATATAAGGGGGTAAAAACTTTCTCTCTCTTCATTTTTTTTCTATTTTTAATCTCGATCTAGAATTCTCCTCAACCAAAATTTTTTATTCCCACTTCAAATTCTACCCAAATTTCTTCCCAATTTCTTCCTAATTTTCATCGGAGGCCATTAAAGCAAGGATCTACAAGAAGGAGCAATGATCTATAAGTTGGAGGCTCTTTTCACTCAATTTTGGAATTTTAGTGGGAATTTATCTCCCAATAGGTATAATTTAGTTTTTTCTTTTTAATTATACTCTAAATCTATGATTTAATCATTAGAAACTATCCCATATGCTAAGGCTACCCATAGGAATTAGAATTAGGTTCATAGGAGGCCTATGGAGGAAGTTATGTAGAGTTTTGTGTCAATTTTGGGAGAATTCTGAGATTGACATATTTTATGTTTATTAATTAGTTAATTATACTAAATTGACATGCATTTGATTATGTGTGGCTAGTATCATGTCTATAATTGGATAAGTGTAGGCAGTATCCCGACAATTTGGAGATACGAGTTAATTTGGGGGTTTTCTTCCGACACAGAAGTTTGTGCATGTCACATATTGACACGAACACGTAGATATGTAATTAGCTCTTCGTATTGTTCATAATTATTATTTTAGACTTGCTCGTGTCCTTCGGGGTACGTTTGGTTGTGTGGTGGACTCGTATCGCAAGCGTATTATAGATCTAGTGTGATACGGGTGCGATGCACTCCACGTGTTTGTTTTCTTGTATTTTAATAATTGTTTATAGCTATTAGTGATATTTAATTTCATGGTTATGTGTGTGTGTATATATATATATATATATATATATATATATATATATATATATATATATATATATATATATATGTGTGTGTGTGTGTGTGTGTGTGTGTGTGTGTGTGTGTGTGTAGGTGATTATATATATATAGAGAGAGTGGTACATATGTATGTGTATGTATAGATATATTATCTACTTATATATGTTAGTGTTATGTATTTATGTATGTTTATAGATAGATATGTATATATAATTGTGTATATAGTCATGTACTTATATGTTTATGTGTGAATAAGAGTTATATATATATATATATATATATATATATATATATATATATATATATATATATATATATATATATATATATATATATATATATATATATATATATGTGTGTGTGTGTGTGTGTGTGTGTGTGTGTGTGTGTGTGTGTGTGTGTTATTGGATGTGTGTGTCTTTGTGTATATAGTTATATGTGTGTTTGTATAGATGTGTGAGTGTGTGACTATGATCAGTGGCTTTTGTGTGTGTGTGTGTGTGTGTGTGTGTGTGTGTGTGTGTGTGTGTGTGTGTGTGTGTGTGTGCATAGAGTGTGAGTGTGGGTGTGTGCTGTGAGTGAGGGGGATAAAGCATCTAATAAAATACAGAGAACAACATGAAGCATGCAGCAACCTCCACCAATATCAAGTTAAGCTAGCAAGCAGCAGTATACAGCCAAGGCATAGCTGCAAGTGCAGCTAGGGAGCTGCAGCAACAACTGTACTACAACAGAGTAGTCACTGCAAGCAGCAACCTGCAACATAGCAAGCAACCACACCAGGATCAATAAAGCCAATAGCAACCCCAACAAACTGCAGTAACCACTACAACAAACCATTCAGTATCCTGCACCACATTAGCTAGCACATCAAGGCATTAACTAGCACAACATGGACATCAGATTGTAGTAGCACACTGCAGCAAACTGTGCAGCAAGGCAACCACTGCAACTTCCAGTAGCCTGCAGCAACCACTGAATATAAGAGCCAATAGCCAATGCAGAGAGCAGCAGTAGCAGTTTGCAGCAAGAGGAGAAGTGTGCACTACTGAAACTGCAACAGATTCAACATTCTGTATCACCAAAATCATGCAAGAGCAACCATAGCAGTTTCAGCAATGTGCATCAACAGCAAGATGCATCAGCTAGCAGTGTGTGAGTAACCAGCATGAGCAGCAGAGAAGTCATCAACCACAGCAAGAGCAGGGCAGCAACTAGTTGAGACAGAGTGTTAGAGGTAAGTTCATAATCAAGGGATTTACATGGTAGTAGGTGAGTATCAGTAATTATGAATACAAGAAAGTTTAAGTAATGTCAGTTGATGGTTAGTATAGATATTAGTTGTATATGTTAGTATTAGATAGATATTACATGGATTAGTTTAGATATTATTAAGTTGTTAGTTGTTTATTTAGTATTTAGTAAGTGTTAGCTATTCATTTGTTATATTATTTAATATAGATGTTAGTATAAACTAATATATAGATGTTAATTTGTTATTGTTCAAATTAGTTAAGTTATTGTTTAGTTATGTTAGTTTATTGCTAGGTAATATACAGGTTAGTATAGTTAGTTATTTAGTTTAACATGTTAGTTAGTATATGTTATTATTTATTAGTTAGTTAGTTGGTAAATATATACTTTAGTTGGTAGATTGGTATTAGTTAAGGTTAGTTCTATAAGTTTTCCATGAGATATACCAAGGTAATGTCAAGGTATTGGTGGATACTCAAGGTATTGGGTTTGATTATCAAGATGGGTGTGTAGGTGGTGAGATACCGTATTGGTTCAAAGCCAAGGTATCCACTTTGCATATATATATGTATATATATATATATATATATATATATATATATATATTAGTATATTTTTATATCAAAAACTTACGTATCCTGTGATACGGTGCTTGGTTTGTATCTTAGTATCTTAACATAGCTAGTGTGGCCTAAATACATAGTGTATGGACCAAATATCCTAGGGATGAACTCATACAACTTAGAACTAGTTAGTTTGACCTAGAGTTGACCTAGTTTGACTGTTTTGACTTAGAAATGGTTTTTTGACCTAGAAGTTGACTAGTTTAACTCGTTTTTATTCCAAACCTTGTATTAATGCAATATTTCATATTTAGGGCTGTGATACCAGTTCGGATATCGTTTCTCATTATTTTGCTCTGGACCACAGGCGAGTACATTTTTTGATAGTTTTTATTATTTAATTACTACTATAATTCAAGTATTTATAAATATTACTTATGATTCTTGACACGATGGTACACGGATTGATATTGTTAATGGATCGTTAGTCATGAGATGTTACCTTGATTATTGAGATGGTATCGAATACTGCTCCTTGTTGGTATTGGATTACATTGAATATTATAGGTTAAATATTGGATACATTGGCTAGTAACGTGTTATGATTCGATCCATCGTATCAGTCGGGGCAGGGGAAATACCAATTAAATATATGATTAAGAACTATCGGCTAGTAGTGTAATCATTGGCTACTAACTAATCATGCACTTCACGTATGGTTGAGTTAGCTCCTTAGTGTAATCATTGAATCTCCCAAGCCGATCACATATTTAGTTAGTATCTCAAACACATAGTATATTATAGATTCTATTTTTAGTTCATAGATTACCTTGTTCTATTTCTGACATTATAGTTCATCTCCTTCATTCTTGTACACATTGATTATATTTCTGTTGCCAGTTTTAACTTTTACTTCATTGTTCTTGATCATTAGTTATATTCTCATCATATATAGCATCCTCTATTTTACTGTTTTATAGTTTTTGTCAATTAATTGGAACTGTTATTGGGTTGTACTTTGCTCCATTCCTGACTGGATAATATTTTTCAGAGGATCCGGGAGGTTGGTGTCCGACATACTACGGACCTCGACCTATAGATGGTGTAGACATGGACCCACTAGTTCTGGAGTGATTACCAGGAGATCTAGCCGGAATCACTAGTTAGCATAGTTAGTTTTCTTTAGCATTTTGTTACCAGATTTGTTTTCGGCGTATATTTGAGACTTGTATATTGTTTCTATTTGTTGTTGTTATATTTAGACTACATAGTTATGTTAGACTTCTTTGATATCTTATCGTGCTATAGAATTATGATTGAGTATTGTGTTACATTAAGTTTAGTGCCCTCCTTCTTGGAGTTGAGATATTGTTGGCAGATTATATATTATTGTGAGATGATTATATAGTATAGTCGATCTAGACAACGTTCTACCATCGATGCTGCAGCGTAGGCTGGACGTATCCACGTACTCGTGTCCCTTCACCGGGTGCGGGTCGTGACACATTTTTGTGGTAGCCTTATGCAGGTCCAACTTTATAATTTGTGCGAAGTCGTGGTAGTACAATGACTTAGTTGTACTACTGCGAGCCTGTGATAGGATATAGGATACTAAGATGAGAGAGGGATACTCAATCACAACTAGGAATTCCAATATGATTTAAAATTGCTACTTTTAATTCCTTCTGAATACTTTGAATATTGTTGTCCTTCCTTGATAATATCTTATCATGTGTTGAATTAATCTCTTTTATTTTGATCTGTCTTCAGGATGCCGTCAAAGACTAGATCCCATCAATCGAGAACAGTTTCTGCAAGGTCTGCCACCTCTCAATCTCCTATTCAGACAACAGGGGTTGTACCTCCTATGACATCAGTTTACGTAGGAGTCTCAGCTGCCTTCGAAGGTTCTCCTCCACCTGTTCCGAGGACTACCCCAGTTGCTTCAGAGGGACTTCCACCACCTCTATTTTTAGGAGATGCCATACCAATGGTAGCACTGTTTAGAGAGATGATGGAGGTACAGAGGGCACAAATAGAGGCCCAGCATAGGCAGTCAGATATGATGCGTCAGAGTATGGAAAATACCCATCAGGTAGCTATTGCACCAGTTCAGAGAGGGGATCCTCTATAGCCACATGATGTTCAGCTCGAGCCATACAAAATTCAAAATTTCAAGAAGCTAGAGCCTCGGGTTTTCAAGGGGACAGAGGGTATAGTCTATGCTGATGATTGGCTCGAGGATATCGAACGTCTCATGAGGGTGTCCCGTCTTGCGGAGGATCTGAAGGTTGAAGCGGTAGGACTTCAACTGTTCGACATTGCCCGTACTTGGTTCAGGATTGAGCCACTTCTTACTGATGTAGGGCAGTCTTGGGAGGTATTCAAGGATCTCTTCAAGAAGAAGTTCTTTGCTCGGATGAACAGATTGGACTTAGGAAGGCAGTTTAAGAGCCTTACACAGGGGAGCATATCCATAGAGGAGTATGCCGTAGAGTTCGGGAGGCTAAGTCGATTTGTAGAGTACTTGGTGAGGGAGCCAGAAGTTCGGGCTATCCATTTCCGTGAGGGTCTGAATTGGGAAGTGAAGATCCTCATTCCGTCTTTCTATGAGACGTATTCCAAGATACTTTCGGAGGCACGCAAGGTCAAGCGGGAGTGGAACTTGAAGCCGAAGAGGGACCGTGATATGTTTGGGGGTGCCAGTAGCAGTGCGGGATCGGCAAAGAGGTCGCAGCTCCAACAATAACAGTTTCCAGTACAGTTAGGATCTTATCAACAGCAATATCAGATGCAAGAACCAATTATTGCTCCAATACAAGCTCCAGTACAGTAGATACCATAATAGCCTCAACGATATATGCGATAGGCTCTTCAATGCACCTATTATAAGAAGACTGGGCACACTTGGGAGATGTACCAGAAGAGACTTGGAGTGTGCTTACATTATGGATCAACAGAGCATATGGTAAAGGATTATCTCTGGAACCTTCATCGTCCAGGACAGGGTGCAGATCGAGGGCATAGAGGTGGACTTAGGCCACTTGTAGCACCACAGATTGCTCATCACCTGCAGAGGGAGCTACCTCGGCAGGACAGAGCATTTGTGATAACGGTCGAGGAGACCTATACTACAGGTGATGGGTTAGCGAGTTCTGTTCTTTCTTTCTATTCCTTCTATCTATTTTGATTGATTGCTTCTTTAGTACCTTTTGGATGATTGTGTTATATAGTTAGTATAGCTAATAGAATATCCTGACAGAGACAACAGTAATAAGACAGACAGAGACCATGACCATGCATGTTGTTTTTTGTATAGGATTGTTCCATGTGTGATTTTAGATAAGACCTTCTTAGACTATGATTGCTAGGGGTTTGACCTAGGAGGAGTATGATCACCCTTAAATTTTGAGGACGAAATTATTTTAAGGGGGGTAGACTTGTTACTACACATTTTCTAGAAAATAATATTTTAGTCATTTTATAATTAATTAAATATTGTGCATATTGAATATTTATTTATTGTATTATTTATTTATTTTTAGCATGTTAGATTTTATTTTGAACTTGTGTTAGTGGACCTAACTAGTTTAGATTAGATCCATGGACCAATATTTTATTTTAGTTAGAATTAAGCCCAATTAAAAGCCCAATTATTAGGAGAATAATTAATTAAGTTAAACCCATTAGACTAGAACCTTGCTTCCTTAATTAATTTCTTCATGAGAGGTCCCAAGGAATATTTTAGACTTTACATGGTAGCTTGAGTAAGGGGAAAGGGGCTGGCCTACATAAGGGGGTAAAAACTTTCTCTCTCTATATTTTTTCTATTTCCAATCTAGATCTATAATTCCCTCAACCAAAATTTTTCATTCTCACATCAAATTCCACCCAAATTTCTTCCTAATTTCTTTCCAAATCATTATTGGAGGCCATTGAGGTAAGGATCTATAAGGAGGAAGCAAGGATCTACAAGGAGAAGCAATGATCTACAAGTTGGAGGCTATTTTCACTCAATTTAGAAATTTTATTGGGAATCCATCTCCCAATAGGTATAATTTAATTTTTTTCTCTTTAATTAGACTCCAAATCTGTGATTTAATTATTAGGAACCACCCCATATGCTAAGCCTACCTATAAGAATTGGAATTAGGTTCTTAGGAGGCATATGGTGGAAGTTATGTGATATTTTGTGTCAAATTTAGAGAAATTCCGAGATTGACATATTTTGTGTTTGTCAATTGGATCAAATTGACATATGTTTGATTGTGTGTGGCTAGTATCATGTCCATAATTGGATATATGTAGGCCGTATCCCGATAATTTGGAGATACGGGTTAATTTGGGAGTTTTCTTCCGACACGGGGGTTTGTGCATGTCATATTTTTACATGGACACGTAGATGTATAATAATTAGCTCTTCGTGTTGTTCATAATTATTATTTTAGACTTGCTTGTATCCTTCGGGGTATGTTTGGTTGTGTGGTAGACTCGTATCGCAAGCGTATCATAGATCTAGTATGATATGGGTGCGATACACTCCCCGTGTTTATTTTCTTGCATTTCAATAATAGTTTATAGCTATTCGTGATACTTAATTTCATGGTTATATATATATATATATATATATATATATATATATATTCATATGTATATATATATTGATATGTATGTTGTATATAAGTATATGTATGGTGTGATTTTATATATATATATATATATATATATATATATATATATATATATGTATATATATATATAGAGAGAGAGAGAGAGAGAGTGGTGCATATGTATGTATGTTGTATAAATATAGATAAATATATCTACTTATATATGTTAGTGTTATGTATTTATGTATGTTTATAGATGGATATGTATATATGAATGTGTATATAGTCATGTACTTATATGTTTATGTGTGAATGAGAGTTATAAATAAATAAATAAATAAATAAATAAATAAATAAATATATATATATATATATATATATATATATATATATATATATATATGTGTGTGTGTGTGTGTGGGGGGGGGTGTATAGAGTTGTGTGTTTGTGTATATAGTTATATGTGTGTTTGTATAGATGTGTGAGTGTGTGACTGTGATCAGTGGCATATGTGTGTGTTTGCATAGAGTGTGAGTATGGGTGTGTGCAGTGAGTGAGGGGGGTCGGGCATCTACTGAAATACAGGGAACAGCATGAAGCATGCAGCAACCTCCACCAACAGCAAGTCAAGCTAGCAAGCAGCAGTGTGCAGCCAAGGCATGGCAGCAAGTGCAATTAGGCAGCTGCAGTAACAACTGCACTGCAGCAGAGTAGTCACTGCAAGCAGCAACCTGCAGCATAGAAAGCAACCACAACAGGATCGATCAAGCCAACAACAACCCCAGCAAACTGCAGTAACTACTGTAGCAAACTATTCAATATCCTGTACCATATTAGCTAGCACAGCAAGGCATTAGCTAGCACAGCATGGATAACAGATTACAGTAGCATACTGTAGCAAACTATGCAGCAAGGCAACTACTGCAGAATCCAGTAGCCTGCAGCAACCACAGAATGTAAGAGCCAATAGCCAATGCAGATAGCAGCAGTAGCAGTTTGTAGCAAGATGAGAAGTGTGCACCACTAAAACTGCAGCAGATTCAGCATTCTGCGTCACCAACAGCATGCAAGAGCAACCATAGCAGTTTCAACAATGTGCATCAACAGCAAGATGCATCTGCTAGCAGTGTGTGAGCAGCCAGCATAAGCAGCAGAGCAGTCATCAACCACAGCAAGAGCAGGGTAGCAGCTAGTTGAGATAGAGTGTTAGAGGTGAGTTCATAATCAAGGGATGTACATGGTAGTAGGTGAGTATCAGTAATTATGAATACAAGAGAGTTTAAGTAATGTCAGTTGATGGTTAGTGTAGATATTAGTTGTATATGTTAGTGTTAGATAGATATTATATGGATTAGTTTAGATATTGTTAAGTTGTTAGTTGTTTATTTAGTAAGTTAGTAAGTGTTAGCTATTAATTTCTTAGATTAGTTGATATAGATGTTAGTATAAACTAATATATAGATGTTAATTTTTTATTGTTCAAATTAGTTAAGTTATTGTTTGGTTATGTTTGTTCATTGTTGGGTAATATACAGTTTAGTATAGTTAGTTATTTAATTTAACATGTTAGTTAGTATATGTTATTATTTATTAGTTAGTTAGTTGGTATATATATATATTTTAGTTGGTAGATTGGTATTAGTTAAGGTTAGTTCTATAAGTTTCCCTTGATATATACCAAGGTAATGTCAAGGTATTGGGTTTAAGTATCAAGATGGGTGTGTAGGTGGTGAGATACCGCATTGGTTTAAAGCCAAAGTATCCACTTTGCATTATTTAGCTAAGTGTACTATATATATATATATTGTCTTGTATATATATATATATTAGTATATTTTCATATCTAAAAACTTACGTATCCTGTGATATGGTGCTTGGTTTGTATCTTTGTATCTTAACATAGCTAGTGTGGCCTAGATACATAGTGTATGGACCCAATATCCTAGGGATGGACTCATACAACTTAGAAAGAGCTAGTTTGACCTAGAGTTGGTTTAATTTGACGGTTTTGACTTAGAAATGGCTTTTTGACCTAGAAGTTGACTAGTTTAACTCATTTTCTTTCCAAACCTTGTATTAATGCAACTATTCCATATTTAGGTCTGTGACACCAGTTCGGATACCCTTTCTTATCATTTTGCTCTGGACCACAGGCGAGTACATTCTTTTATAGTTTCTATTATTTGATTACTACTATAATTCAAGTATTTAAAAATGTTACTTATGATTCTTGACACGATGGTACACGGATTGATATTATTATTGGATCGTCAGTCATGAGATGTTACCTTGATTATTGAGATGGTATCGAATACTGCTCCTTGTTGGTATTGGATAACATTAAATATTATAGGTTAAATATTGGATACATTAGCTTGTAACGTCTCATGATTCGATCCATCGTATCAGTCGGGGCGGGGGAAATACCAATTAAATATGTATTCAAGAACTATCGGCTAGTAGTGTAATCATTGGCTACTAACTAATCATGTACTTCACGTATGGTTGAGTTAGCTCCTTAGTGTAATCATTGAATCTTTCAAGTCGATCACATATTTAGTTAGTATCTCAAACACATAGTATATTGTAGATTCTATTTTCAGTTCATAGATTACCTTATTCTATTTCTGACACTATAGTTCATTTCCTTCATTCTTGTACACATTAATTATATTTTTGTTGCTAGTTTTAACTGTTCCTTCATTGTTCTTGATCAGTTATATTCTCATCGTAGATAACATCCTCTATTTTACTGTTTTATAGTTTTTATCAATTATTTGGAACTGCTATTGGGTTGTACTTTACTCCATTCCTGACTGGTTAATATTTTTTAGAGGATCCGGTAGATTGGTGTCCGACATACTACGAACCTCGACCTATAGATGGTGCAGACATGGACCTACTAGTTCTGGAGTGACTGCCGGAAGATCTAGCCGGAATCACTAGTTAGCATAGTTAGTTCTCTTTAGCATTTTGTTACCAAATTTATTTTTGGCGTATATTTGAGACTTGGATATTATTTCTATTTGTTGTTGTTATATTTATACTGCATAGTTATATTAGACTTCTTTGATATCTTATCGTGCTATAGAATTATGAATGAGTATTGTGTTGCATTAAGTTTAGTGCCCTCCTTCTTGGAGTTGAGATATTATTGGCAGATTATATATTATTGTGAGATAATTAGATAGTATAGTCTACCTAGACAACGTTCTACCGTCGATGCTGTGGCCTAGGCTGGACGTACCCACGTACTCGTGCCCCTTTACCGGGTGTGGGTCGTGACATGAAGCTCGCCACCTCCCGCTTCATACCATACCACCAAACATATTCTCTCATGTCTCTATACATCTTGTTGTAACCTCCGATTTCCAATTTCCAAAATAATTAGATTTTAATTTTTTTTAAAATATCAAGTTTTATAAAATATTTCTCCTTGAAAATTTTTATTTGATTTTGAACGATGTCTGATTTTAGAAGGTAATTTAAAAATCTTTATAAAAATCATTTTTCCTAAATGACGATGTATTACAAAATAAATAAATAAATAATAACATATATTTCTAGTTTCAAATATTTATTGGCTTGAGTCATAAAATTATTGTTTTAACTAAATAGTTATTTAAAAGACTAGTTGATAAAATAAAATAGATTTTTATTTATTGGGGTAGTAAATAAATGAATTACATACTTTCTAATATTTTGAAAAATGAGTTTAATTAGTAGCTAATCGAAAGCCTCTTAAAAACATTTTTTCTTAAATTTCTTTTCTATTTAATTTACCGTTTTCCGTCTCCCATTCACGCCCTCATTCTTCCCACATGAAAAGCCCTTTATGTTTAATTCTGGGCCATTCATCATTGGGCCAACCCGCAACCCTTCATCCCACACCCTTCTCCCTATTTAAGTTCTCATTCTCACAATTCCCAAGAAACCCTAATTTTCATTTTTAGCTAGCCCCCACAAATCCCCACAAAGCCAACAAGCCGTCATCACCATTTTGTGCTCGTGTCCGTGTGTCCAGCATCACCGTGTCAGCCGTGATGGCCTCGGGTCCGACCCCGGGTGTCCCACCATATCCATTTCTTTTCCTGTGTCCAGATTTACAGTTTACAACCAGCTTTTCCGTGTCCGACACACCCGGACACCACCTCCACATCAACCCCTGTACACAGCACCCATCGTGTCCTGCCCCGGACACGATCCACAGACCCAACCCCGGACACACGACAGCACCCTAACCCTAACCCTAGATCTAGCCGCCGGAGCCGACGTCGTCGAGCCCGCCGCTGAAGCCGAGCCTCGCCGTGGCCGCTGGGACGAAGCCGCTGGCCTCGAACAGACGCCGACCGCCTCGGATCTCCTCGGGACGAAGACTCGCCGACCGCCTCCTCGAATCGAAGCCGCCGCCTCGGATCTGGAGCCGCTGCCGCCGCCGCCATAGCAGATCCGCCGCCTCGAAGCCGCCGACCGTCTCCTCGAAGCCGCCGTCCCCTCGAGCGGAGCGCCCGCCGTCTCGAACAGAGCACCGCCGCTCTCGAGCCCCGCGCCGCCGCTGAAACCGACGCTGCCGCCGACCAGCCCCGGCGAACCCCGCGCCAACGCCGATGAAATCCCTAGGTGAGCTCTCCCTTTCCTTCTTCCCTCTTCCCTCTTTCTTTCGAGTTATTCTGAGATGAAACGGTTAAGTAATTAATTAATTAGTTAATTAATTAATTAGTTAATTAGTTAAGTAAATTAGTTAATTAGTTTAGTAAATTAATAATTTGTTTAGTTAATTTATAACTAGTTAATTAAATTATATAATCTGTTAGTATATATATAATTAGTTATTTTTTAGTTAATTAATGTAATTTGGTTATATTAATATAATTAGTTTGTATTAATATGTAATTTGGTTATTATGTAAATGGATTTTATTAAAATGCATTAGTCTGGTAAATCAATATAATTAGTGTGTATAATTAGTGAATAATATATGTATGTGTATATATAATTAATATGATTATATAGATATATGTATTCTAGTATAGGTAATATTGATATATGTACACATATATATTTCGTGTGTACTTAAAATATTTTCAAAATATAAAATGGGTATGTAGTTAATTTAGTGCATGAATATATGTGTAAGTATATTAATGTTAATTTATAAATGTATTTAATGTGATTAATATATATATAAATACGTATTCTACTACATGTATTATTGGTATACTTAATATGTATTTTACTATATAAAATTGGTATGAGTTTAATAAAAACATAATTTGGCATGTGTATATATATATATTTTTATATACTTAGTGAATTTTAATATAATGTGTATATGTATAAATATTGTGTATTTTGGTATATAGTATATTCTAACTTAGTATATATATGTATATATGTCTCACGTATACCTCTACTTTATATATATGTATTAAATTATCTGTAACATATAATATATGTTAATGTAGGTTTTCGTATTTAATGTTATATATATATATTTAGTTGGTACAATTACCTGTATATAGTATAATTATTATTTTGGTACAAATATATATATATGTATATATTTTGTGTGGGTATATGTTTAAACGTATAATTGGTATATATATATATATCTGGGTACATATAGGGTATGAGTATATTTTATTTAGTGTATATAAATGTATAAATGTATATATTCTTAAATAAGGGGTGATGTACATTTTTTCATAAATAAAATATATTTCCACTTATGTACATACAGTTATACCTATCTTGTATATACTTTGAAATAACAATATATGTATTATATTTGATCATTAATAATACTACGTTAATTGGTGAATATACTAGATGACCCTAGTTGACTAGTGCCCTGCCAGACACAGCCCTGAGTTAGGTATTTGATTGTGTGTGTAGTGTAGCATCTGATGCAAATGTGGTTTTGCTTGTGATATGTTATAGGACTGTTGGGTTACCCAGGGGACACTCTGGAACAGGACCTCGGTATTCACCAGCTAAGGACCCAAGGCAAGTACATTCTCTGATTAGTTTCTAATTTATGATATCTCCTATGTTCACTGTATCTAGTGTAAATATACATGTTCTTGACACGTTGGTTACACGGATTGGTATACACGGATCTCGTCATGAGATGTTATTCCTTATTCATGGTGTAGCTTGTACGAGACTTGTTTCCTTGATATCTTGTGCATGTACAGACACTAATTCCCGGGGAGATTTGCTACCTTCCTAGGGAATCCTGTGCCATAGCGTACCATGATTGGATCTACTATACCAGTCGGGGGTTTGGGGAGTACTTTAGTGTAGATATGTGATCATACCCAACTTTATATGCACCATAGCTCACCCCACATCTCACGTCGGGTGCGGCCTGACCACTTATATGAACCATAGCTGTTACGTGTGATTAGCCTGATCTCTACATGCACCATAGCTAACCAACGGTTAGCCTGACTTTATATGAACCATAGCTAACCAACGGTTAGCCTGACTTTATATGAACCATAGCTAATCACATGTAACCAGCCTGATCAAGTTCCCAAGCCGATCACATATTAAAGCTAGTACTCACACACTTAGTCATAGAATTCTTACTCTTTGACATATGTTTCTTTTCCTGCATTTACTTACAATATTTCCAGTATTTCTTTTATTCCTCGTACCTATACATGCATCTGATATATTTCCATCTAGAACTGCTACATAGTTTATGTCATTTATATAGAACTGCTATTTAGAGATGTACTTTGCTCCTTCCTGACTGGAAAATATTTTTCCAGACTGTGACCTTAGTAGACTGGTTTCCGACACACTTGGGGATTGAAAGTTAAGGATTGCAGGTATGATTATGTTGTCATTAGACTTGTATTGTATTCTTTTATTTCTTCAATTCCTATCGTGCTGTAGTTGTGATTGAGTATGTTGTGAATATTTTTATAGTATTATCCGAATCTCCTTATGGAGTTGGATACTAGCGTGAGATTGTTAGATAGTACTTGACCTAGACAGCGTTCTACCGCCGATGCTGCGGCGTAGGCTGGACGTACCCACGCTCTCGTGCCCCTAAACCGGGTGCGGGTCGTGACACGTTTTTAGTGGTGGCCCATGCAGGTCCGACTTCGCGAGTTGTGCGAGGTTGTAGTAGTGTGGCATCCTTGTTATACTACTGCGTGCCTGCTATAGAATATAGGACATAGGATACTAGGATGAGAGAGGATACTCAATCACAAATTCTTGAAAGATTTCCTGGGATGACCCCTTGAGAATCTTATTACAATTTACAATTTAAATCTTTTCCCTGTTTCCGTTCGCTCTCGCTTGTTGTTACTGAACTTGATTCTTGTTGAGCAGTTATTAAATTAAATTCTTGGTATCATTGTTAAGCTTGATTCTTGTTGACCAGTTGTTAACTTTAATTCTTGGTATCGTTGTTGAATTGATTTCATATCGAGATGAATTTTACGGGCTAAAATTTACGGTATCATCTGATGACATATGTTGATGAGGACAGTGAGGAAGGTAAAACGTCTACTTTGGTTATGGAACCTAGAATTTATCGCAGCCATATTAGCTGTCGTGACGAGAACGTAGGAACCTAACTTGGATGTACATACTTTAGTTATGAGATTTAGAGTTTCTCGCAGCCATACCGGTTGGCGTGGCGAGTATTCTAGATGACATAATTATAGGGTTGTATACCTTAGTTACGGAACCTGTCGTTTATCGCATCTATGCTTACTGGCGTGGCGAGGATTCTGAGTGTCATGATTTCAGACAGACGTGTATGATTATCAGGTTGTATCCTAAATTGGTTCTTAAAATATCATCTCAAGACTTATCTATTTCTGTTATTCCAGGACTTTGTTCCACCGCTCTTTCTTTACTAGCAGTAAAGATACCTTCTGTCCTCAAGTCAGTCTTTGAGCTCCTATTCCTTGAGGATTTCTTGTTAAGTATGATAATTAGTGGCTTGTAATTTTGTTTGTGTCTTGTATTAGTATTGACTGTGTTGCTAATGAGTTGTAAGTGTTTCTTAGTTGGGCATGTGAGCAGTAGGCTTTAATCTAGAGTTAGCCCTTAGCATAGTACCTTGTACCAATGATTCTAGGAGTAGTGTCATTAGAGACTGAGAGTTAAGGAGAGTATAGAGTATCAGTGATAGTTCTCAGAGTTAGTATCAGAGCCAATTACCCGTCCTGGATAATCATGATCATGTAATTGAGTGATCTATGTAGACGATTAAGTATCCGGAAATTGTGTTAAGGATTTATGGAGCATGATGTCCAATTTGATGGTTGATATCGGAAATGTTAAAGGTAAAGAAATGTATATGTATAAAGGGTTTAATGAGATGTCATAAGTAGAGAAATATCAGGATTAGTAATGGAAGTTGTGAAGCATCACGGATTAGTTTAATAGGCTTTAAAGGATTGAAGGAAATACATATACAACCATCGAGATGAGGAACCATACACATACCCATGAGAGTAAATAAACATGAGTGTTATAGAGGATACAGGTGATCATGAGTCTAATGAGCTTGATGAGATAATCCATTAATGCGGCTAGTGATATAATACCAAGAGTGCTAATGATTCTATACCAAGGATTGGTCAAGGATGACGTTAATAACAGTAAGCACTCTGTGTGTTGATAATTAGATGATATACCAATTAACATAAATTGAAATCATGAAAGAAAACACAGTTGATGATAACTTTGATCATTGGAGGTAATAGTGCAAGTGATTCGGGCGGTACAAATTTAGTACACAGTTCTAGACAATAGAGGTATTGAGTGCACCTTGAGTATCAGAGACCGTGAGCACTAATATGTACATTGAGGAGTTATAAATTAAAGGGTGGAAATAAATTTTTAAATTTTCAGAATTTTTAAGGAGTTGAGATTTTTATGTTATTAAAATATTGAGAATTTAAATTTGACTCACTAAACATAGTTAAGGCTACAAAGATTTTAGAAGTGATTAAATTTTATTTCGATGTGAAGTATCAAATTTTGAGGAGGTATATGCATTTTATTTTAAGTTGATCGGGAAGTTAAACCTTGACGATTATTTGGAGGATTAATTTTTTGTAGATGGGAGATATGAATATTAATATATGATTAGTTGATATGGGTACCAGTATACATGAATAGGAAATTGTTAGTGTGCTAGAGTTAAGTGTTTGTTAGAGATAGTAGACACTACAAGTAATATGTTAACATGATCCTTCTTCCTTCCCAATGTTCCTTTTCTTTCGCCTTTCGATTGATTGATTGATTTTCCTAGTACTGTGGTTCACATGCATGATTTTTTTGTTAGAATATAACTAGTAGTACCCCTAACAGAGACTGAAATACCATGGCAAAAGACACATGACCTACATTTTCTTAAATTGCATGGCTGTAGATAGAGTTTTCTCAAACCATGATCATTGGGTTTTGACCATAGCAAAGATCTATG
Source organism: Iris macrosiphon (assembly GCA_036927795.1). NCBI lineage: Eukaryota > Viridiplantae > Streptophyta > Magnoliopsida > Asparagales > Iridaceae > Iris > Iris macrosiphon. The sequence continues at coordinate 100,198,618 of JAYESA010000004.1, forward strand.
ACGAGGTTATGACTGACCAAAAAAAAAAAAAAAAAAAAAAAAAAAAAAAAAAAAAAAAGAGACAAGAGGATTAAATTTGTGGATAAGCATTAATTTAAATAAAAAGTTAAGGCGTTAATAAAAGAATTGACGGATCATTAATTTTACGAAGATTGGGGATGATTGAAACTCGAGGATAAATATTGACTTAAAGGGAGAATTAAGAAATTGACAGAGCCAAAAATTTGAGGATTTATTAATTTTAAGGAGGTCTTGATATGATTGAATTGATTATTTAAAATTTGAGAAATTCGAGAGATTATCATTTTATCTAATTGATTGCAAGATAGAAATTTTATATGTTACGAATGTTGCATTGAAGATTCTGGAAGCATCGCATCGTGCATATTTGAGGAAAACGAAAATCAGAAAATAAATATCGTAAATGGAATAGTGTCGAATTAAATTCTTGGGATGAGGAGTTAGATTGGAATAAGCATCAATTGAATTTGAGTTAGATGATTGATGAGTTTTAAAGTTAAATTTTGGGATGCAGGTTTTTAAGTTTTATAAATATGCATTGATTGGGTTTCAATTGAGGGATTGGATAGTAAATTTTGTATTTAGTTATTTACTCAAAATTTGAGGAGACTATGATACGACTGGAATTCAACTAAAATATTGAGGATTTGAGTAATAAAGAATTTTACATTGGGATAATAAATTCAGAGGATGAAAAAAAAAAAATATATTAGTTCAAAATTAGGAAACACTATACATATGGATAAAGAAATATGGAATGAAATGAAGCTCATGGTAAAGAAGATTTTAATAATTGATTATGGGATCGTATAATTGAAGGTCGTAAGGTTAGATCATGGTATATTGAGGTTGTGATCTAAATTAAAATCTTGACCATGACAGTAACATTGAAATCGAAGAAATAATCGAGGTATAGTTGATGATAAGATAAACAAACTCGAATTTGATGATAAGGCTTTTGATTCAGAAATTCGAAGATCTAATCTAATAAAGTTGTGGAATTTGAACTTTTATAGATATTAGTTAATGATGAATCACAAGATTGAGAAAAGTAAAATGAACGAGGATAAAAAGGAAGGATTATTTTCAGATGGTAGTAAAGACTATTTTTCCTAGAAATTAAGAGGGGCAATTAGATGTCTCTTGATTACATTCTGAATGATGTATTTAAGTTCTTAAATCTAATTGTCGACCGTATCTTTCGATTCAGCTATAACTTTCATGTCTATATCATTCATTATACTGGGTCTTCCTTGGTTTAGTTACCTTGAAAAGGTAACGTGCATTATTCAAATTATCTGTTTTTGTGATCGTGTCTACTTCCCAAAACCTAACCTTCTAGAGGATCCAAAGCCGAGCCATGATTCCTTCATGTCATTCCTGTCTTAAACCATATTTTCTTTTTCTTCATGTTTCCTTCTGTTGGTAAATATTTTCCTTATAGAAATATTTTTTCAATGATATATTCATCATTATGAACAACAAATTTTTTTTCTATCCTAGTCATCCCTAAAATTTCGAGGACGAAATTTTTCTAAGGTGGATAGACTTGTAACCTCCGATTTCCAATTTCCAAAATAATTAGATTTTAATTTTTTTTAAAATATCAAGTTTTATAAAATATTTCTCCTTGAAAATTTTTATTTGATTTTGAACGATGTCTGATTTTAGAAGGTAATTTAAAAATCTTTATAAAAATCATTTTTCCTAAATGACGATGTATTACAAAATAAATAAATAAATAATAACATATATTTCTAGTTTCAAATATTTATTGGCTTGAGTCATAAAATTATTGTTTTAACTAAATAGTTATTTAAAAGACTAGTTGATAAAATAAAATAGATTTTTATTTATTGGGGTAGTAAATAAATGAATTACATACTTTCTAATATTTTGAAAAATGAGTTTAATTAGTAGCTAATCGAAAGCCTCTTAAAAACATTTTTTCTTAAATTTCTTTTCTATTTAATTTACCGTTTTCCGTCTCCCATTCACGCCCTCATTCTTCCCACATGAAAAGCCCTTTATGTTTAATTCTGGGCCATTCATCATTGGGCCAACCCGCAACCCTTCATCCCACACCCTTCTCCCTATTTAAGTTCTCATTCTCACAATTCCCAAGAAACCCTAATTTTCATTTTTAGCTAGCCCCCACAAATCCCCACAAAGCCAACAAGCCGTCATCACCATTTTGTGCTCGTGTCCGTGTGTCCAGCATCACCGTGTCAGCCGTGATGGCCTCGGGTCCGACCCCGGGTGTCCCACCATATCCATTTCTTTTCCTGTGTCCAGATTTACAGTTTACAACCAGCTTTTCCGTGTCCGACACACCCGGACACCACCTCCACATCAACCCCTGTACACAGCACCCATCGTGTCCTGCCCCGGACACGATCCACAGACCCAACCCCGGACACACGACAGCACCCTAACCCTAACCCTAGATCTAGCCGCCGGAGCCGACGTCGTCGAGCCCGCCGCTGAAGCCGAGCCTCGCCGTGGCCGCTGGGACGAAGCCGCTGGCCTCGAACAGACGCCGACCGCCTCGGATCTCCTCGGGACGAAGACTCGCCGACCGCCTCCTCGAATCGAAGCCGCCGCCTCGGATCTGGAGCCGCTGCCGCCGCCGCCATAGCAGATCCGCCGCCTCGAAGCCGCCGACCGTCTCCTCGAAGCCGCCGTCCCCTCGAGCGGAGCGCCCGCCGTCTCGAACAGAGCACCGCCGCTCTCGAGCCCCGCGTCGCCGCTGAAACCGACGCTGCCGCCGACCAGCCCCGGCGAACCCCGCGCCAACGCCGATGAAATCCCTAGGTGAGCTCTCCCTTTCCTTCTTCCCTCTTCCCTCTTTCTTTCGAGTTATTCTGAGATGAAACGGTTAAGTAATTAATTAATTAGTTAATTAATTAATTAGTTAATTAGTTAAGTAAATTAGTTAATTAGTTTAGTAAATTAATAATTTGTTTAGTTAATTTATAACTAGTTAATTAAATTATATAATCTGTTAGTATATATATAATTAGTTATTTTTTAGTTAATTAATGTAATTTGGTTATATTAATATAATTAGTTTGTATTAATATGTAATTTGGTTATTATGTAAATGGATTTTATTAAAATGCATTAGTCTGGTAAATCAATATAATTAGTGTGTATAATTAGTGAATAATATATGTATGTGTATATATAATTAATATGATTATATAGATATATGTATTCTAGTATAGGTAATATTGATATATGTACACATATATATTTCGTGTGTACTTAAAATATTTTCAAAATATAAAATGGGTATGTAGTTAATTTAGTGCATGAATATATGTGTAAGTATATTAATGTTAATTTATAAATGTATTTAATGTGATTAATATATATATAAATACGTATTCTACTACATGTATTATTGGTATACTTAATATGTATTTTACTATATAAAATTGGTATGAGTTTAATAAAAACATAATTTGGCATGTGTATATATATATATTTTTATATACTTAGTGAATTTTAATATAATGTGTATATGTATAAATATTGTGTATTTTGGTATATAGTATATTCTAACTTAGTATATATATGTATATATGTCTCACGTATACCTCTACTTTATATATATGTATTAAATTATCTGTAACATATAATATATGTTAATGTAGGTTTTCGTATTTAATGTTATATATATATATTTAGTTGGTACAATTACCTGTATATAGTATAATTATTATTTTGGTACAAATATATATATATGTATATATTTTGTGTGGGTATATGTTTAAACGTATAATTGGTATATATATATATATCTGGGTACATATAGGGTATGAGTATATTTTATTTAGTGTATATAAATGTATAAATGTATATATTCTTAAATAAGGGGTGATGTACATTTTTTCATAAATAAAATATATTTCCACTTATGTACATACAGTTATACCTATCTTGTATATACTTTGGAATAACAATATATGTATTATATTTGATCATTAATAATACTACGTTAATTGGTGAATATACTAGATGACCCTAGTTGACTAGTGCCCTGCCAGACACAGCCCTGAGTTAGGTATTTGATTGTGTGTGTAGTGTAGCATCTGATGCAAATGTGGTTTTGCTTGTGATATGTTATAGGACTGTTGGGTTACCCAGGGGACACTCTGGAACAGGACCTCGGTATTCACCAGCTAAGGACCCAAGGCAAGTACATTCTCTGATTAGTTTCTAATTTATGATATCTCCTATGTTCACTGTATCTAGTGTAAATATACATGTTCTTGACACGTTGGTTACACGGATTGGTATACACGGATCTCGTCATGAGATGTTATTCCTTATTCATGGTGTAGCTTGTACGAGACTTGTTTCCTTGATATCTTGTGCATGTACAGACACTAATTCCCGGGGAGATTTGCTACCTTCCTAGGGAATCCTGTGCCATAGCGTACCATGATTGGATCTACTATACCAGTCGGGGGTTTGGGGAGTACTTTAGTGTAGATATGTGATCATACCCAACTTTATATGCACCATAGCTCACCCCACATCTCACGTCGGGTGCGGCCTGACCACTTATATGAACCATAGCTGTTACGTGTGATTAGCCTGATCTCTACATGCACCATAGCTAACCAACGGTTAGCCTGACTTTATATGAACCATAGCTAACCAACGGTTAGCCTGACTTTATATGAACCATAGCTAATCACATGTAACCAGCCTGATCAAGTTCCCAAGCCGATCACATATTAAAGCTAGTACTCACACACTTAGTCATAGAATTCTTACTCTTTGACATATGTTTCTTTTCCTGCATTTACTTACAATATTTCCAGTATTTCTTTTATTCCTCGTACCTATACATGCATCTGATATATTTCCATCTAGAACTGCTACATAGTTTATGTCATTTATATAGAACTGCTATTTAGAGATGTACTTTGCTCCTTCCTGACTGGAAAATATTTTTCCAGACTGTGACCTTAGTAGACTGGTTTCCGACACACTTGGGGATTGAAAGTTAAGGATTGCAGGTATGATTATGTTGTCATTAGACTTGTATTGTATTCTTTTATTTCTTCAATTCCTATCGTGCTGTAGTTGTGATTGAGTATGTTGTGAATATTTTTATAGTATTATCCGAATCTCCTATGGAGTTGGATACTAGCGTGAGATTGTTAGATAGTACTTGACCTAGACAGCGTTCTACCGCCGATGCTGCGGCGTAGGCTGGACGTACCCACGCTCTCGTGCCCCTAAACCGGGTGCGGGTCGTGACACTTGTTGGCACCTGGATGCATATAATACTGAGATTGATGTGCCTCCTGAAGAACCTCCTCGCACAATGCTCCACTCAACACATATAATCTGGTACCTTGCCGCAATGATCCATCCCCTGCAATACTGAAGTCCTCTGCCAATCCTATCCGGACCAGCGCTCTGATGCTCTTCAGAGACCCATCCTTGAACTGTGCGACTCTGATTCGGTCCATCAACTCTGACTGTACCTAAAGTCCCCATATTTGTGTCGCAACTCCTGGAACTAGCACCTCAATACCTAAACTATAAAGATCGGCCAATAACTGTTTATCCCTCGTCAAGTACATAGCCACTGGATACCTTCTCAAGGCATAAGCGACTACGTTGGCCTTCCCTGGATGGTACTGCAAAAAATATCAAAGTCCTTCATCAAATCCAACTATCGTTGCTGCCTCATATTGAGATCTTTCTGTGTAAACACAAACTTCAAGCTCTTGTTTTCTATAAAGATCTTCACACGCTCTCCGTACAAGTAGTATTTCCATATCTTTAGAGCAAAAATGACTGCTGCCAACTCCAAGTCGTGGGTAGGGTAATTCTTCTCATGATGGCATAATTACCTGGAAGCATAGGCAATCATCTTCCCATTCTGCTGCAACACATATCCCAAACCCTTACCCGAAGCATCACTATATATGAAAAATTCTTCAGTCCCTGATGGCAACACTGGAGCTGTAGTCAACCTCTTCTTCAGCTCTGCAAAAATGGCCTGACACTCCCCAGTCCAGACGAACTCCATATCCTTCATGGCGAGCCTAGTCACCGGCTCTATAATCTTGGATAAATCCTGAACAAATCTCCGATAATAGCCTAACAATCCATGAAAGCTCCTGATCTCTGCCACTGAACATGGGGTATACAATGACTCAACTGTCGATATCTTCTTCTGGTCTACTGAGATCCCGTCTCCTGTAATCACATGTCTGAGGAATTCAACCTTATCAAGAAAGAAATCACACTTCAAAAGCTTTCCATAAAGCTTTTCCTTCCCGAGGGTCTCCAGAACTATCCTCAGGTGCTTCTCATGCTCCTCTGGGGTCTTCGAATATATCAATATATTATCAATAAAAACCACAACAAACTGATCCAAGTACTGATGACACACCTTATTCACCAGGTTCATGAATACCATCGGGGTATTGGTCAACCCAAACGACATCACCAAGAACTCGAACTGCCCATACCGAGTCCAGAAAGCTGTCTTCAGAATGTCTTCCTTCTTCACTTTCATCTGGTGGTACCCCGACCTCAAGTCTATCTTCGAGAATACCTTCGCTCTGCTTAACTGATCAAATAGATCAATAATCCGCGACAAAGGGTATTTATTCTTGATAGTGAGGTTGTTAAGAGCCCTGTAGTCGATACACATACGTACTGACCCATCATTCTTTGGTACAAATAATACCGGAGCACCCTATGGTGATGAACTGGAGCAAATAAAGCCCTTGTCCTGTAATTCATCCACCTGCTTTTTTAACTCTACCAGTTCGTTGTTGTTTATCCTATAGACGTGCTATGATATCAACTATGTACCTGACAGTAAGTATATAGAGAACTCCATATCTCTATCTGGTGTCAACCCCGACAACTCCTCCGAAAAGACGTCCATATACTCTGTAATCAACGGATATGGTGGCTCCTGCTCTTCCACAAAAGCTCCATAGAAGTCCCCCTCACTCTGCTCCGCTGCTCCTCTAGCAAACTTAAACTCTGGTTCTCCAGGCATCTAAAATAAAACTCTGCCTCCACGATAATTGATACTAGCATGGTGCCTACTCAACCAATCTATCCCGAGTACTATGTCGCAGCTCAAAAATAGCATTACGAGTAAACACATGCTCAACTCTCGATCTTCCATAGAAACTCTTTAATCCTTATAAACATTACTGACTAGGATAATGCCACCACCGATCGTGATCTTGCAAGTCCTCGCCAACGGTTTAGTCTCAAGATGATGCTTCAAAGAAAAAGATACAGATACAAAACTATGTGAAGCAACATAATCAAATAAAGCGTGAGCTAGAAAAGAATCAAGATAGACTGAACCTTAGATGACATCACAAATTGGCTCCTCCTCCTCAATGGTCAAGGCGAAAGCTCGACCCTGCTGCGTACCTCTCTGCTGGTGCTGATGCTATACGAACCTCTATTGCTGTATCGGCAACAGAGGTCATCTCTGCTGTCTCGTTTGTGGTCTCGTGGGTGCTCTCTGTTCCTAGGCCCCATCCTGAGCTGGACGAACTGGAGCCTAGGACAATCCCTCAATTGGTAGTCTCCTGATCAACAGAACAAATACTGGCCCAATCTCATCCTGCACGCATCCCATCCATGTCCCAGCTTCTTGTAGAATGGGCAAGAAATGACGGGCTGAGCTGGCCTCTGAATTTGGTGTGCTTGCTGTACTGGCGCTCTAATGGGTGCAGGGAACTGTTGTCTCGGCTGCTGAAAGTGTCTCTGATGATGCTGCTAAAATTGAGGCCGCTTTGCTGGCTATGCATGTTATTACCATATTTTCTAGGAAAGGGTATTTTAGTAATTTCATATTTAATTAAATACTGTGCATGATAAATAATTATTTATTATATTATTTAATTATTGTTAGATGTTATTTATTTATTCTGGACTTATGTTAATGGACCTAACTAGTTTAGTTAGACTCATGGACCAACATGAATTAATTGTTAGAAATTAGCCCAATTAGAAGGCCCATTGTTAAGGAGATGGATTAAATTAATTAAACCATTAGACTAAAAGATTCCCTCCTTAATTATTTCTTCATGAGAGGCCCCAAGGGGAATATTGGACAATTCATAGTAACTTGAGGTAGGGGAAAGGGGCCGGCCTATAATAAAGAGGGGGAAAAATTCTCTCTCCTCTTTTCATTTCGAAACTAGATCTAGAATTTCCCTCAACTAAATTCCTTCATTTCTACTTTATTTCCCTACCAAATTTTAGTCCAATTCCTTTCCAAATCACCATTAGAGGCTAGTGGAGCAAGTATCTAGAAGAAGAAAGCAAGGATCTACAAAGAGGAGCAATGATCTACAAGTTGGAGCCAATTTTATCTCATTTGGAGGTTGCATTGGAAATCTATCTCCTAATAGGTATAATTCAGTTTTTTTCCTTAATTTAGATTCTAAATCTGAGATTTAAGTATAAAAAATCAACCTATATGCATAGGCTACCCATAGGATTTGATTTTGTGTTCATATGAGGCCTATTGAGAAAGTTATGGTATATATTTTGTATTTATGTGTCATAAATCTATTTTACGTATGTGTGTATATATATTTATGTACCTATTTATTCTACATATGTAAGATCTATTTAATATTGTAGTATGTATATATGTTATTAGTTGTGTTATATATATATATATATATATATATATATATATATATATATATATATATATATATATATATATATATATATATATACACATATTATTGTATGATTATATATACGTATTATTATATATATTTTATGTACATATATATATTCTATAAAGTTGTAACTATGTATATATATGATATTATGTTGTTATATGTATTATTTGTATGTATATATATTTTATATAATTGCAAGTTATATATATATATAGTAGTATTTATATATTTAGTGTTATATATCTTATATATATATATATATATATATATATATATATATATATATATATATATATATATATATATATATATATATATATATATATATATATATGTGTGTGTGTGTGTGTGTGTGTGTGTGTGTGTGTGTGTTATATTTATAGGTATAGTGACAGTGGCATTGGCGACGTTTCAGACGTCGCAGAATGTCAAACAACAGCAGCAGCAGGCAGAGCAACAACGACAACAATCTGTCGTAGAAAAGCAGCAGCCGCGGCAGCGAGAAGCAGTGACAGCAGCCAGCGACAGTTTCAGAAAAACTGTCACTGAAACAACAACGTATCAGCAGCGTATCATGGGTTGTAGTGACAGTTTTTAGCGACAGTGCAGAAAACTGTCACTAAAACACCAGTATATCATAATAAACAGCAACTTTCAGTGACAGCAGGAATAGTTTTAGCGACAGTTTGGCAGTTTATATATATATATATATATATATATATATATATATATATATATATATATATATATATACTACACTAATTATTATACATGTACTATAATATAGTTAGCAAATATATATCTCCTAAATTGCTAACTACATTATAGTACATGTATAATAATTAGTGTAGTATATATATATATATATATATATATATATATATATATATATATATATATATATATATATATACGGGTAGTTAATATAACAAGGTATTGGGTATTACTTTGAGGAACCAAGGTAATTGGGGATACCCAAGGTATTGAGTTTGGGTATCAAGTTTTTGAATTATTGTTGTGATACCAAGTTGGTTCAAAACCCACGGTACATATTTAATGTTTGTAATTATGATTCTATATTATTAATAATTATTTGATATATATATATATATATATATATATATATATATATATATATATATATATATATATATATATATATATATATATATATATATATATATATATTGATGTTTTACCTATGGATTCACGGATCCGGAGATACGGTATCCTAATATTTAAGATATGGTTTTTATGGCTTAGACTTTAGTATCTTGAACCCAATATTTTGTGTTAGACTTATGCAACCTAGAAATAGGTAGTTGACCATAGTTTGACTATAGTTGACCATAATTTGACTATAGTTGACCATAGTTTGACTTTTGACTTAGAATTGACTTTTGACCTAGAAGTTGACTAGTTTAACTTATTCTCTTTTCGGAACCTTGTATTGATGTTGTATTCCATATCTAGGACCTCGAGGCACCGTATCAGACATCTGTGAGACTATTCTTTGGACTTTAGGCGAGTACATTCTCTGATAGTTTCTCATTTATGATATCCTCTATGTTCATTATATCAAGTGTAGATATCCATGTTCTCTTGACACTATGGTTACACGGATTGATATATCCGGATCTCGTCATGAGATGTTATTCCTTGGTATATGGTGTATATGGTGCAAGTATTGTTTTATTGGTTATCTTTTACATGTACAGACCCTGATTCTCGGGAAGACTAGCTATCTTCTTGGGGAATCTTGTGCAATAGCATACCGTGGTTAGATCTATTATACCAGTCGAGGGTGGGGAGTACCTTAGTGTAGATATGTGATCATACCCCTATTATATTAAGTACTGTTATTGAATAGTGTTAATCGTACACCGCACGTATGATTAGCCATGCCATATATATTGTATCATGTTTCCAAGCCGATCACATGTTAAAACTAGTACTCACGCACTTAGTCATTAGTATTCTTGTTCATTGGCATATTTTTCATTATTGTATTTATTCTAGTATTTGCTTATTGTATATATATCTCTCGTATCTATTGTGCATCTTGTATATTCACATCTATTTACTGTTACATTATTTTTATCATTGATTAGAACTGCTGTTAGAGATGTACTATGCTCCTTTTCTGACTGGATATATTTTTCCAAATGACACTGAGGAGTGGTACCCTAACTATTATGGACCTCAGGATGTTGTGGGTCTAGAGTCTGAGACCCTGGCTCAGGAGGGACTTATCCTAACTGAGACAGTTGACCCGGGTTTGGTAGCTTCTTAGTATTCTTTGTACTGGATTTGTCTCCAGCTTATTTTGTTATTTCTTTCAAACTCATTGATGTATTATTTTAGACTCATGAGCTGTATGTGACTACTTCTATTATTTATCTGATTCGTTCTCATTTCCATCTTAGATCTGTGATTGAGTATATTATCATTGTTGGTGGTTCATTATATTGTTAGATAGATTACCCAGACAATATTCTACCGCCAATTCTGTGACATAGGCTGGGCGTTGTTTCCACTTGTACCCATAAACTGGGTGCGGGTCGTGACACATTTTTAGTGGTGGCCCATGTAGGTTAATCTTTGCAAGTTATGCGATATCGTGGTAGTACGACGATTTAGTTGTACTACTGCGAGCCTGCGATAGGATATAGGATATAGGCTGAGATACTCAATCACATCTAGAAAAATCCTTTTGATTCAACTATTCTCCTTTGATATTGATACTTGATTTCTTAAACTGTCCTTTCCTTGAATGTCTTACATCATGTGCCATATTGAATCTTTCTTTCGCTTTGTCTCAGGATGCCGCCTAAGACTAGATCGTAGCAGGGGAGAGCAGCTTCTGAGAGGTCTGCAACATCCCAAGGGCCTGCACCAGTCACTTCTCCGGTGATTGGAGTGTCATCTGCTTTTGGAGGTCCACCACCTACTCAGTGGACTATGCCAGCTGTATCTGAGGGGCTTCCACCTCCATCTTCTGTGCCAGCAGAGGCGACACAGATGTTTATACTATTTCGTGAGATGCTCGAGGCACAGAGGGCTCAGTCAGAGGCATATCAGAGGCAGACCGATGTTCTACGAAAGGGCATCGAGAGTGCTCATCAGCGTGCTCGTGCCATAGTCGAGAGAGGAGTTCCGATCCAGCAGCAAGTTGCTCTTCAGGTTGCTCAGCTTTGGCCAGGAAATATTCAGAACTTCAAGAAGCTGGAGCCTAGGGTCTTCAAAGGGACGGAGGGCATCGTCTATGCTGATGATTGGCTCAAGGACATTGAGCGTCTTATGAGGGTGTCCTGTCTTTCTCAGGATCTTAAGGTTGAGGTGGTAGGACTTTAACTGTTCGACGTCGCTCGTACTTGGTTTAGGAATGAGCCAATTCTGGTTCACGCAGGACAGTCTTAGGAGGTATTCAAGGACCTCTTCAAGAAGAAGTTCTTCGCTCGGGCAGACAGGCTAGACTTGGGGAGGTAGTTCGAGAGTCTCATTCAGGAAAGCATGTCTGTGGAGGAGTACGCTGCGAAGTTCGGCAGGTTGAGCCGATTTGCAGAGTATTTGATGAGGAAGCCGGAGGATCGAGCTATTCATTTTCGTGAGGGTCTAAACTGGGAAGTGAAGATCCTTATTCCATCTTTTTATGAGACATACTCAGAGATACTTGTGGAGGCACGCAAGGTTGAGCGGGAGTTGGGTTTGAAGCCCAAGAGAGACCGTGATTCTTTTCTGAAGGCCAACAACTGTGCAGTATCTGCAAAACGTCCTCATTTCCAGTCCAGACCTTTCCAGTAGCCACAACAAAACCAGACTCCAGCTAGGGCACCTTTTCACCAGGCACCACAGCAGCAGAGACAGTTACAGCAAGCTTCCTGCCACTACTGCAAGAAGCCTGGCCATATCTGGGAAGTTTGTAGGAGGAGACTAGGAGTTTGTTTGTATTATGGTACTGAAGGACATCAATCGAGAGAGTATCCTCATCGTGCAGTTCAGGGAGCAACTCTAGCTCCGAGGGCACCGACGAGACCACCTGCAGTACAGCCAAGGGGACCGCTTCCGATACAGCAGCAGCATTTTGTCCAGCATCAGCAACATGGAGGTGCACGTCAGGGGCGAGCATTTGCTATGACCGTCGAGGAGGAGGAACCCACCGGAGATGTCATCGCAGGTTCTATTCTTCTTGATTCCATTCCAGCTTTAGCTTTGTTTGATAGTGGTGCTTCCCATAGTTTTGTATCTGTTTCTTTTGCTCTGAAGCATGGTTTGGTAGCTGAGTCTTTGCTTAGGACTTGCAAGATCATGACCGGGGGAGGCATTATCCTGGTTAATAATATTTGCAAGGATCGGAGAGTTGCTCTGGGAGGCCAGGAGTTAAGTATGTGTCTACTTGTAATGCCACTTCTGAGTTACGACATTATACTCAGGATGGATTGGTTGAGTAGGCACCAAGCTAGCATAGATTGTAGAGGAGGTAGAGTTTTGTTTGGTCCGCCAGGAGAGCTAGAGTTTGAGTTTGCTAGAGGAGCTGCAGAGCAGGGAGAAGGCATTATTTATAGAGTTATGTTGGAAGACAAGGAGTTGCCGCATCCGTTGATAGTAGAGTTCTTGGATGTGTTTTCTAAGGAATTGCCAGGATTGTCGCCAGATCGAGATATTGAATTTTCTATAGACTTGGTGCCAGGTACAGAACCAATTTTGCAACATGTCTATAGAGTAAACAATAGCGAACTAGCCGAGCTGAAGAAGCAGGTGGACAAATTGCAAGATAAGGTGTTTATCAGATCGAGTTCTTCACCGTGGGGAGCCCCGATATTGTTTGTACCGAAGAAGGATGGATCGGTGCGCATGTGCATTAATTACAGGGCTTTGAATAATCTCACTATCAAGAATAAGTATCCTTTACCACAGATTGATGATCTGTTTGATCAGTTGAGTGGTGCGAAGGTGTTTTCTAAGATAGATTTGAGATCAGGCTACCATCAGGTGAAGGTGAAGCCGGTGGACATACCGAAGACTGCTTTTAGAACTCGGTATGGTCAGTACGAGTTTATGGTGATGCCGTTTGGGTTCACTAATGCATCGACGGTATTTATGAACTTGATGAACAAGGTGTTCCATCAGTATCTTGACAAGTTCGTGGTGGTGTTCATCGATGACATACTCATATACTCGAAGACACCGGAGGAGCATGATGAGCATTTGAGGATTGTGTTGGATGTGCTGAGGAAGGAGAAGCTGTATGGGAAGTTGTCCAAGTGTGAGTTTTTCCTAGACAAGGTGGAGTTCTTGGGGCATGTTGTGACTGGTGATGGTATTTCAGTAGATCCGAAGAAGATCGCAGCAGTAGAATCTTGGAAGACCCCGAGTTCGATAGCAGAGATCAGGAGTTTCTTGGGATTGGCAGGCTACTACAGGAAGTTTGTGCAAGATTTTTTGAGGATTGCCGAGTCGATGACCAGACTCACCAGGAAGGATGTAGAGTTTGTTTAGACAGAGGATTGCCAGGTTGCTTTTGAGGAATTGAAGAAGAGGTTGACGTCTGCTCCTATTTTAACGTTGCCATCAGGGTCTGGAGGTTTCACTATTTATAGTGATGCATTGGGAAAAGGTTTGGGTTGTGTTCTTCAGCATAATAGGAAAGTGATTGCCTATGCATCCAGGCAATTGCGTCCTCATGAAAAGAACTATCCTACCCATGATTTGGAGTTGGCAGCAGCCATATTCGCCCTAAAGTTGTAAAAATATTATTTGTACGGAGAGCGTGTGGAGATCTTTACAGACCACAAAAGCTTGAAGTACGTTTTTACGCAGAAGGAGTTGAACATGAGGCAGTGTCGGTGGTTGAAACTGATAAAGGATTTTGATATATCTTTGCAATATCATCCTGGAAAAGCTAATGTAGTTGTCGATGCTTTGAGCAGGTATTCAGTAGCTATGTTCTTGACACATGATCGATATTTGTTGGAGGACTTGGAGAGCTTGGGCATCGAGGTGATAGTTTCTGGTTGTGCTATGCAGATATGGGGATTGCAGATATATTCAGATTTGATGGACAGGATTAAGGTAGCACAGTATGAGGATGTATCCCTGAGGAGTATCAGAGCTCAGGTGAGAGCAGGATTGGAAAATAATTTTACTATTTCTGAGGATGGATCTTTGAAAAATGGAGTTAGATTGTGTGTGCCTAGTGGAGAGCTGCATGAGGAGGTATTGCAGGAAGCGCATCGCTCTCATTATTCTATGCATCCAGGTGCCAACAAGATGTATCAGGATATGCGAGAGAGTGTGTGGTGGTATGGCATGGAGAGGGAAGTGGCACAGTTTGTATCCAGATGCTTGGTGTGCCAGCAGGTGAAAACCGAGAGACAGAGGCCAGGAGGTTTACTTCAGCCATTACCCATTCTAGAGTGGAAGTGGGAGCACATTACTATGGATTTTGTGTCCGGACTTCCACGATCTCCAGGAGAGAAAGACGCGATTTGGGTCATCATTGATAGGTTGACCAAGTAGGCCCACTTTTTGTCTTTCAAGGTGGGTTTGTCTACGGAGAAGCTGGCGGAGATGTATGTGAGGCAGATTGTTAGGATACAAGGAGTTTTCGTTAGCATAGTCTCGGATCGGGATAGTCGTTTCACTTTTTATTTCTGGAGGAGTTTGCAGGAGAGTTTGGGCACTCAGCTCAAGTTCAGTACTGCATATCATCCCCAGACAGATGGGCAGTCGGAGAGGACTATTCAAACTCTTGAGGATATGTTGCGCACTTGTGTACTAGATTTTGGGGGGTCTTGGGAAGACCATCTCTATTTGGTAGAGTTTACTTACAACAACAGTTACTAGGCTAGTATAGAGATGTCACCTTTTGAAGCTCTGTACGGTCGAAGGTGTCGTACTCCCTTGTCTTGGGACGATATTGGAGAGAGGATTTTGTTTGGGCCAGAGATGGTTGTGGATGCAGCAGAGAAGGTTCAGTTGATCAGAGATAGACTTCGTGTGGCACAGGACAAACAACGACATTGGGCCGATAGCCCCCGGAGACCTTTGGAGTTCAAGGTATAGTTTAGATTTTTGTTTTGTGCTTATTTTTGGTTGTTTGTTATAGATTAAGTTCTTAAGTTGGTGTTTTGTTCTAGGTGGGTGGTTTGGTGTTTTTGAGGATTTCTTCGACACGAGGCGCGATTCATTTCGGTGGAGGCGGGAAGCTTAGTCCGCGATTCATCGGACCTATCACTATTCTAGAGAGGGTCGGTGCAGTTGCTTATAGACTAGACTTACCACCTGTATTAGAGGCAGTGCACAACGTGTTTCACTTGTCGCAGTTGAGATGATACGTGGCAGATCCTAGTCATGTGTTGGATCACTCGGAGATAGAGGTGGGCCCTACTCTTAGCTATCCAGAGCAGCCAGTGAGATTCTGGATCGGAGAGAGAAAGTGCTAAGGAACCAGACTATTCCTTTGGTGCGCGTCGCATGGAGGCATCACTCTCCGGAGGAGTCTACCTGTGAGAGGAAGGATGAAATGCGAGAGCGTTATCTATATTTGTTTGTGCCTTGAGGTATGTTATTTCCTAGTTATGTTCTGTTTATTGTTATGTTCTTTCATAGTTAGTTATGATTCTTTAGTTCTGTTCTTCTGTTACTTTCTGGGGATAGTTTTCATCTTTGAATTTCGAGGACAAAATTATTTTAAGGAAGGTAGACTTCTCACTACCACATTTTCTAGGAAAGGATATTTTAGTAATTTCATATTTAATTAAATACTGTGCATGATAAATAATTATTTGTTATATTATTTAATTATTGTTAGATGTTATTTATTTATTTTGGACTTGTGTTTGTGGACCTAACTAGTTTAGTTAGACTCATGGACCAACATGAATTAATTATTAAAAATTAGCCCAATTAGAAGGGCCATTATTAAGGAGATGGATTAAATTAATTAAACCATTAGACTAGAAGCTTTTCTCCTTAATTATTTCTTCATGAGAGGCCCTAAGGGGTATATTGGACAATTTATAGTAACTTAAGGGAGGGGAAAAGGGGACGACCAATAATAAAGAGGGGGGGGGGGAATTCTCTCTCCTCTTTTCATTTTAAAACTAGATCTAGAATTTTTCTCAACCAAATTTCTTCATTCCCACTTCATTTACCTACCAAATTTCATTCTAATTCCTTCCCAAATCACCATTGGAGGCTAGTGGAGCAAGTATCTAGAAGGAGAAAGCAAGGATCTACCAAGATGAGCAATGATCTACAAGTTGGAGCCAATTTTATCTCATTTGGAGGTTGCATTGGGAATCCATATTCCAATAGGTATAATTCAGTTTTTCTCCTTAATTTAGGTTCTAAATCTGAGATTTAACCATGGAAAATTAACCCACATGCATAGGCTACCCATAGGATTTGGTTTTGTGTTCATAGGAGGCCTATTGAGAAAGTTATAGTAATTTTTGTGTCAATTTTGGGGGAATTCCGAGATTTATAATTGTTGTGTGTGTTAATTGATCCTATAGATCAATTTGGCATGTGCTTGTGTGATGGGGCTAGTGTCATATCCATAATTGGGTACGTGTAAGTCATATCCCAATAATTTGGTGATACGTGTTGATTTGGGGGTTTTTCTCCGACACGAAACTTTGTACATGTCATATTTTGACACGGACACGTAGTTTCATTTTTGACTCTTTGTATTGTTTATAAATAATATATAAGACTTGTTTGTGTCCTTCGGGGTATGTTTGGATGTGTGGTGGACTCGTGTCGCATGCGTATCCTAGATCTAGTGGGATACGGGGTGATACGTTCCATATGTTTGTGTAATTTAATTTTAGATCTAATTTTTTTTTCACTTTGAACATGGTGATGTGTAATTTTATATATATGTATATGTATATAGGGTGATGTATATATTTTGTATTTATGTGTCATAAATCTATTTTATCTATGTGTGTATATATATTTATGTACCTATTTATTCTACATATGTAAGATCTATTTAATATTATAGTATGTATATATGTTATTAGTTGTGTTATATATATATATATATATATATATATATATATATATATATATATATATATATATTTTGTTATATATATACTTATATGATATATGTATACATATTACTGTATGATTATATATACGTATTATTATATATGTTTATTATGTACATATATTCTATAAAGTTGTAACTATGTATATATATGATACTATGTTGTTATATGTATTATTGTGTATGTATATATATATTTTATATAATTGCAAGTTATATATATAGTAGTATTTATATATTCATTGTTATATATCTTTTATATATATATATATATATATATATATATATATATATATATATATATATATATATATATATATATATATATATATGTGTGTGTGTGTGTGTGTGTGTGTGTGTGTGTGTGTGCGTGTGTGTGTATGTGTGTGTGTGTGTGTGTTATATTTATAGGTGTAGTGATAGCGGCATTGGCGACGTTTCAGACGTCGCAGAACGTCAAATAGCAGCAGCAGTAGGCAGAGCAACAACGACAGCAATTTGTCGCAGAAAAGCAGCAGCAGCGGCAGCGAGAAGCAGTGACAGCAGCCAGCGACAGTTTCAAAAAAACTGCCGCTGAAACAGCAGCATATCAGGGGCTGTAGTGACAGTTTTTAGCGACAGTGCAGGAAACTGTCACTAAAATAGCAGTATATCATAATAAACAGCAGCTTTCAGTGACAGCAGGAATAGTTTTAGCGACAGTTTGGCAGTTTATATATATATATATATATATAATGCACTAATTATTATTATATATATTAGTGTTAATATATGAGTAATGTATCTCCTAAATATATATATATATATATATATATATATATATATATATATATATATATATATATATATATATATATATATATATATATATATATATATATATATTACGGGTAGTTAATATAACAAGGTATTGGGTATTACCTTGAGGAACCAAGGTAATTGGGGATACCCAAGGTATTGAGTTTGGGTATCAAGTTTTTGAATTATTGTTATGATACCAAGTTGGTTCAAAATCCATGGTACCTATTTAATGTTTGTAATTATGATTCTATATTATTAATAATTGTTTGATATATATATATATATTGATATTTTACCTATGGATTTACGTATCCGGAGATACGGTATCCTAATATTTAAGATATGGTTTTTATGGCTTAGACTTTAGTATCTTGAACCCAATATTTTGTGTTAGACTTATACAACCTAGAAATAGGTAGTTGACCATAGTTTGACTATAGTTGACCATAGTTTGACTATAGTTGACAAAAGTTGACCATAGTTTGACTTTTGACTTAGAATTGACTTTTGACCTAGAAGTTGACTAGTTTAACTTATTCTCTTTCTGGAACCTTGTATTAATGTTGTATTGCATATCTAGGTCTTTGAGGCACCGTATCAGACATCTGTGAGACTATTCTTTGGACTTCAGGCGAGTACATTCTCTGACAGTTTCTCATTTATGAAATCCTCTATGTTTATTGTATCTAGTGTAGATATCCATGTTCTCTTGACACTATGGTTACACAAATTGGTATATCCGGATCTCGTCATAAGATGTTATTCCTTGGTATATGGTGTATATGGTGCAAGTATTATTTTACTGGTTATCTTGTACATGTACAGACACTGATTCTCGGGAAGACTAGCTATCTTCTTGGAGAATCTCGTGCCATATCATACCGTGGTTGGATCTATTATACCAGTCGAGGGTGGGGAGTACCTTAGTGTAGATATGTGATCATACCCCTATTGTATCAAGTAATATTATTGAATAGTATTAATCGTACACCGCACGTATGATTAGCCAGGCCATATATATTGTATCATATTCCCAAGCCGATCACATGTTAAAACTAGTACTCACGCACTTAGTCATTAGTATTCTTGTTCATTGGCATATTTTTCATTATTGTATTTATTTTAATATTTGCTTATTGTATATATATCTCTTGTATCTATTGTGCATCTTGTATTTTCACATCTATTTACTGTTATATTATTTTTATCATTGATTAGAGCTACGGTTAGAGATGTACTCTGCTTCTTTCCTGACTGGATATATTTTTTCAGATGACATTAAGGAGTGGTACCCTATCTATTATGGACCTCAGGATGTTGTGGGTCTAGAGTCTGAGACCCTGGCTCAGGAGAGACTTATCCCAGCTGAGACAGTTGACCTGGGTTTGGTAGCTTCTTAGTATTCTTTGTACTGGATTTGTCTCCAGCTTATTTTGTTATTTCTTTCAAACTCATTGATGTATTATTTTAGACTCATGAACTGTATGTGACTATTTCTATTATTTATCTGATTCATGCTCATTTCTATCTTAGATCTGTGATTGAGTATATTATCATTGTTGGTGGTTCATTATATTGTTAGATAGATTACCCAGACAACGTTTTAACTCCAATTCTGCGGCGTAGGCTGGGCGTTGTTTTCGACTTGTACCTATACATCGGGTGTGGGTCGTGACACTGTACTACTGGTAGCTCCTGAAGGATCCCTCATCCTCTTGGAGCCAAGCTCCAAATCATCCTCCGCATGCTGTGCCTGTGCCAGGATCTCCTTAAATGTTGTGGTACGATATCCGCTAGTATGAGATTTGATCTCCCTGTTCATACCATTTCTGAACTTTCGGGCTTTCCCCCGAGGATTCCGTCCCTCCACAAAGTGACCCAATCGACAGAACTCTATCGCGTACTAGTCCACCGTCATGCTTTCCTGTACGAGATACTAAAACTGGCTCTTTAGAGAAGTCAGAGCGACATCTGGGAAGAACTTCTTCTTAAAAAGCTCCTTGAAAGCTTCCCAAGTAAGTCCAGGTGTTCAGATCCTCGGGTCGGTCCTGAACCATGTCAAAGCAATGTCATACATCATGCTCCTTGCTTCCTCTACATGTAGTCTCTCTGGAATCTGTGTAAGCCGCTGGTTCCTCTCTATGTCTTCGATCCAGTCATCTGAATAAATAATCCCCTCAATGCCCTTAAAGTCCTTGGGCCCCATCATCTTTAAGTCAATGATAGTCCCCGACCTCGGCTGCTACGGGGCCTGCTAAGGTAGAGCTACCTATGGTTGGGCCAAGGCAACTCTCTCGACGATGACGAGTGCAAGCTGGTAGGCATTCTCAATGCCCTGCCTCATTATCTCAAACTGGAGCTGCTGGGCCTCCGCCTGGGCCCAACTATGAAATTGCACAACCTGCAATCTCTCGACCTGCATGGGCCACCACTAAAAATATGTCATGACCGGCACCCGGAATAAGGGCATGAGTGGTGAACTACGCCCGCCTACGTCATAAGAATGATATAGAACGCTGTCTTGGTAAACAATACTGTCTAATATCTCACACAATATGTATATAAGTGTACCTGTCATTGTAAACCCCCTGAATTTCTCAAATTATTAAATCTTGGATTTTTCCCAATTTTCTGGAATTTTCTGGGAATTTTCTGTAATTAAAATCAAGGTTTTCAATTAATAAATGATTTTTAATTGGCAATAAATAATATTAAAATATCATGAAAATAACATTTTTGGGTGTAAAATAAAAAATTGGACTTAGGGTAATTTTTCTGGATTTTTCTGGGCCTCAGACCTATTTTTAAAATACCTCAAAACTATTTTTATAAATAAATAAATTAATTAATATATTTCTTATTATGTTTATTTTTTATTTTTATTTTTATATTTTTCTTTGGGCCCGGCCCGGCCCAGTGGGCCGAGCCCGTTAGCGAGCCCAGCCCAGTCCCCTGTTAACGGGTCGGGCGGGTTCTCCCCGTCCGGATCCGCGCCCGACCCGGACCCGCATCATCCCCACCCTCTCCCACGACTCTCTCTCTCCGATTTCTCCGCCGTCCGCCGCGGTTCCGGCCGCCACGACCGCGCCACTCCCCACGTCCCCCTTCCCTACCGACTTTCCCGGCCACGACAGCCAGCCCCGACCCTATATAAGCCTCCTCCTCCGCCCACACTCCCCCAGACTCGAACCCTAACCCTAACTCTACCCTACTCCGACCACCCCACTCCGGCGAGCCCAGTCCGGCGACCCTCCGCCTCAACCACCTAGCTGCCCCCGCCGGACCACCCGTCGTCCAGAGCTCCTCTCCCCTCCCTCTTCCTTCTCCTCCCCAGGCGGAGCCGACCCCGAGCCCAACTCCTCCCCGCTGCTCGGGCTGCCGGCCGACCCCTCGACGTCGCCGGAGACCTCGTCGAGAGCCGCAGCCGCCGCCCCGAGTCGCCTCTACCGGCGGCCAGTCCCCCAGAGCCCGGACACGAGGACACAGAACCGGACACAGGGAACCCTAACCCTAATTTGGATTCCGTGTCGGACACGACACGGACACGTCTCGACCCTGATTTTCGGGTCCCCTTCAGGTACGTGTAACTTTTTGCTCGTAGCTCCGTTTTCGATTCCGTAAATTGCGTTGTGAAGCCTGTATGACCCTCTCGGTGTTCGAACAAACTGTTCGGGGCATCGCGTCCTGTGGTGATCGCACACCGCGATCCAAAAACAGGAAAAACCAGACCCTGTTTCACCCCCAGAACTGAGTCCGCCTCGCCAAACGGGACGACTTGGTCGCGTGCGGTCTTTACAGATACGTACGCACCGTCGATACGGACGTGTGAGATTTCGCGGAAGCTGATTCGGGTGTGCGTGCACACCGGAATCAACGCGTATCCGCGGACATCGCCCCGTATCCGACTTTTCTACAATTTACCCTAATTTCGTGCACACACGTCGGATCGAGACGAAACTTACGCCATCGGACTCATAGCAATACGCTGGTCCTGTGGGTCAAGTTTGGTTCGATTCTGAGAACGTTGACGAAATCGCGTGTCGTGGGCCCCACAGGCCCCGCTCGACGGGCGATTTCGTGTTCGGCTCATCGGAATCCAAATATGGAAGTTCCGTTGGGTTCGTATCAGCGTTCCTGACCTCTTGACACTAAGTTTGGTGAATTTTGGAGACCTTTGACCCGGACATGTTTTTCGGTGCAAAGCGGGCCCACCGGCGGACCCCGTTTTGACCCGAAACTGCCGTTTTTGCCCTTGTCTCCAAATTGGACCCAAGGACAGGCGTTTCTAGCTATTTGACACCTTCTGAGCGTGATGGTAATGTCTATTTCAGCTTTTGGACTCATCTCTGGAAATTTCCCCAAGAGCCAATATTAATCAGATCCAAACAACAGGCAAGTACCTGCACCTCAAGTTAATCTTTATATATTGTGATAATTAATTCCCTGTCTTACATGTATCCTTGATGATTACACATCGTGTTAGAAATGTTGAACTTCATGTCTTGAATATTGGTAGTTCCTGTCTTATTTTTCATGTCGGGTGGGAGAATACTAGGAGGCATGTAGTTTACCCTTTCCCCTGTCGTGACTGCTAGCCTTTGGTACGCGACTGTACCATCAGCCTGATACTCGATTATTCCTGACTGCTAGCCGCCTATGGCATGCCTGATTAGCCTTATAAACCCCTACATGCCAACTATGTATTCTAAAAACAAACACAAGCACACACGTATAGTTTCTGGTTATTTCTTGCTGGCTATTATAGTTTCATTTCTTGTTTCATTTATTTCTGTTTCTCATATTCCTGTTTGCAGTTAACTCTGAGATAATAATGTTCTGTTAATACTGTTTCTCAACATGATAGCCAATATTTAATTGTCATAAAATATTTAGTTTAACATTGTTGTGCACTGTGTACTTTGCTCCTTTCCTGACTGGATCTGTTGATTTAGGCGATGATGAGGACCTTGCTCCTACTTATTATGGTCCCTATGAAGGGACTGATGATACCTATGAGGAGCCAGAACCCACCCAGGAGACCCCTGCTGCTGAGTAGCTAGTAGTAGCTACCTTTTATTTCTATTTCTTATCTTATTTATCGGGTTTGTCTCCGATTTCAGTATTGAATTTCTGTACTTAAACATTTGAATCTGTTGTCACATTTATTTTCAGTTGAAATCTTAAGTTTTATTTCTCATTATTATCTTGCCTATATTGTTGTGAATGAGCTAGTTAGTAATTATGGATTGACCTAGACAGCGTACTACCGCCGACTCTGCGGCGTAGGCTGGACGTACCCACGCACTCGTGCCCGAACTTCCGGGTGCGGGTCGTGACACGTTTTTATGGTGGCCCATGCAGGTCCTATCCTAAAATAGGGTAATACCCTAGGACAGGGTATGGAATAAAATTGAGGATTCTAGGAAAAGCTCATTCACAGTATAGCGTCCTTATTTCAATTCTTGATATCATTGCTGCTCAATTTTTCCTATCGCCTTTGATTTCCAAGTATTCTATTCTGATCTTCCTATCCCTTAATCTTTCAGAATGGTCCAGACCAGGAACACAGTAGGAGGCACATCAGAACCAGCTGAGCAGAATATGCCCGAGACTCTTGCACTCCCGCCGCCTCCATCTGTTCCGGCAGTTACCCTAGATGGGGCACAGCTGCTAGGAGTATTCCAGGGATTGGTGGAATCCCAGAAAGAACAGACGGCACTTCTGCGGACCAGCCTCTCAGAAGCTCTTAAGCCCCAGGAGTCGTCACTCAAGAGGCCAGGGAGTGCCAAAGATTTCAAGAATCTAAGACCCCTGGAATTTTACGGAACTGAGGGCATTCTCTATGCCGATGAGTGGATAGAGAATGTCGAGAGACTCCTGAAGACTGCCCGGGTCCCTGATGACCTCAAAGTGGAGTCCGCAAGCCTGCAACTGTTCGACATTGCTCGAACCTGGTTCAGAGATGAACCTCAACTATCTGCTCCCGACATCACATGGGAAGACTTCAAGAGGCTATTCAAGGAGAAATTCTACCACGAAGTGGCTAGGGAAGCTCTCGAAATCCAATTCGAGAGACTGGAACAAGGTAACCTGTCTGTTGATGAATATACTGCTGAATTTAGCAGGTTAAGCCACTTTGCGGAGTACATGGTTCGTACCCCGGAGGACAGAGCCCGTAGATTCAAGAAGGGGCTGTCTCCGGATATTCGCCTTGCTGTCACCACCAGCCGAGCTCGTACCTATGAAGAAATCCTGAGCGTGGCACAAGACGTAGAGAGAGATATGGGGCACAAACTGAAGCGAGAAAGAGATACCGGAAATGCAGGACCCAAC
Source organism: Iris macrosiphon (assembly GCA_036927795.1). Lineage (NCBI taxonomy): Eukaryota > Viridiplantae > Streptophyta > Magnoliopsida > Asparagales > Iridaceae > Iris > Iris macrosiphon. The sequence goes on from JAYESA010000004.1 coordinate 100,223,542, forward strand.
AAACGCCCTTTTCAACAACAGCACGAGCAACAACAGCAGAGGGCCCCGCAGCAAACTCAGCGTCCTCTCCCTCGAGCTCCAGCACCCCAACCCCAGGCTCAAAGACAGAACCAACAAGCTGCCCCTTGTGGCTATTGCCAAAAACCAGGTCATACTTGGCAAGTCTGCAGGAAGAGGCTAGGTGCCTGCCTCTACTGCGGCTCGGCAGCGCATCAAATGAGGGACTGTCCAGCTACTCAAGAACGCCCAGCTGCACCAAAGGCTCCAGCCCAGACCAGGGCCCCAACAGTACAACAAAGGGGACCCCCACTTCCAACACAACAACAACGCTTTGCTCAGCACCAACAGCAACAGAGGGGTGCACCGCAGCAAGGCCGTGCTTATGCAATAACTCTGGAAGAAGCTGAGGCCACAGCAGACATGATCACAGGTTCTGTGCTTATAAATTCAATACCAGCTATTACTTTATTTGACTCTGGAGCTTCTCATTCATTCATGTCAGTAGATTTCCTTATGAAGCATAGCTTAAGCACCAAACCCCTTAGGAATTGTTATAAGATCATTACCGGTGGAGGAATCATTCCGGTTAGTGATGCCTGTAACAATTGTCCTATCACATTATGTGGAAGAGAACTGTATGCTAGATTACTTGTAATGCCAGTGCCCAGTTTTGACATTATACTGGGTATGGATTGGTTAAGTCAGCATCATGCCACAATAGACTGCCACAGAGGTAGTGTAATCTTCAGGCCCCCTGACAAGCCAGAATTTGAATTTGCTAGAGGTTCTAGAGAAATGGGTAATAACAAAATTTATGGAGCCCTAATAACAGAAGAAGTGCCACTACCTATCATCTCTGAATACCTTGATGTCTTTCCTGAGGATCTCCCAGGCCTACCCCCAGACCGAGAAGTTGAATTCTCCATTGACTTAGTGCCAGGAGCAGCACCAGTATTTCAAAATCCCTACAGAATTAACAAGAAGGAGATAATAGAACTAAATGAGCAAATCAAAGAACTAGAAGACAAATGCTTCATTAGGTCTAGTGTCTCACCCTGGGGAGCTCCAGTATTATTTGTGCCCAAGAAGGACGGAATATCCCGAATGTGTATTGACTATAGGGCCTTGAATGCCTTAACAATTAAGAATAAGTATCCCCTGCCCAGGATAGATGACTTATTTGATCAGCTGAGTGGAGCTCGGGTGTTTTCAAAGATTGATTTGAGGTCTGGTTACCACCAAGTAAGGGTGAGAAAGAAAGACATCCCTAAAACTGCTTTCAATACCCGGAACGGACACTACGAATTCTTAGTAATGTCGTTCGGGTTGACGAATGCTCCAGCAGTTTTTATGAACCTAATGAACAGAGTTTTCCAGCCATACCTAGACAAATTTGTAGTGGTCTTCATTGATGATATTTTGATCTACTCCAAGACCCCCGAAGAACATGAAGAACATTTGAGGTTAGCCTTGGAGACTTTGAGGAAGGAAAAACTTTATGGAAAATTGTCTAAATGTGCTTTCTTCCTAGACAAAGTAGAATTCTTGGGACATGTTGTGACTGGAGATGGAATAGCAGTAGATCCTAAGAAGATAGCTGCAGTAGAATCCTGGCCCACTCCAGACTCTGTAGCTGAGATTAGAAGTTTCCTGGGACTAGCTGGCTACTATCGGAAGTTTGTGAAGGACTTTGCTAGAATTGCGGAGCCCATGACAAAATTAACAAGAAAGGATGAAGAGTTCACCTGGACTGATGAATGTCAGCGTGCCTTTGAGAAATTAAAGAAAAGACTGACTTCTGCCCCTATTCTGACCTTACCTTCCAGAACCGGAGGTTTCGCTATTTATAGTGATGCTTCTGGAAAAGGTCTAGGTTGTGTACTGGAGCAGAACAAGAAGGTAGTAGCATATGCCTCTAGACAGCTTCGACCTCATGAAAAGAATTATCCAACTCATGATTTAGAATTGGCAGCTGTCATTTTTGCTCTTAAACTATGGAAACATTATCTTTATGGAGAAAATGTGGAAATATTTACATATCATAAAAGTCTAAAATATATCTTCACTCAGAAAGAGCTAAACATGAGGCAAAGAAGGTGGCTGGAACTAATGAAAGACTTTGATATCACTCTTCAATATCACCCTGGGAAGGCAAATGTAGTTGCTGATGCTCTAAGCAGGTATCCTATGGCGATGTACTTGACTATGGACAGACACCTGCTGGAGGACTTGGAAAGTTTGGGTATTGAAGTAATTATCCCAGGAAAAGAAGGCCAAATGATGAACTTGCAGATTCAGTCTACCTTAATGGACAAGATCAAGGAGACTCAGTTTCAGGACGAAGGCCTGCGAAGCCTTCGAGGTCAAGTGCAAGCTGGACTAGTAGAAGAATTCAGAATTCATGAAGATGGATCACTGAGGCATGGCGATAGATTATGTGTACCTCAAGGAGACATAAGAGAAGAAATCATGCAAGAGGCGCACAGATCGCAATACTCTATACATCCAGGAGCCAACAAGATGTACAAGGACCTGAGAACGTATGTTTGGTGGCATGGCATGAAAAGAGAAGTAGCCAGGTTCGTATCTCGTTGTTTAGTGTGCCAGCAAGTCAAGGCAGAAAGACAAAGACCTGGAGGATTGCTTCAACCCCTACCCATTCCAGAGTGGAAGTGGGAACACATTACAATGGATTTTGTTTCCGGACTTCCAAGGACACCTAGTGGAAAGGATGCAATCTGGGTGATAGTGGATAGACTGACCAAGTCGGCACATTTTCTACCTTTCAAAGTGGGGCTATCTACAGAGAAGCTGGCAGATTTATATATCAGACATATTGTTAGGCTGTATGGAGTTCCAGTAAGTATTGTCTCCGACCGAGATTCAAGGTTCACCTCTCACTTCTGGAAGAGCTTACAAGCCAGCTTGGGGACGCAACTCAAATTCAGCACAGCTTATCATCCCCAAACCGACGGACAATCAGAACGTACAATCCAGACACTTGAAGATATGCTCCGTACATGTGTTCTGGATTTTGGAGGATCCTGGGAAGACTATCTACATCTGGTGGAATTCTCTTATAATAATAGTTACCAAGCAAGTATTGAGATGACTCCATTTGAAGCTCTGTATGGACGAAGATGTCGTACCCCGCTATCATGGGACGACGTTGGAGAAAGAGCCCTGCTGGGACCAGAGATGGTGATCGATTCAGCTGAGAAGGTAAAGCAAATAAGGGACAGACTTCGAGTGGCTCAAGACAGGCAACGACATTGGGCAAATAGCCACCGAAGGCCCTTGGAATTTGAGGTAATTAAATTTATGAAATCCAAGTCAATTTAAACATTTTGATTATGGAACTAAGACTTGATTATGACTCTATTTTAAGGTTGGAGAGCTGGTATTCTTAAAGATTTCTCCGACACGTGGCACCATTAGGTTCGGAAGGAGTGGAAAACTCAGCCCAAGATTTATTGGACCTTTTGGCATACAGGAGAAAATCGGAGAAGTGGCATACCGACTGGCATTGCCACCCTCTCTGGATGGAGTACATAACGTCTTCCATGTGTCGCAGCTGAGGAAGTACGTGTCAGACCCCAGCCACATTTTGGATCACTCAGAGCTCGAAGTAGGCCCAAGTTTGACTTACCAAGAGCAACCCGTGGAGATACTGGATCGCTCGGAGAAAGTCCTACGGAACCAGGTTATCTCCCTGGTTCGCGTAGCTTGGAAGCACCATTCCCCCGGCGAATCCACCTGGGAGCGAGAAGACGAGATTAGAGAGCGATACCCCTATCTTTTTGAACCCTGAGATGTATTTTATTTCTCGGCCTTTCTTTTCGTGCCCTGTTATTCTTAAATTTCGAGGACAAAATTTTTGTAAGTTGGGTAGGTTGTAAACCCCCTGAATTTCTCAAATTATTAAATCTTGGATTTTTCCCAATTTTCTGGAATTTTCTGGGAATTTTCTGTAATTAAAATCAAGGTTTTCAATTAATAAATAATTTTTAATTGGCAATAAATAATATTAAAATATTATGAAAATAACATTTTTGGGTGTAAAATAAAAAATTGGACTTAGGGTAATTTTTCTGGGCCTCAGACCTATTTTTAAAATACCTCAAAACTATTTTTATAAATAAATAAATAAATTAATATATTTCTTATTATGTTTAGTTTTTATTTTTATTTTTATATTTTTCTTTGGGCCCGGCCCGACCCAGTGGGCCGAGCCCGTTAGCGAGCCCAGCCCAGTCCCCTGTTAACGGGTCGGGCTGGTTCTCCCCGTCCGGATCCGCGCCCGACCCGGACCCGCATCACCCCCACCCTCTCCCATGACTCTCTCTCTCCGATTTCTCCGCCGCCCGCCGTGGTTCCGGCCGCCACGACTGCGCCACTCCCCACGTCCCCCTTCCCTACCGACTTTCCCGGCCACGACAGCCAGCCCCGACCCTATATAAGCCTCCTCCTCCGCCCACACTCCCCCAGACTCGAACCCTAACCCTAACTCTACCCTACTCCGACCACCCCACTCCGGCAAGCCCAGTCCGGCGACCCTCCGCCTCAACCACCTAGCTGCCCCTGCCGGACCACCCGCCGTCCAGAGCTCCTCTCCCCTCCCTCTTCCTTCTCCTCCCCAAGCGGAGCCGACCCCGAGCCCAACTCCTCCCCGCTGCTCGGGCTGCCGGCCGACCCCTCGACGTCGCCGGAGACCTCGCCGAGAGCCGCAGCCGCCGCCCCGAGTCGCCTCTACCGGCGGCCAGTCCCCCAGAGCCCGGACACGAGGACACAGAACCGGACACAGGGAACCCTAACCCTAATTTGGATTCCGTGTCGGACACGACACGGACAAGTCTCGACCCTGATTTTCGGGTCCCCTTCAGGTACGTGTAACTTTTTGCTCGTAGCTCCGTTTTCGATTCCGTAAATTGTGTTGTGAAGCCTGTATGACCCTCTCGGTGTCCGGACAAACTGTTCGGGGCATCGCGTCCTGTGGTGATCGCACACCGTGATCCAAAAACAGGAAAAACCAGACCCTGTTTCACCCCCGGAACTGAGTCCGCCCCGCCAGACGGGACGACTTGGTCGCGTGCGGTCTTCACAGATACGTACGTACCGTCGATACGGACGTGTGAGATTTCGCGGAAGCTGATTCGGGTGTGCGTGCACACCGAAATCAACGCGTATCCGCGGACATCGCCCCGTATCCGGCTTTTCTGCAATTCACCCTAATTTCGTGCACACACGTCGGATCGAGACGAAACTTGCGCCATCGGACTCGTAGAAATACGCTGGTCCTGTGGGTCAAGTTTGGTTCGATTCTGAGAACGTTGACGAAATCGCGTGTCGTGGGCCCCACAGGCCCCGCTCGACGGGCGATTTCGTGTTCAGCTCATCGGAATCCAAATCTGGAAGTTTCGTTGGGTTCGTATCAGCGTTCCTGACCTGTTGACACTAAGTTTGGTGAATTTTGGAGACCTTTGACCCGGACACATTTTTCGGTGCAAAGTGGGCCCACCGGCGGACCCCGTTTTGACCCGAAATTGCCGTTTTTGTCCTTGTCTCCAAATTGGACCCAAGGACAGGCGTTTCTAGCTATTTGACAACTTCTGAGCGTGATGGTAATATCTATTTCAGCTTTTGGACTCATCTCTGGAAATTTCTCCAAGAGCCAATATTAATCAGATCCAAACAACAGGCAAGTACCTGCACCTCAAGTTAATCTTTATATATTGTGATAATTAATTCCCTGTCTTACATGTACCCTTGATGATTACACATCGTATTAGAAATGTTGAACTTCATGTCTTGAATATTGGTAGTTCCTGTCTTGTTTTTCATGTCGGGTGGGAGAATACTAGGAGGCATGTAGTTTACCCTTTCCCCTGTCGTGACTGCTAGCTTTTGGTACGCGACTGTACCATCAGCCTGATACTCGATTATTCCTGACTGCTAGCCGCCTATGGCATGCCTGATTAGCCTTATAAACCCCTACATGCCAACTATGTATTCTAAAAACAAACACAAGCACACACGTATAGTTTCTGGTTATTTCTTGCTGGCTATTATAGTTTCATTTCCTGTTTCATTTATTTCTGTTTCTCATATTCCTGTTTGCAGTTAACTCTGAGATAATAATATTCTGTTAATACTGTTTCTCAACATGATAGCCAATATTTAATTGTCATAAAATATTTAGTTTAACATTGTTGTGCACTGTGTACTTTGCTCCTTTCCTGACTGGATCTGTTGATTTAGGCGATGATGAGGACCTTGCTCCTACTTATTATGGTCCCTATGAAGGGACTGATGATACCTATGAGGAGCCAGAACCCACCCAGGAGACCCCTGCTGCTGAGTAGCTAGTAGTAGCTACCTTTCATTTCTATTTCTTATCTTATTTATCGGGTTTGTCCCCGATTTCAGTATTGAATTTCTGTACTTAAACATTTGAATCTGTTGTCACATTTATTTTTAGTTGAAATCTTAAGTTTCATTTCTCATTATTATCTTGCCTATATTGTTGTGAATGAGCTAGTTAGTAATTATGGATTGACCTAGACAGCGTACTACCGCCGACCCTGCGGCTTAGGCTGGACGTACCCACGCACTCGTGCCCGAACTTCCGGGTGCGGGTCGTGACAGTCATGCTATCTCAACTCCAAATGGAGGAATAATATGGTAAATGATAATGAAACTAATACTCAATCACAATATCAAACTAGGGAAATAAATAACACGCTATAAAATAGGGAAAATAAGTACAAGAGTTACAAATACATCCACAGGCCCACAATATAAGTCTAGGCACAAAGCAACTCTCAAAATAATATATATACACATGATATGAGTCTAAAATAAGACTAATACAGTGTCTAAACAATATAAGTCTAAGCCTCCTCAGTCACTGGCACTAGGTTCTCTTGCTCTAAGGGAGAATCCTCTAATGATTCGCCGTCCTACGGCCCGTAGTAAGTGGGACACTGCTCCTTAAGCCAATTATCTAAAAAATATATCCAATCAGTATTGAAGCGAAGTATAAAACTTTGAAATAGTTCCAAATATATGGTAGAGAATATATGACAAGCAATAGAAAAGAATATATGATAACTAGCAATAGGAAATGGAAATGAACTAGAGTAAATATGTGAAGTACTGGAATGAAAGAACATAAAATATGGAATAACTGCAAGTAATAAAAATAGATAAACTAGCTAATGTGCCATAGAGTACAAGTTCATTATGTGACCGGTTTGGGTTGAACATGAATACAATATGATAACACGATTACACGTGTGATATATAATCGACATATACACGAATACACTGGCTTGATCACATAACCAACTCCTACTCCCCCATCCCCAACCAATACTCATGGATCCAATCACGATATATTACAAACATGAATATAAGCACACTGAACACGAGCAATGTGTGAACACGAAGTACACGATAATAAATACTCGATACACACGATAAAATACATATGAAGGAGTACCCACTGAACACGGTAAGGGATAATAACCCATGGCAGGATCCATTTAGTACTACTCCGTGTAGCCATTGTGTCAAAATCAAATAAATAGTTCTAGAACATGTGATATAACTATCATGAATGAAAATTAACCTAGATATGTACTCGCCTTTGGTCTGGAGCAAAAGGGGTAACTCGGTGTCCGAGCTGATGTCACACAACCCTATAGAGGAATATCATGTCAATTTGGTATAATAAAGGAGAAATGAGTTAAAATGCACTAATACATGCTTCTAGGTCCATAACTAGCATCTAGGGTGATTATAAAGTTATACTAGTAATTACTAGGTCGTACTAGGTTTTGGTTAGGTTCTAAGCTAATTATCTAGCTTAATACTTACTAATCACACTAGTTATACTAACTATTTACTAGGTACCTATATATACTAGATAATAAAATACACTAGTCATACTTACTAATTAGTATTACATAATATTAGACTAATTTCCAAACTCATATAACTAATATCTAACTAATGCATATTATCTATAATACTACCATATAACTCTAACTGTCTAACATATGTTAACTGATAATGCAACTAATCAACTAATAATTGATATCTTACTATCTCACAACTAATATCTAAACTAACTAACACCAAGTGATATCCTAGTTATATGCTAAGTTAACTTTAACTATAATTGATACAGACCTATACTGATACTCATTGTTATTGTTGCAACTAATACTCCCAACTCTCAACAACACCTAAACATACAACAGTGTATATATCCTTGATACACACTCAGGTGATCAACTCCCTATACTTGGACTTGGCACTTCAAGACTTACCCTAACTCCACAAGTTCACTGATGCAGGGACTCCCCTGCCCCTTTCCAAGCCTGCACATGCTGCTATTTAGGATTTCTACTTGCAGTCCTACCATCCAACTAATTATAACTGCACTAATATTTGTAGTTCTCTATACTTCCCCTCTCTTCTTACCTGCTCCTGAATGCAAGTGTGTCCAAATGCTCACTGGTACATTACTTACCTTGTCATTGATGTCTGTTCTCAGATATCCCCAAGCTGTCCACGCTTATGCACCAACCCCCTTGAAGTTGATACTGACTCTGCTGCATCAAACAATGCTCAACACACTGACCCAAGGTCAGTAACCCGAGCCCTTTTTCACTTACTCACTGCAGTACCTGCAGTTGAATGCAATTGCATTCAACTCTCAACTGTGATACCCCAAGGTTCATATCCCCTATTGCAATATCTGATACTTAACATATAATTTTTTCCCAACATTGCATCCACTGTAACAACTTGCCCGACTGCTCAACCTCACCTCACTATACTTAATACACTGCCCTTACTCCCCAGGTCTGAATATTGTAGCTAATCTGATGTGTATCAGTGCACATTGTTCACTGATACACAACTGGTGCTACTGTTCTTCTTTCCACATTCCCTTTACTAACTCGTGCATCACTTCCATCTTGCCCATGAATACAACAGTTAGGCACACACACATAGACACAATACACTTTAGTATTTAGGAACATACCCATAGTATTTCCTGATACTGCCACAATACAACACATATTGATATACACATACAACATATCTAATATATATGTCCACACACACACACACACACACACACATACATATATATATATATATATATATATATATATATATATATATATATATATATGATATAATAGAGATATATAATCAAATACCTAGAGCATATACTTAGGAAAATCATGATGCACACCCAATTGAGAAACCAAAATCCTAATTTTTTCACAATAATTATTTTTACATATCAAATACTCAAAATAATAACTAATATAACTTGCTATAATGATAATTGAGGAGTAATTGCACAAACACCCAAAATAGAACTCCGTATCATATGGTATCATACCGTATCATGATACGACCTACTCGTGTCCAATTGTGGACAAATAACTAGTCCTACAACCTCGATCTAACTCTAATATAACTAAATTAGCGTCATGACACACACTTGATGTGTCAATCTCGTAATTCCCCTGATTTTGACACAAATCACCATGTAGAAATTATAATACACATCCAATTAGCCTAGAACTTGTTCCTATAGGTATCCCTATGTCATGAGAGGGTTCCTAATGGTCAAATACATAATTTGGGACCTACAATGAAGGTGAATTCATAATTATACCTATCGGGAGATAGATTTCTAATAAATTGTTTCTAGGACACGATCCAGATACGATCTACTAGCCAATGCTCCTCCTCCTAGTGCCCCTTGCAATTCCAAGCTCCAATGCTCTTTGAGTGATGAGAATGAGGGAAAATATGAATGAATTGAGAGGGATTGATGGAGGTATGAATGAATTAGGAAAGAACACAATTGTGGATCTATGATTGAGTGTGCAAATACAGAAGAGAGAATGGAGAGACCTATATGGCCGACCCCTTTTCCCTCCTCTCCAAGTCACAACTTAAAGTCTAAGTTGCCCACTCTAGCTAATTATGAAGACTAATTAAGAATGACTATTTTGGAAAGTTTGCACACTAATGCAAATTAGTCTAATCCTCCTAATTAATTAGAGAGAATGGGTCTAATGGGCCTAGTCCATGTTAGGCTCACTAGTTGTCATGACAAGTCTTATAGGGTTCATTAGTGTCAAGTCTAAATAATAGACTACCCCACTACTATAAATAAATAGTACAAAGCAGAATTAAATTAAATATCACTATGATAATTATTAATCACTAAAAATAAATAGATATTCAAAATGACTCAAATACCCTCATTTGGAAAAGTGGGGATGACAAATATTGTGGCTGGGGTGGGCATAGTCCTAGTATCTCCTGACAAACTACTCATTCATCGTGCGTACTCTGTCAGTGAAGCATATTCCAATAATGTGGTAGAATATAATGCTTTACTTATTGACCTCCAATTAGCCAAACAATTGGATATAGAGTACCTGGAATCCTACGAAGATTCTATGCTAATAGTCAATCAGATTAGGGGAGAGTATGAGGTCCGACATGAGGACCTCATCCCTTATCATCAGACATCAATTGAATTGGCTCTTACCTTCAAAGAATTCATCGAGCATGTACCTCAATTACAGAATATGGAAGCAGATGCACTGGCTGGTTTAGTTGCGTCGTTACCTGTTCCTCTGAAGATACAACACTCGATCATGATAACAAGTAGAGAGTTATTCTATACCAAGAATAACTTGTACATTGAGCAGAGATACGTCATAAAGTCAACCCCCATTAATGAAGATTAGAGAAATCTTTTTATAGATTATGTTGCTTATGGGATCATTCCAGACGATCCGAAAGAAGCTACTTCTATTAAGTGACATTTACTCCGATTCTATTATGACGCTTCATCCAAGACATTATATCATCATTTATATGATGGGCTGCTAACATTAAAGTAAGATAAATACTTTATGAAGCTCATGATGGCATCTGTGAAGCACATCAGCCAGGTCCTAAACTACATGACCGTCTCAGAAGAATGGGTTATTACTGGCCTACCATGGTAGCAGATGCAGTAGATTATGCTCGTAAAGGTAGAGCATGTCAGATTTATGCTGACTTTATTCACCAGCCGTCAGAATTCTTACATCCTACGGCGGCATCCTGGCCTTTTGAAGCATGGGTAATGGACATTATTGGTCCTATCATCCCATATTCTTCCAAGCGACATCGGTTTATACTTGCAATAACTGACTATTTCTCCAAATGGGCGGAGGTAGTTCCATTCATCGAGGTAAAGATGTCCAACATGATTAGTTTCGTTAAACACCATATGATCTATTATTTCGGTGTCCCCTGAAGGATAATATACGACAATAGACCATAGTTTGCCAGTCAAGTGTTCGATCGGTTTTGTGACAAGAATCGAATCCAGAATGTGGCTTTTACGGCCTATAATCTGGCAGCCAACGATTTAGCGGAGGCCATTACTAAAAACCTAATCAAGTTACTCAAGAAGTTTGTCTCATCCAACAAGGGCGATTGAAATGAGAAGCTTAGAGAATGCTAGTGGGCTTATCGTACGACAGTCCAAACTCCAACGGTTGTACACCATTTCCCATAATCTATGGATGTGAAGCAGTTCTTCCATTTGAGATCCAAATTCTCTCTCTCAGGATAACTATTGTTAATGAGCTAACAGTGGAGAACAATGATCGTTTAAGACTTCAGGAGCTAGAACCATTGGATGAAAGGCGTTTACATGCTCAACAACATATTGAGTTATATCAAGTGCATATTTCCAGAGACTTTAATCAAAAAGCAAAACAAAGAATATTTCAAGTCGACGAACTGGTCTTTACAGTGAGAAGACCCATGGTAACAATCCATAAGAGCAAAGACAAGTTCCAGGCTAAATGGGAAGGTCCTTACATGGTGGAAACAATGTTCTCCAATGGTGCCTACAAGCTCGCTAAGCCTAACGGAGATTTAATGATGATGCCCATTAACGACAAATTTCTTAAGAAATATTATCTTTAGGTAAGACGTACACTTCTCCGTCCCCAGGGGAGTAAGTTAAGATGTACCTCAAACTATTACCTTTATTCATTTTGGATAAGAAATAGGTAATAGGTCCTCAAAGTTTTCCATAAAAAAGTCCTTAGATCCGATAAAACATTCTCATTGAGATCATACAAATAATCATCTCCAACAAAATATCCTATTTTTGAAGCCCAGTCGCTTCAAGGATATCTTATTCCTAATCCCCAGTAGGATTGGAAGTAATCTCGCAGGGTTATTCACCAATCAAAATGAATGATGAGATCCATATCCATATTACCTCTGGATCTATAATTCGCCATGGGTTTCGGGTCTACCAAACGAATCTCGCCAAAATATTCTGCCATGTGCATATTACCTCTGAGAAGATGTACACAATGGAATTTTATTTGGAAAACCTATCATATACCTATTATTTTCGATCGTGTTATTTATCCCAATTTAGTTTTATATGAACATTGAGCCCATGAGAATATTTTAAGATTCTTTGTTTATAAAGTGAAGAGGATAACAGTACGACTTTCAGGAGAAATCAAGATACTCCCAGTTGCTATTGTTTACAAAAGTTGTAAGGGCATGAAAGATACAAACATCTGAATATACAAACACCCGACGGACAACCTCTACTCTGGTCTGTTCATCTTGTTTCTCTGGGTCAGTAACAGAATCATCAAATCCCTTGATTTCTTTTGGAGGCGAATGGTCAAAAGGGGCCTGAACAAGTTATGTTTCACGCAGTTGGCCAAAAAATATTTCCTTCTTCTCTTCAGCAAGAAATGACGCAAGAACATCTTAGGTGTTCTTAGAGTCAGCCGTGGTGGGTGAAAGAGTAGTTGGTCCTACAGACTCTACTATATCTTTTTGAGACGCGTCCTAAGAAGCCATCAGATGAAGAATGTTATATCGAGTAATCGACTCTTCTATTTATAAAAATAGGGTAACAATTCAAATTCCCATACGTGATTCATCAGTAAGGGAAGATGACGGTTCATTTCCTTAGATGAAGAATACTATATAGAATCTGAAGCATTGTTGTTTGGATTCTGTGTATCCATTCAAAGGCTCTCATGTATGCAATATGAGTGCTCACGTAATACACACGCAAGTCGGTTGTTCAAGTTGCAGGATGCACGTAGAATCTAATACTCCCTAAATATGCGAAGTAAGTTTATGTCGTCTCCTTGATCGAAGCAAAAAGTGATCAGTGAGCAACACACAAACAATAAAGGACGATCTAGCTAAATTTTATTGGCGTACAAATCATGATTACATATGATGGAAATCTATTACATCTGAAATTTCTTTCTAAAAGTCATGATTACATATGATAAAGATTGATCACATGATCATCTCCATCCTTATAAGGCCAATGTTTGGGAGCACAATGTTAGACATGCTCTTCGCTCCTTAACATTGGGTGCAGTGATAATGGCGGGAGGATACATAACTGGGCATATATCAATCTTGTAAGTCCCAAGGAGCCAGTTCTCCGTCGCCATCAAGCACCGTCAACAGAGTCTTGATTTGGACTCCGTTCTATTCTAGTAGCTAAAGACACAATCGAGCTGCACCTTAGTAGCTAGCCACATAATGGGGAAAAATACAGCCAGCATACTGCATAGACTAGGACAACTCTGATTGCTCCGATCAAAGTCCTTCCTTATTTTATAGCAAATCTCCAAATGATGTTGCTGATCATTTTGAACGAGAAATATTATGATATCCTTCCATGTTCTATTGAGGAAGAAGCCCTTTTCTCGAAGACGTCTTCTCTTGAGGCCACTCGAACGCTTGAAGTGCTTTGTTGTAGTTAGCCTCCTCTTCTACGGCTTAGATCGATAAACAACATTGCTTATTTCCTTTGTGATGAAAGAATCTGAGGAATTATGAAGAGGGCAATGTTTTGATGAAGAATGCTCCTTATCTCTCCTTATATAGGCAAGGAGAAACGTTTCGGTTTCCAAACAAACCCTAAACATAGTGCCGCATATATTGCCTTAAAAATCGTATCAGATCAGAGATCGGGTCAAAACTAAAGCAAAGTTTGCACTAAAGAGTCGGCCACATCAGCAGATGTTGGACTCCTGCATATATCTCCAAGAATCCTTTTAGAAATGTTGCATAAGTATGCGGGGTAACACCTTTAGTTCAAGTTAAACCTACGCTACATGCAGAATAGTACGTGTGCACTGTGTCTGTGTGTCAGATAGCAATGGCTGATTAAAATAAAGGTGCATTACCGAAAGAAGGAGACAACAATAGTTGGCATTCAAGGCCCATACAAAAAGGGGGAGAGAGAAAGAAGAGGGGAAGTGTATGATGCAGCTAGCTAAGCACAATCATAATAATAGATAATCTCCGCAATATCCTTCAAAGTATGCCCTCTCGATTGATGGAACAGACAACGCCTAGCCTCCCTAGTCTCCAATACCTTCCTTTCACCCCTAGTCAGAGGAAGATATTCATAGTTTGGAATTGGCTCTAGCGGCCTAGCAATATCCTCCAAGGTCAAACCGTTGGAGGATAGGATAGCTTGAGCCAAGTCCAGTTCATTTTCCTCTCGTACTCTCTTCATAAGAGAGGAGGAAGAAATAAAAGTCATCATGGAGGGAGTGGGATCCTGCTCCCTATGAACAATGACCCTCACTCCTAAAACTAGGAAGGGTAGAGTGCGTCGATGAGGTACAGTCTCCGGCCATGGTTCCCAACCAGGAACCCTCTTAGGCGACATAACCAATGGTTAGAGAATGCCATGACTGCATATATATATATACGGTGCACTTCTCCAAAGCATCCCACTACATCCTGGAATGATCCTCGTAATCTGTGAAGTAGCAGTTTGACTCCCCGAGGATCAGTTAATAATATTGCATGAATGAACCTCGATTATTTCAACCTTCATCTACCCTGACCGGCCGTGTGGAATCAAAGAGTAATGTCTTTCCTAGATACACCAAACACGCGCGCTCAAATCCAAACAATTTTTTATGCTTCTAATTCAAAGTATTTTAAAATTGTTATTGAGACAATTCAAAAACTTTGAAGGGGGTCTTGTAGAAGCACAAAAAATACGCCTTCCCCAAGGGGATTATTTTACCAGAAGCAATAACGTACTACCCTTCAAACTCCAGAAAATGAAGCAGTGGTGCACTCTATAAGCTTTACTTCAGTGGCATATCCTACATGTTCCGACTTAGCAGTGTATTATGCTTATTGGTTATCCAACACAACACACTAGCATATAATGCCACCATTTGTCCAAGTATTAATTGAGACAAACTTGGAAGTTGACAGTATGATACAACAGTTGAAGAGATCGCAATATTAAATGCAGAAGATCATTGTCACGCCGACCCAGGTTGTCGTCTAGTGGCCAAGTGAAGTTTCCACTACATCTTCATATGCCAACCTTCTGGTTTACTTTCAGCACACTAACGTTCTTACCTTTTCACAGTACGCCAAGGCCATTACTTCATCAGAGTATGCCAATGCTGCCACGTCAAAAGTTTCCTCAAACTGATACACCTGACACACCAAGGCATTAAATGAAGAGCATTTCTAGCGCGCCGACCCAGGTTGTCGTTTAGTAACCAAGATTGCTACCTCAGTCCAAGTATGCTACCAATG
The DNA here is from genome assembly GCA_036927795.1 of Iris macrosiphon. NCBI lineage: Eukaryota > Viridiplantae > Streptophyta > Magnoliopsida > Asparagales > Iridaceae > Iris > Iris macrosiphon. The sequence goes on from JAYESA010000004.1 coordinate 100,239,220, forward strand.
TTATTTTGCTATGATATGCCGATAGTGCTACTTTGAATATAGTACGCCGTTGATGCTATCTTTTTCGAATATACCAATATAATACTCTAGCAATATTACGCCAATGGTGCTACCACTCACAGAGTCACAAAGATTGGTCCTTTGACCTGAGTACGCCCGCATGGTTATCCCCTCAGGCATACACTAGAATGGTCATTTCTTCAGTTGTACGCCAACTTGGCTACTGCTTTCAAAATAACTGATAGAGAGCGGTTATGGTGACGTGTTATACATGCCATATCCCTCACGAACGTGTACAAGTAACTGCCAACATGTCCGGATCCTTCCTCTCATAGGAAGCCACATGTCGAGCAGATAGTGATATGTGCACCCATCTTCTAGAATGTGGGCTGCATGCCTACAAAGGGCACACATATGACAAAAAATAGTATATATTGCTCGTGCGTACGCATGTATGCAAGTAACAATTTTCAACATAAAATATTATAAATACGTGGATCAACATATCCATCAAGAGCAAGCAGTAGTCAGGACTGACAGAGAAGAAGAAGAATATGAGCTTTTTATGCTCGTATAGCCAAGCTCTCCCATTACCAGATTCTCCAAATCGTCCAAGTATTCCGGCATCTCTTTCTTGTGTTGAGTAGTCGAATGAGTAAAGTTGTGCTCGTGTAGCCAAGCTCTCCCATTACCCTAATTAGGTTATGACTTCTTATAGTAGGGTTTGATAATAATAAAATATCAAGTTTGCCCCTCTCCATTCTCTTATTCGGTTTATTAGTTGTCATAAAGGGAATCTATTTAATTAATGAAAGTATATCTTGAACTAATAAGAATATTCTATCCTTGTACTAATTAATTAATTTAGGCAACTACGTCATGTACTAATCTCAATGGCACTAACTTAATTAATGCAATAAACTAACACAAGTGGTACCAAATAAGTCTACTAACACTAAGTCCAACTAAAAAGATAGCTCACTAACCATATATAATTAGAAAAAAAATATTAATAACACAATATCAATTATATGTAAAAAGTCAAAAATTTCTTTCCCGGAATTAGGGAATTACAATCCTACCCCCTTGGAAAATTTTGTCCTTGAAATTAAGGATGGAAATCGGCACTATCATGACCCGCACCCGGTGTAAGGATACAAGTAGTAAACAACGCCTAGCCTATGCCATAGCATCGACGGTAGAACGCTATTTGGGTAAACTATCTATCAATATAAATATGCCACCAACAATATGAACATACTCAATCACAGATCTAAGATGGAAATAAGCACAAATATAATAAAAAATAGAAGAGTCATGAATACAACTCATGAGACAAATAATAATATTAAATGAGTCAGAAAAAGACTAAAACAAAGCTGGAGACAAATCCAGTACAAAAGAACTAACAACTAAACTATGAATCTACGAGTCCCGGGTCGTCTGTCTCAGCCGAGATGAGACCCTCCTGACCAAAGGTCTCTGGCTCTAAGCCCACAACATTCTGAGGTCCGTAATGAGTGGGGTACCACTCCTTAGTGTCATCTGGAAAAAATATATCCAGTCAGGAAAGGAGCAAAGTACATCTCTAACAGCAGTTCTAATAAGTGATATAAACTATGTAACAGTAAATATATGTGAAATATACAAGATGCAATATATAGATACATGAGATATATAATAAAAGAATACTAGAAATAAATACAAGAATGAACAATATGGCAAAGAATAAGAATACTAATGACTAAGTGAGTGAGTACCAGCTTTAACATGTGATCATCTTGGGAACTTGATACAAGATTAATGGCCTGGCTAATCATACGTGTGGTATATGATTAACACTATTCAATGAACAAGACTTGATACAAGGAGGGTATGATCACATATCTACACTACATACTCCCTGTCCCCGACTGGTATAGTGGATCCAACCATGGTACGTTATGACACAGGATTCACTGGGTAGGTAGCTAATCTTCCCAAGAATCAATGTCTGTACATGTACAAGAAGAACAAGGAAATAAGGCTTTCACAAGATACACCATAAATTCCAAGGAATAATATCTCACAACGAGATCCGGATATACCAATTCGTGTAACCATCGTGTCAAGAGATCAAGGATATCTGTACTAGATACAAGAGACATAGCGGATATCATAAATGAGAAACTACCAGAGAATGTACTCGCCTGAAATCTGGTGAACAGTATCACAGATATCCGGTATGGTGCCTCGAAGACCTAAATATGGAATATTATATCAATACAAGATTTTGGAATAAAAATAAGTAAAACTAGTCAATATCTAGGTCAAAAAGCTATTTCTAAGTCAAAATAGTCAAACTAGATCAACTCTAAGTAAAACTGGTCAAACTTGGTCAACCTACCTATTTCTAGGTTGTATGAGTGTAAACCCCCTCAATTAATTCTATAGATAGTCAGGGATGGATTGGAAAAATTTTGGGTTTAGCCGCAGATGTTTGAGGTTTAGAGTAGAGTTGTATATGTCTGTTATTTATTAATTAAACCCTTGGCGCGCCCTACCATTGTTGAATTATTCGGAGCCCAACATCAGCCCATAAATTCTAACAGATTGTTGCACTTTTGACTTGACACGCCAATTTAGGCGTTGGACTTTTTCGTCACTCAAAATTCTATTTCCTTATGCTCTAAATTAATTTCACAACTTCCCGTATCCAAAATCCTATATTTAATCCCGTATCGGACACCTGTGTCGTTACCATCAATTTTGAGACACCAACTTAATCCGTTGAGCTGGACCGATTAAAGGGTCCAAGACTGACACCAAGCCTACACCATTTATGACCTTTGTGTCACTCCCAAATTGAGACCCCAAGTGTCCCCATTTAATTTAAAAGCACGGGACACTTTTTATTCTAATTAAATTGGGGATACCAACATTGACTAATCCCATTTTAATTCTAATGCCCATTTAATTAAGCCCATGCAAAACACACAACACCCCCCTCACCCTACAAAATACCAAACACCAATTCCCCCACAATTTTTCTATCATTTTATGTGTTCGTGCAAATTCCCAAATTTAAGGGACTTATTTGCAAATGTTGCATTAGGTGTCATCCCCTCATTGGCCCAAGCCAATGAAGATGGCTCACCCTCACCCTTGACTGATTCAACCCAACCCCACTCTCCCCTTGGAATGAACAAATTTCCTTCATGAGGAATCTACACCACCCATTGGAAATGAGTCAATCCCCACCATCCAATCTCCACAAAACCCCCTATTTAATGTCTCTTCAAAGCACACATCCCAAGCAGGCCCTAATCACCACATTTGGGAAACCCCCCCTCTCTCTCTCCTCCCTTCATACACCACCAGCCGAATGAAATTTCTTCTTCTCTTCTTCTTCTTCTTCTTCTTCTTCTTCTTCCTTTCTTCTACTTCTTCTTCTTCTTCTTCTTCTTCTTCTTCTCCTCTTCTTTTTCTTCTCCACAGCACTACCCCGGCCGCCCCCTACTCCGGCTACCACCGCGACCGCCTTCCTCTACATCCCCGGCAAGCTCCTCCACTCCATGAGCCGCTGTACCGCCTCCCTCGACCTTCCCAACCGAGCTGCTGCCCCGGCCCAGAACCCGCGAGCCCGTACCGCACCGCTGTCCACGCTCCGGCTGAGCCCGCCTCCGTGAGCTGCTGCATCGACAACTCCGGCCGATCCCCCATCAACGGCACCACTGCTACCACCGACGCAACCCTAAACCACCACCGTGACCCTCCCCACGATAGCCACTGCCCCGGCGGCTTCTCCACGAGCTGCTGCACCCGGCCGAGCACCCTCTCGACCTCCAGTCCTCCCCTGACTTCACATTCCGGCCAGCCACCTTCTCCAGCGTGATCCACCTTGCTGTTGTGTTTCCTCCTCCCGCATCCCCGCACCACCACTCCACAGGAAACACCGCCACGACCACCTCCGGCAGTCGAGCACTGCCCGAGCTCCCCTCTCCGGCCGCACCTCTTCACCACCACCCTCTCCAGCGACTGTCAGCACCCCCACGCCAACTGTGAACCACCACACGCCATTGCCAGAGCCTCCATCGACCCGACTTCCTCGCCACGAGCTTCTCTCCGCACCACCCTCGACTGCCACAAGCCCGGCCTGCCGTACACTCCACCACCAGCATCTCCATCTTCGGCTACCCCACCGCGACGCCAAGGCGAAACACTTCTTTCCCCCCTCTCCATACATTTATATATTGTTAGTGTAAATTTTAGTGTAGTATATTTGATCTTGTGAATTAATGAGGAAAGTTTAGGGTTTAATGATTGAGTTTGGAGTTTAAATACTATGTGAGATCTTGGGGTTTATTACGTGATATAATATGTAGTTCATGGATGTAAAGGATATAGATTCAGTGAGAGTTATGAATGCTAGGTAAGGGATTTTAGGATTTTTATTTAATTTATACATATTGGTTATTGACGACAAGCAGTTTTAAATGTTTGTGAAAATGATATTTCGATACTAAAAATAGGAAATATTACTGAGATGCAGATTTTATTGTCGTAGAATACCGTTGTGATATCAAGCATTGGTTAATATTGGGAGCTAATATTTAATGATGAATATATATTGGAGTAGCTACTGATGGTGTTTATAACCGAGGGTTTAAGTAATTTTTAATAACCATTTACTCAAGGATAATTATTTTGTTTGAGGATGATGTGTAACGTACATGGTAATAACTGTGAAGACTAGGGTGAAATTTGAGGATTTGGAGAAGTTTCAACCATCTCTCATTCCCCATCTAGACTTTTATCCTCAGATTCTTCCTGGTCAATAGCCTCCTCATCCACTGATACGTATGTAGAACTCCCAAATAAGCACAACTTTTTGGAATTGGGCTCTAGCACAACCCTTGAAGAGAGCTCTTGGGAGGTCGTGCAAGCTTGCTACTACCCCTTAACTTGGACTATTCTTCTATCAGGGGCTCCAATGGACCTCATTGGTATGGGTACCATCCATGACAGGACGACCCATACTATTCCTCTCACGAGGACTAAGTCCTCTACCTTCGAAGACAATTCTCCCCCTTATCATCATTGTCTAGGTTATGCAAGTTATTTGGATGAAAAAAGGACCAACGAACCATCTTCGGCTGTGTTTTGTCTCGTATTATTTACATGAACAAAGGAGCTGGCATGAGTGATCAAATCGGGTTCTGAAACTTTAGGCAAGTAATTTGATTAAAGTGGAACACGATTTGTGACTCCAACTGACCCAAGCATACCATCCTATATAACTTCTGGAACAAGGATCGCCGTTGTTCGATCTGGAAGGACCTCGGGGAGTGGGGGCTTTCCTGGGAATCTGCCTGAGTCGGTGCCAGGGATGAAGAACAATGTCGGGCTCGTCGATGAACACCACCACGAACTTGTCAAGGTACTGATGGAACACCTTGTTTATCAAGTTCATAAATACCGCCGGTGCATTAGTCAAACCAAACGGCATCACCATAAACTCGTATTGACCATACCGAGTTCTAAAAGCAGTCTTCGGTATGTCCTCCGGCTTTAACTTTACCTGATGGTAGCCTGATCTCAAATCTATCTTAGAAAATACCTTGGAACCACTCAACTGATCGAACAGATCATCAATCCGTGGCAAAGGATACTTATTCTAGATAGTAAGATTATTCAATGCCCTGTAATCAATGCACATGCACACCGATCCATCCTTCTTCGGTACAAACAATATCGGGGCTCTCCACGGTGAAGAACTCGATCCGATAAACCCCTTATCCTGCAATTCGTCCACCTGCTTCTTCAGCTCGACCAGCTCACTGTTGTTTACTCTATAGGCATGTTGCAAAATTGGTTCTGCACCTGGCACCAAGTCTATAGAGAATTCAATTGGCAACCCTGGCAATTCCTTAGGAAACATATCCAAGAACTCTGCTATCAATGGATGCGACAACTCCTGGTCTTCCACCATAGCTCCACAAATAATGCCTTCTCCCTGCTCCGCAGCTCCTCTAGCAAACTCGAAATCTGGCTCTCCTGGCGGACCAAACAAAACTCTACCTCCTCTACAATCTATGCTAGCATGGTGCCTACTCAACCAATCCATCCCGAGTACAATGTCGTAGCTCGGAAGTGGCATTATAAGTAGATACGCACTCAACTCCCGGCCATCCAGAATAACTCTTCGATCCTTGCAAATATCATTAACCAGGATAATGCCTTCCCCGTTCATGATCTTTCAAGTCCTAAGCAAAGACTCAGCTACCAAACCATGCTTCAGAGCAAAAGAAACAGATACAAAACTATGGGAAGCACTACTATCAAACAAAGCTAAAGCTAGAATAAAATCAAGAAGAATAGAACCTGCGATGACATCTCCGGTGGGTTCATCCTCCTCGACGGTCATAGCAAACGCTCTTCCCTGACGTGCACCTCCCTGCTGCTGATGTTGGACATAACGCTGTTGCTGTGTCAAAAGTGGTCCCCTCGGTTATACTGCAGTTGGTCTCGTCTGTGCCCTCGGAGCTGAAGCTACTCCCTGAACTGCACGACGAGGATTGGAAGGACACTCCCTCAACTGATGCCCTTCGGTACCACAATACAAGCAAACTCCTAACCTCTCCCTGCAAACTTCCCAGATATGGCCGGGCTTCTTGCAGAAGTGGCAGAAAGATTGTTGTTACTATCTCTGCTGCTGTGGTACCTGGTGAAAATGTGCCCTAGCTAGAGTCTGGTGCTGTTGTGGCTGCTGAAAAGGCCTGGACTAGAAATAAGGACGTTTGACAGATACTGTACTACCGTTGCCCCCCAGAAAAGAATCACGGTCTCTCTTGGGCTTCAAACCCAACTCCCGCTCAACGTTGCCTGCTTTCGCAAGTATCTCCGAGTATATCTCATAAAAAGACGGAATGAGGATCTTCACTTCCCAGTTTTGACCCTCACAAAAATGAATAGCCCGAACCTCCGGTTCTCTCACCAGATACTCTGCAAATTGGCTCAACCTATCGAACTCCGCAGCGTACTCCTCCACAGACATGCTTCCCTGAATGAGACTCTTAAACTACCTCCCCAAGTCTAGCCTGTCTGCCCGAGCGAAGAACTTCTTCTTAAAAAGGTCCTTGAATACCTCCCAAGACTGTCCCGCATCAACCAGAACCGGCTCATTCCTAAACCAAGTACGAGCGACGTAGAACAGTTAAAGTCCTACCGCCTCAACCTTCAGATCCTCAGAAAGACGGGACACCCTCATAAGACACTTAATGTCCTTGAGCCAATCATCAACATAGACGATGCCCTCCGTCCCCTTGAAGACCCTAGGCTCCAGCTTCTTGAAGTCCTAGATGTTGCCTGGCCGAAGCTGAGCAACCTGAGGAATAACCTGCTGCTGGACCGGAACTCCTCTCTTGACTACGGCAAAAGCAAGCTGATAAGCACTCTCGATGACCTGCCGTAGAACGTCGGTCTGCCTCTGATGTGCCTGAAGTCCACTGAATAACCATCGTGTCAAGAAATATTAATATCTACACTAGATACAATGAACATAAAGGATATCATAAACGAGAAACTATCAGAGAATGTACTCGCCTGAAGTCCACTGAATAGTCTCACAGATGTCTGATATGGTACCTCGAAGACCTAGATATGGAATACAACATCAATATAAGGTTCCGGAAAGAAAATAAGTTAAACTAGTCAACTTCTAGGTCAACAAGTCAATTCTAAGTCAAAAGTCAAACTAAGTCAACTCTAAGGTTAACTATGGTCAACTATGGTCAAACTATGGTCAACTACCTAATTCTAGGTTGCAAAGGTCTAACACAAGGATATTGGTTCAAATACTAAAGTCTAGGTCACAAAATCATATCTTAAAATACTAGGATATCGTATCTCTGGATACGTAAATCCATAGGTAAAATATCACATACAAATGCCAAAATAATATTATTAAATAAAATCTCAAAGACAACATCAATTTGGTACCTTGGTTTTTGAACCAACTTGGTATCACAACATAAAACCATAATCTTGGTACCCCAAATCCAATACCTTGGGTATTCCCAATTACCTTGGTACTTACCATGGTATCTCAAGGTAATACTGCAAACTTGTTTATACTAACCACCCGTAATATACATATGCTATACTAATTTATACTTATACTACAATGCAATTAGCAATTTAGGAATATATTTACTTATATATTAAATACCAAATATATATATATATTAGAGAAAATCTGCCAACTGTCACTAAAAACAGAGGTGAACTGTCTCTGAATCTCTGATACTTTGATACGCTGCCAATTTAGTGACGGTTCTGCTTAGTTGCTAATCTGAAATACCATCACCAGTCACAACATGCCCCAAGAATTCTACTTTGTCCAAGAAGAACTCAAACTTGGACAACTTCCCATGCAGCTTCTCCTTCCTCAGCACATCCAACACAATCCTCAAATGCTCGTCGTGCTCCTCCGGCTTGAACTCAGTGTATCACGCTTAATGGAGCTATTCCAAATATTAGAAAAAATTTCGAAGACATAGAAATTATACTCCTCACCTTGGAATATAAATAAATACTATTTTGTTGCTCTTTTGTGCACGCGCATAAGTGTACTACACGTCCTAAAATTTAATAAAACTCGTAATCTAAGATTTTTAGGGTTGATCCTAAACTAAAAATTCTAATAACTTAAAATAGAGCAAAATTATTTATTCGGACTTTCCGAAAAATGATTGTCTCCAAAATTTCTTAGAAATTCTGGTAGTCTCCTTTATAATTTAGACTCCAAAATTTTTACATTCAATAACAGACCCGGAGCAACCCTCGGTGGAGCAACTCTCAACACCGGCATCGCACATATTTAATAGATATAAAGAAAATATAATTTTCTACCTTGGTAGGCATAATGTCCATATCTAAATTCAAAATAGGTAAATTAATACATAATCGCTTGCTTGCAATCGCTTCAACTAAATTTTTTTAACTCAAAAATTCAATTTATTGGAGTTATAGTGAAAGTTAGATTCCAAATTAAAATCTACTTATAAGAACTTACAAGATAGGAATGTTTTGTAAGATATTGATAATTTTAAAGATATACTAATTACCATATATTAGTAAAATTTTCAATCAATATTTTCATAAGTTGTAATACTATTATTAGCAAAAGCACAAACACTAGTTTGTCGTAATAACTCCCAAGTTTAAAATGTAGATAAATCTTCATAAAAATATATATCAAACTTAAATTGACTTTGTCTCCAAAACACTCTTAGAAGTATAAAATTAATTCTGTAACCTTTATTAGAAATTAGTAATAGATTACCCTAGTACATGGGTACTTGAAATTACTTGTTTTAACTACAAAATAAAATAAACTAATCTATATATATATATATATATATATATATATATAATTTAAAAAAATAAATGACCTCTTTATTTATTTCTCAAGAAATTGATCAATCTACATGGAGGTGTTCATGTGCATATATACTAAAGCTATAATTTATAGATATATGGTTATATCATGAATAAATGGTCCTTCCAAAATGGATTAAAAATATGCGTTCTTATTGCATATATATATATATATATATATATATATATATATATATATATATATATATATATATATATATATATATAAAATTAAACACACACGAGTACCTACATTCACAAATTACTTAATCATAACTTGTATGTAATCTTCTAAGCTTTAAGCTACCCATGCACAACATTTAATTTCACTTCCTAAAACATTAACAATACAAAGATTTCATGCTCTTGCACATAACAATTTCTCATATTTATTTCTTTTAATCATATAATTATTTATATATATAATCCATCTAAACAAAAAAAAATTAAAGAGGTGTCACTCTATAATATCGTGTCCAAGTCTTGTGTCCACATTTCAAAATTAGTATTGGAATGTCCTAAAATTTCATAATAATATAAATATAATTAATTTCAGAAAATTCAAATTTTGGTTTAATTATGATGATTAACAAGTAAACAAGGTTGAGAATGAATTTGAGAAGAGGAAAAGGGCTTGCCTTGGAGTTCAAATTAGAAAAGAAGAACTCTTGATTTTTCATTGATCCTTCTTATTGGTTAGCCTAGGATTGAGACACAAAATATCTCTTATAAAGATTTAAAATCATAAATTTAATTTAAAAGAATTTAGGAAAAGATAATTATACCTAAGAAATAGGGGAAACCATAGAGATTGAAGATGGACCAAGAGATGTGTAGAGCAGGGTGGCTTATGATCGGAGGACGCCAAGGGGTCCGGGGGTCACCGGACCAGGGTGGTCGGTGGCCGACGCTACTGTAGCAACTACAGAACCAGCAATAGTAGCAGCAGTATACAACCGCATCAGCAGCATCAGTATGAGAGGGAGAGTTAGTGTGATGAGAGGAGATGATGGAGAGGAAGTGAGTGAGTGAGAGAGATGACTGAACTCCCCCCCCCCCTTCTCCATTTAATCGGCTCTTCCTTATTCCCCATAAACCAAAACACCTAATGATGGTTTTTTATGGGTGAGTCACCCATTATTTTGTTCTCCAGGTAACACTTATTAGGTTAGGTGAAGGAAATTAATGCAATTGCAATAATTTCTTAGGGGTTTTTACTGTAAACTTTTCACTTTGGTGAATTGTCATATATATATATATATATATATATATATATATATATATATATATATATATATATATATATATATATATATTTGAGGGCTAAATTACAAAATAAAATAAAAAGAAATATTAACCATAAATTAAAATAATTAATATTTATTTTAGGAATTATATTTAAAATAGGTTATGACAGTTATAATAGTCATAGTTACTAACACATGTAGTTTGAGATTCCATACAGCCATATGCCCTGCAGACTATCTGGGTTATCTAAGCGTAAGGATACATAGAATAGATTATATAATATATAGTAATTTACAGTTATATGCAACACTCGCCGGCGTGCTGGAAATGTGCCCCTCACGACGGAGAGCTCCAAATCCATCAGGTGTTGCGTGGATACCGAGATTGCATGTAGCCAGGAAATCTCTCTAGATGCATCTAATACAATTATTCTAGTTATTATCCTTGGCAAGTTATTAAGAAATCATTACTGTGGTGCTCAGGAATTTGCCTTAGACATGATGCAGGACATGACAAGACAAGACAGTAGCTTGACAAGTACATTAAGGACAAGAGCAAGCAAATCAACCACGAAAATTTATTTTATCAATTAGAGCATTATAGTTCAGGAAAATTCTAGCATGTCAGGTATGCGCTTCGTCGAGCCACTATCAGAAGTATCGGTACATGTCTGGTTAACTCGATACGATGAGCTATTAACATGAATATCAGGGCAAGTTTGGTACCGGGAGTTCAAGATTAACAATGTCAATATAATCCATGTTTAGGAAATTCCAGGTTCGGGTAGGTTATCATAATCAGGTTATAAACAGTTTAGAGAAAGATTGCATTCATAAGAATCAAGCATAATAGGTTAAACAAGAAAATTTATTAAAAGAAGTTAAACTAATACAAGTGTCATAGGAGCATGAGATAAACAGGCGCAAGGAAATGGCCGCATGGAGGAGCTTATCGCATGAGAATGAAAGCGCATGGGGTGAGCTGGCCGCTTAAGAAATGCAAAATCCACTCCTCGGGACAAGGTGAGTGACAAAAAATAAATGCAAGGTCAGAGAAGTGACTGATCGTGTCAGGAATGTGACCGATATAACTGGTCGAATCAGGGATGTGACCGATGGGACTGGTTAAGACAGGAGTCAGAGGAAAAAAGACAAAATCATAGAAATTTGTGCCAAAGGTTGGGCAGTCATTCCCTCAATCAAGGAAGAGGCGTGTGAGACTCTGACTCATGGACGACTCAGTCACATACTCCTCATGGTCGCATATACAATTGGTCGCATGAAATCATTTGACTTAGAAAACTTTTATTTGTTCAAGTTCAACGTATTTGGTCAAGGAACACATGCACAGATTCAGTAATGCGTCCAACAAGATGGTTGCATGCTGACTTGGAGCAAGGAGTCCAGGTCACATGCCAAGTAGGGTGCATGGAACTCCTTCATCCCAAAATAGCAAGTTTCAGCCATGGAAAAGCTCCAAGTCTAAAAAATTGTATTCTCTATGAAATCATCATTTCTAGTCCGAATCCAGCAAAGTAAGGTTCAAAATCACATGAAACCAAGTGCTCATTAACATGGAACTACTAGTTTTCAAAAATAACAAGTTTTACTAGATCAAAACCAAGTAAACTCATAGAAGCTACAAATTGGAAAATTAGATCTACTCTAACCAAGGCATCAAAACCAAAAATATCAAGAACTAAACATATAGAGCAATTCATGGAGAATAATATAAAGCAATAAAATGCAAGGAGACTAAATAAATGCAATATAGCAAGTTCTTTTTCATTGGCAAGATATAATTGTCTAAATCAACTACTAAACTACTACCACTACTACCCAAGGCATGCTCACGGTTGGGGCTAGGGTTTGGCCAAGGATAAGAGAGAGAGAAAAATATAAAGAAAGAGAAGGAAATGAAGATGAATGAGGAGGAGAGAGAAATGGAAGACTATATATATCAAAGGGTGACTAGCACAATTCATAATTCTAGAAATTATATGAAAGTTGCTAAAAAAAATCATAAATTATACGGGAAGAAATATACAACTATACACACATATACCAGATAAAATACAATAATACTAAAATAGTGAGACGGCCCTCACAACTCTCACCTCCTTAGAAAAATTTTGTCCTTAGAATTTCAACAAGGCACCGAATCTATCAAGGTATCTCTAGAAATCATGCAGGTAATAAAATAAGCAAGAATATCAATCACATGATACGAACTACCTAGAGCAAGACAAGCATGCACAAGAAAAGTTCAGGGTACGAGATATACAAAAAAATATACCTCATGAATCAAACAAATATGGGTATCTAGCTCGAATATTATCCCCGCACTCCCAAATCGACTCGCCCGGTGATTGATGCCCCCAAGCAACTCGGACTAAATGAATAACCCAGTTCTTAAGAATCTTCTCTCTCCGGTCCAAAATGGATACAGGTCTTTCCTCATACGAAAGGTCGATACCAACAACCAATTTTGAATGATCCAGGACATGATTCGTATGCGGTATATACCGTCATAACTGGGATACATGGAAAATATTATGTATCTCACTAAGCGACGGTGGAAGAGCAAGATGATATGAATGATCTCCTACTCGCTCGAGAATATCGAACGGACCTATGTACCATGGACTAATCTTTTTTCGCACACCAAATTTGATGACTCCTCGGGTAGGCAAAATTCAAAGGAATAAATGGTCGCCGACAGAAAACTCAATAGGTCGCCGATACGAATCGGCCCAATTGCGTTGGCGATCTTGAGCTACCTTGATATGCTTCCAAACTTGCTTGACTACTTCAACTGTCTGAGCTATCATTTTGGGACCAAGCAATTGCCTCTCGCCAATATCATCCCAAGCTACAGGGGATCTGCACTTCTGGCCACATAGTGCCTCGAACGGTGCCATCTGGATTCTTGCTTAAAAACTGTTGCTATAGAAGAATTGACCAAGTATAAATAATTCTTCCACGAATCACCAAAGTCAAGGGTACATAAACGAAGTGTATCTTCTACAGTCTGGATGGTACGCTCTAACTGGCCATCTGTCTGCGGGTGATAGGTTGTACTGAACTTTAGACGGGTACCTAAGATCTCCTAAATATTTTGCCAAAAATGAGAAGTAAACCTGGAATCTCAATCCGAGACTATGCTAACTGGCACTCCATGTAGTCTGACAATCTGTCTCATGTACATCTTAGCTAATTATTCTATGGACTAGCCAATTCTAAAAGGAAGAAAGTGTGTAACTTTTGTGAGACGATCCACTATAACCCAAATAACATCTCTGACGATTGGTGATCTAGGAAGACCTGACACAAAATCCATGGTGATATGCTCCCACTTCCATTTAGGAATTGGTAAAGGTTGAAAAAGTCCTACGGGCCTCTAATGATCAGCTTTAACTTGTTGACAAACCAAACATCGAAAGACAAACCAAGCTATTTCTTTCTTCATTCCATTCTACCAGAAATGCTAATGAATATCTTTGTACATCTTTGTTCCTCCTGGATGAATTGAATACTGCGAACTATGAGCTTCTGCCATAATATCGCGATAAAGTTCTCCACTTGGTACACCAAGCCGATTCTCAAAATAGAGAGTACAGTCACTGTGAATACTTAGTTCTGGTCTACGTCCTGCCTCACACTCTGCTCTGAGATATTGAAGCTTGACATCAGTTGGTTGTACTACCTTGATTCTTTCTACTATATTGGACTGAACTTGCAGACCAGCCATTAATATTGTGTTGCCAGGCAATACTACTTCTATGCCCATCTCCTGAAGATCTTCTAATATTCTTCGTTGTGTTGTCAAGAAATAGGCTCATGCTCTCCTGCTCAAGGCATCTGCTATAATATTGGCCTTCCCAGGGTGATACTAAAGGTCAAGGTCATAGCTCGTCATTAACTCTAGCCATCTTCTCTACCTCATGTTAAGATCCTTCTGGGTAAAGATATACTTCAAACTCTTGTGATAAGTATAAATCTCTACCTGATCTCTATATAGATAATGTCTCCAAAGTTTGAGTGAAAAGGCAACTGTTGCTAACTCCAAGTGATGCATTAGATAATTTTTCTCATGGTCACGAAGCTGCCGAGACGCATAAGCTATAACATCGCAATGTTGCATAAGAACACATCCCAATCATCTGCCTGAAGTGTCACAATATATGGTGAAACTAATTGTTCCATCTAGAAGAGTCAAAATATGGGCTGTGATCAACTTCTATTTGAGATTCTCGAAAGAGGTTTGATATTCATCTCTCCAATCAAAGCGCACATCTTTTCGTGTTAGCTGCGTCAAGGGTGAAAAATTCTAACAAAGTCAGATATAAAGCGCCGATAATATCCTGTTAATCCCAAGAAACTATGAACTTCGACAACTATTCGGGGAACTGGCCATGTCTCAATGACTTCTATCTTCTGGGGATCCACTTCAACTACTCTGTTAGCAATAATATGCCCTAAGTATAAAATACGATAAAGCCAGAACTCGCACTTGCTAAACTTGGCATATAACTTATGTTCTCTAAGGACTTGAAGAACTGCACGAAGATGCTGCTCATGCTCTGCTTCACTTCGACTGTAAACCAAGATATCATCGATGAACACAATCATGAACTTTCCAAGTATGGTATAAAAATATGATTCATGAGATCCATAAATACTGCTGGCACATTGGTTGCTCCAAAGGGCATTATTAGAAACTCTCAATGTCTATATCTTGATCTGAACGCCATCTTGGATATATCTTGCTCTCTGACTCTGATCTAGTGATATCCCGACCGCAAATCAATATTCAAAAACATCGCTGCTCCATTAAGCTGATCGAACAAGTCATCGATCCTTGGCAAGTGATACTTATTCTTGATGGTTACCACATTGAGGGTAAGATAATCCACGCATAATCATGATGTGCCATCATTCTTATTTACAAGTAGCATTGGGGCTCCCCAAGGTGATCCACTAGCATAAATGAATCCTTTGGTTCTCAATTCCTCTATCATCCGGTACAAGACTTCTAACTCTGAAGGCGCCATCATGTAGACTCTCTCTGACACTGGTGTTGTTCCTGGAAGTAGATCTATGGTAAACTCGATCTCTCTTTCTGGTGGCATACTTGAAAGTTCTTCTGGGAATACATCAGGGAATTCGCTAACTACTTTAGGCAATTGTACTTCCTCTGTCACTGCCATTCTCATGATCGTTGTTGAATACTCTGTCTCGCCTCTAGAAAATAATAATTCCTTCTCACCAGGTATTTGAAAGATAACCTTGCCATTATGGCAATCTATCATCACGTACCGGGCACTCAACCAATCGATGCCTAAGACGACGTCATTGTAGAAGTAAAGAAAATATGAGTCCATGCGCCAGAAGATACTACCTTAAAACCTGCCTCTAGTCATGTTGTAGAGAAGCTATTCGGCCAAGGGACTTGTCTAAATCCCCAAAACAAGTCTGTAAGTGCATCCATGCGGCCAGACTACAAATCGGATACAGACAAGATCTATGTGTCCTCGTCCTCATGAAGCCAAAGTGTCTATCAGACCAAAGGCACGAGAGAACATATGCGGCAATGACTCTATGCGACCTCATCATCAAGTGGCCATAGTATCCATCTGACCAAGTCCAAACGAGAGCACATATGCGGCTAAGTACCCATGCAACCTCGTTATCATACAGCCACAAAATCCATTCAACCAAGGCTAGATAAGAGCACGTATGCGGCAACGGCCCCATGCGATAGTCAGTTTGTAAGATCGTGTCGTTACAACCGAAAAGATCTTCACACAAACAGTGTGGACTACGTATCCAGTTAACCAAATCATGCACACAACGGGTTGAAAAAAATCCCAAGATTTTAACAACCGGATATCCCAACTGAGGCTACGTGGTAGCCCACCCGTAATATGCTTCCACAGTTGCAACCATCAGCATGACATATATAAATAGGAGGAACTTAGACGTTCCCAAAGTACCCCCTTTTTTGGAGAGACCACGGACGAGAGCACACATGCAGCCTCGATTCTATGCGTCCTCGTCCTCATAAAGCCAAAGTTTCCATCAGACCAAGGATGGATGAGAGCAAATATGCGGCCTCGACTCTATGCGTCCTCATCCTCATGAAGCCAAAGTATCCATCAGACCAAAGGCGGACGAGAGCACATATGCAACCTCGACTCTATGCATCCTTGTCCTTATGAAGCTAAAGTATCCATCAGACCAAAAGCCGACGAGAGCACATATTCGGCCTCGTCAACATGCGGCCAAAGTGTCCATTCGACTAAGGCCCAAACAAGAGCACATATGCGGCTACAAGACCCATGCAGCCTCACTATTATGCGGCCAAGTTGTTATGCGACCTCCAGCTCACAAGTTCTTTCCATTACAACTGCAGAGATCTTCGCACAGTTGGTGCTTACTACGTCTCCAACTGACCAAGTCACACCCACAACGGGTTGATAACAACCCCGAGATCTTATCAACAACATATCTAAATTGAACTCACGTGGCAGCTTCCTCGTGACGTGTGGCAACTGTTACAACCGCATGCTATTGAAGTAGCACTATGAGGCCACCAATCAGGAACATATATGGCATCCATAGCACGCCCACAGGGTGGCTATAATAGTAATATACCACACCCATACAAAGGCCTGGCTGGCTATCTACGAACCTACACTCAAGCGAGAGAGAAGAGCTTCTTCATCGGATCATCTACGGAGTAAAGAGAGTTGCTACACTCCTAACCCTCCATCGTTACCCCCCAGAAAATAAATTTATACTTAGATTGTTTCCTAGGACTTCTCTGTACTTTTTTTATCATTTGTTAATTAAATCAAGCTCTCTTTGAACTTTCAAATTTAATGGCAAACAAGATGACGATTCTGCTGGGGACGTCCTTCTCCTCTGTTGAGAAGTAAGTAACACAATCATATGCATCCAAGCTCGGCTAGATGCAAAAGAAGCTGGTGGTTTGCATCGACCAACAAGCATTCGAGGATATGCACTCGGAAGAAAGTGTAAGTCCTTCCCCAAGGCTAGCCAAGCCCAAGGCGGCCTGCAGGCAATGGATAGCGACGCCCTATTACTGACAGCCAGGCGCACACCCAAGGGTCCACGTCCATGTGGCCTCCCTATATGACGTGGAAACTACTCAACGCCCAGACTCTGCTAAAGCAAAACACTACGATACCAAACATTCTGAGGTTGAAGCAGATTCCATACGACCAAGAAGGAGGCCGCATAAGACTGGCAGACGGCCTCAACTAACAACCATCCGCGTAATACAGTATGACCAGGCTGCTTCAGCGTAAAAAGGGGCTACATCGCCTTTATGGCGTAAAACTCATCCGCTTTCAATGCAGCATTGAAGTGTACGAGGAACACTTTATATTCTTCGAAATAAACTTGTCAGATCATGCAATGAACCTGACGTCTGGGCTCTTGACAAAGAGTACTGCACGATGACCCAAGCGACGGCTATAATGATGGCGTGGCACTGCAACCCAGGCTGTCATTTACTGCCATTTCCTTGGCGTAGACCGCTTTTACGCATACAAAGGAATACGCCGCCTAGTTTTACACAGGCAGATGTGTGCTGTTTATGCTCCGCAGAAGACAAACAGCCTGCCACGTCAAAAGCTGCTCTTCGTACAGGGCTCGAGGCACGTCTCTGCATTTAATGTGCAGAGCGATGACAGGTTCTCAAGGCACGTCTCTGCATTTAATGCGTAGAATACTGACAGATGCCCGAGGCACGTCTCTTATGCGCAGAAGGGTGGCAGGCCTTCAAAACATGCCTCTGCATTTAATGCACAGGATAATGGCGGATCTCTGCATTTAATGCAGGAGATTTGATTAAATATCACCGAACCGTCGTCTAGTGACATTTTCTTTGCGCCAACTGCTCTTACGCATACAAAGGGGATACGCTGCCCAGTTTTACATAGGCAGACATGAGCTTCTTACGCTCCGCAGAAGGCCAACAGACTGCCACATCAGCAGCTAC
The DNA here is from genome assembly GCA_036927795.1 of Iris macrosiphon. NCBI lineage: Eukaryota > Viridiplantae > Streptophyta > Magnoliopsida > Asparagales > Iridaceae > Iris > Iris macrosiphon. Next base: position 100,257,916 of record JAYESA010000004.1, read on the forward strand.
TCTTCGTACAGAATTTAAGGTGCGTATCTGCATTTAATGTGCAGAATGATGGCAAATCTTAAAGACAAGCCTCTGCATTTAATGCGCAGGATGGGGGCAGATCTCTGTATTTAATGCAAGAGTTTTGATTATATCTCCAAGAGCCATAATTCTGGCTAAAATGTCCATATCAACTCGGCTTCTACGCCCGCTTGGCTTCTATGCCCACTCGGCTTCTATGCCCGCTCGGCTTCTATGCCCACTCGGCTTCTATGCCTGCTCGGCTTCTATGCCCGCTCGGCTTCTATGCCCACTCGGCTTCTATGCCCGCTTGGCTTCTATGCCCGCTTGGCTTCTATGCCCGCTCGACTTCTATGCCTACTCGGCTTCTATGCCTACTTGGCTTCTACGCCTACTCGGCTTCTATGCCTACTTGGCTTCTATGCCATGGTGACAGTTATTGGCTTCTATGCCAACCTCTTCTACACAAGGGATAACTACCTACGTGGCTTCTACGCCGTGATCTTCGCAGCAGCTATACGCATTTGTCCCTTAGTTGGACACGCATCACATGCTCACTCAGAAGGTCATCTATATGCAGGCATTGGTTATTTTAAACCGTCGTGTAAAAGGGTGCTGTACTTTCTACTACTCGGTTTCTACACAGACTGAGTGGTCACTCTCACTAAAAACTCTATAAATAGAGACCTCTATTGACAGAGGTCCAGGGGCGAAGAAAAAGGTCAAAAAGAGGTCACAAAATTGAAGATCGAACGATCGGATATTGGTCAAGGAATCCAGTATCAGATCCAAGGTCGACAATTGGGAGAGAAAACGGCCGAGAGAGAGAGAGAAGAATCCAGAGCTCAGGCAAAGAGAAGGGATCGACGACTTTGGCATCGGGCATCCACCCTCTTTAGCAACCTTCGAAGCTGCTTTCCGTCTTCCACGGCACTTCTTCAACATCGTGTGGTCCAAGGGCCAAAGTGATCGACTGCAGATCAGACTCCTATAGCAATATTTACCCAGATTAAATAAATTGTACTCGACATCCTCGTATAGGATTAAATTGTATAATCTTGTTTGTAAACACAGAAGAAGGGCAGGTTTTCGTATAAGACCTTATTTTCATATATTATATCTTTTTGTTTATTTTATCAAACAACAAGATGGCGACTCTGCTGGGGACATCTTTCTCTTCTGACGAGGAAGCAATTGCTCAACACGATGCGGTATCCGTGGGATCCGTGAAGAAGACACTGGTCGTCCAGTTCGACCAATCTGCCTACGAAGACATGCTTCAAACAGGGGTAGCTCTCACTCTCTCTCTCCAAGACAACAAGAAGCTGCGTAAGGTATGGATGCCCAAGACATCCTCTACCATTCATGTGGACTCTCTAACCTCTCTGATTTCTCCGACCAACGAGGTTGTAGCATTGCTCCCTCCATGCCTTGCACGTAAAATTCAGTCGTCTGTCTCTGGCAGGGCAGACAAAACTTCTGGCAATGTCTCAGCGCTAACCAAAAAGTATACTCTGTGCTCTGCGCATAAAATTCAGTCTCCCGTCCCTGGCGAAAAAGATGAAACTTCGGACAATGCCTCATTGCTAGTCCAGAAGCCTACACCGCGCTCTACGCGTAGAAATCAGTCTCCCGTCCCTGGCGGAACAGACAAAAATTTTGATAATGCCTTAGCGCCAAATCAGAAGTTCCAAACGTGCTCCACGCGTAAAAATGCATCTGCCTTCCGCGAAAAAGCAGATGACCCCTATAATCTACGCAAGGGAAAGCAAGCAGCGGACTACCCAACTTCTCGGCCTTTACGCTAGCAAGGAAAGAATCTGCCAGCCCTCCGGATTACGCGAGAGGCTGACGGCCGACTGAGGACATCCTCAGCTTTACGCCAACCAGAGTAGAGCTCCAAATTATGCCAGGAGAAGTCCCTCAGCGTAAAGAAGGCTCAATTTGCAAAAAGACACCCTCCTCGGGGATTATCCACCACCCAGATGGCCAACCTGTTGTATACAGGAGGCACAGGGAAAACTAGGGCTCCCAACATCCGCATGCCCACTGATGTGAGCAGAAGGAATAAGTCGTCTTCTTCTTCAGTAACTCCTCCTGACCTGCGCAAGTACCTAATCCAGAAACGCAAGGATAGGGGATCTTCCAGCATGTCTATTATGCCTCCTAATGAGTACTCTTGTAATAGTCATAGGATTATAATTAATTATTGCTGTTCTGAAGCAAAACGGTCAATTTTTGACCGGTTGAGCTACTCTCCATCTTTCCAGGAAAAAGAGCCCACACATGTATCGATGAACATGGCTTCACACATACCTAGAGGAAAATTGGGCTCAAGACGTCATCCTTCTAGAGCTCTGAGCCGAAGGAGATTCAACCAGCTCCTTTGGAACACTGAAGCTGGGGTATTCTGAAACACCCGTTCGAGGTCTCGACAACCGACTTCGTACTCTTCTAATTTCGAAGCTGGGGGTCGCCAGTCTCCCGAATCAGATACTGAAAGTATAGATTCAACTTCTACAGAGACCTATACTAATCTTTCAATGACACCCAGGGAGATGGGAGTTTATGCCATTGGAGATGAACGCGAGGAAGCTTCCCCGTCCGGTAGCGCTGAGCAGCGCATTACTATACTGGAGACATCTCTGAAAGAAATACAATCCATGATGGAGAACATGCACCAGATGATGCTGACTCAACACACAGCTGCTATGGCTCAAGCGTCGGTCCCTCCAACTCAGATACGTGTGGGGATGGACTTACCACCATCCAACGTAATCCAAGAGCCTGCTCTAGATCAGGAGTCAGCAGTTCCTCCGCTTCCTCACTCGGAGAATGCATTACCTCCCGTCGGAGTCACGATGCAATCGATTCCTCATCACTCCGTGGTCCCGCTACCGGCTGAAGATTTGATACAGGTAGTACGGGAGTTGAAAGACCAATTTGATGCCATGAAGCACAAAGATCAGCTCAAGAAATTGGGAATCAACCAACCTTGCCCAACTATCTGGGAGGAGGTCCCTTTCCCTCCTAGATACAAACCACAGACTATGGCTTTGTTCGAGGGAAAAACATCACCGAGTCAGTACATGAACTACTTCAGTATGATGACGATGTTATTACAAGGGAACGACGCCCTCCTCACTCGGGTGTTCAAGGGCTGTCTCTCGGGAGTGGCTTATCAGTGGTACCGAAGTCTGGCGGACAACTGCATTACTTCCTTTAAAGACTTCAAGGCGTTATTCTTCACACGATTCTATAAAGGAGGGATGGACATGTCTATGTCCTCTCTCATCGAAGTCAAGCAAAAGGAAAAAGAGAATGTTCGCACTTTCATCGAACGTTTTCGTCAAGCCACTTTGCAAATGCCTCCAGGAGTTCTAGACTCGGCGTTGGTGGACATCTGTAGAAAGAACCTTCTTCCCATGATCTCGGTGTTCACAGGACCATATCAGTTCCATGATTGGCCCTCGTTCATCATCTCAGCGGTAGCCGCGGAGGACAATAGTCAAAAGGCGCACGATAATGGCATCATGATCTCGGCCTCTGATAAAGGCAAAAGGTCATCCTCCAACATCGACCATCCTCGTGGTACCAAGGGTAAAGAAGCTCTGGCGATCAACACGTCCAAGAAAAAGATGGTGGCTACCACGCAGACAAAACCTAGGACTTCCAGGCCAATTGAAGTGTACTCTTTCGACGACGACGATATTCCGAGCATATTCGAATATCTCGTCAAAAGCGACAAGATTACCCTTCCTGAGGTGAGACGGCCCAATGAGGCCGACAGTACCAACAACCCCAAGTACTACATCTTCCATAGGTACATACAGCACCCCACAAAGATGTGTTATATACTGAAAAGGAAGATCCAGGAGCTGATCGATGCTAAGGCCATCACTCTGCGCAACAGCGAGAAGACGGTCACAGCCAACATGATCTCTCTACAATTTGGCGATCTGCCTCCCTAAGAAATCCCGGACGGTGTTACACCTATTTCTCGGACGACGATGAACATCGTTAATCTCCCTCCAGCTAGAGGTCAAAATCATGACCTGGTACCACTAACTACCCAGCGAGGCAAGATTATGTGGGTTCATCCAGATTTGGTGCCCGGGATCGAGAAAGAGACTCAAGCTGCTAAGGCTAAGTCTAAGAAAAAAACGAAGCGCAAACCATGTCACATGGTTGCGGCAGACTCAGCATCAGAAGACGAGGTCTTGGCCACTGGAACCCGTTCAGGGAGGGCTTACCTCAAGGACCATGAAGCAAGTCAGGAAGATGCACCAGCAGACGCTTCAGCTACCAAGCCGTCAGAACCAGAGCCCGCCGTACCAGGGGCCGGTCCTTCGAGACCAACTTCGGCGGACAAAGGGAAGCAAAAGGAAGTACGTTTCGACAAATCTGTGAAAAATATTCAAAACAAAGGTTTAGAAAAGTTGTACAACTTCGACATCCTAGCCTAATTGTCTAATATACTAGCCTGGTTGTCTATCTTCGAACTACTCAGCTCTCCCAAGACACTCGTTTAGCCCTGAGCGAAGCACTGATGCAGGCGGATGCATACTTGACCCAGCTCAAGTCCCCTGACGAAGAACCAGTGGCATGTCCTCAATGCCACAATGTGATGCAGGTGGTCCCAAACATCACTTTCACTCAAGATGACATGCTGTTAAAACATAACAGGCATGACAGACCCCTCTACTACACCGGGTACGTCGGTTCCATGGAGGTCAACCAGATTCACATAGATCCGGGATCATCAATCAGCATCATTCCCCATAGTCTGCTTAGACCGCTGAGGATTCCTACCAGCAAATTGGCCTGCACCACCACTACAATCGTGGGTTTTAACGCCAGAAAGAGTAAGCCGTTGGAGAAAATTCGCCTGAGGATCCAGATCGGCAACCTCAGATCAGTGGCCACATGTTATGTCATTGATTCAAAGGTGTCCTACAACATTCTGCTGGGCAGACCTTGGATCCACGACCACAACATCGTTCCTTCAACTCTACATCAATGCTTTAAATATGTAGACGCCCAAGGAACAATACAAATGGAGTTTGCTGACCTGAACCCGTTCAGAAGAGTAGAATCCTACTACTCCGATGCCGTGTTGTACTCTTAAGACTACACGGAGGAGGTGACAGCCGAAGCAGAGAAGGAATCCTACCGGTAGCCAGAAGAACCCTCTGCCGAACAACCGCTGTCAATCAAGGTGAGAGGACGGACTACTCGTCCAAAAACCATGGAGCCTATGGCGATCCACCTGAACAAAACTAGGTCAGGAAAAAGGGGTGATCCTCTAGTGATCACTTTGAACCAGAAGCCTCCATCCTTGGTCATCAACCTTCGGCACAGCAGGCAGCCGATTGATGTAAATGCAACTAGGAACGAGGTTTCAGATGATAATAAACATCCTCTTTTCTAGTATATTAACGCTCAAATTCTGAATCAGGAATCCTTTCCCCATGACGATATAGAACTTATAGCACAAAAGTTCTTGGGAGCTATAGATTCCTATCATTCGTATATGTGGGAAGTAGCGTCATCATCCAATGTCACTACGACATATGGACCGCATAAGGATTCTATCTTCATTGTCCCGCCCACTTGCAGCAGTCAGCATTCAATAGTCTTCGGCCGTATACGCAATGGACCGACTGTACAAGAGGATTCTCCTGACAATGACGTTGGTAAAATGCAGGTTCACAGATACAGCCCGCAAGCTTTGAAGATCGTACAAAGTATGGGTTATAACTTGAAGCAGGAACCAGGTCTCAACTACGGGAAAGGCAGACGAATGCCGCTGCACGGCGATCCTTACTATCAACGAACTCATTTTGGGTTAGGGTATACCACCTCCCTTGCAACTTCTGAGTCAAACGAGGATATCTTTTCCTCTTCTCAAAATGGCTCAGCGCCCTCCGAATCATCTCATGCTACCGAACGAACATTATCAGTAAATATGGTAGTGACAGATCCCTTCGAAGCAGACGAACAAGAATCTGAACTGTTTGAGAATGACGCTTGGGCTCAGCAAATGGATACACAATGGGAGTTCTGCTTCGAGCAGAGAGAACCTCCTACTGAAGATAAAGTTATCCAGATTGAGGTTGGGGATGAACTTTCGCCAAATCCGATATTTATCAGTAACAATCTTTCCGAAGCAGAAAAGGAAGAAGTTATCCAGCTGATAAAATAATATATCGACGTCTTTGCGTGGAATTACGAGGATATGCCAGGTCTTGATCCAAAGGTGGCTACTCATAAGCTCAATATATTGCCCGATTCAAAACCTGTGAAGCAGCACCAACGCCGGTTCTGCCCGGATATAATGGACGCCATTGAAGCTGAAGTCAAGAAGTTGATAGCCTGCGGCTTCATCCGAGAAGAACAACATCCCGACTGGGTCGCCAATGTTGTCCCGGTCATGAAGAAAAATAGGAAACTACATGTCTGCATCGATTACCGAGATCTGAATGCAGCCTGCCCCAAGGATGAGTTTCTTCTTCCCATCACAGACGTCATGATTGACAATACATGCGATTTCGAACGTATGTCTTTCATGGACAGATTTTTAGGATACAACCAAATCAAGATACATCCTGAGGACGAGAAGCATACTGCCTTCCGGACACCATTGGGGGTATATTACTATACGGTCATGCCCTTCGGATTGAAGAATGTCGGGGCTACAAACCAACGGGCTATGAGTAACATATTCCATGAGTATTTGCACAAGACAGTAGAGTGTTACGTGGACGATGTAGCTGTCAAAAGTCGTCTCAAGGACAATCATATCCAAGACTTGAAGATAGTATTTGAATTGATACGCCAACATCAACTCAAAATAAATCCTACAAAGTCCTTCCTAGGGGTATCTAGTGGCAAATTCCTGGGATTTGTCATTACCGCCAAAGGCATTCAAGTGGACCCTGATAAAGTCAAGGCCATCTTAGAAATGCGACCGCCCCGTAATCTAAGAGAACTCAGGAGATTTCAAGGTCGTCTGGCTTATATCCGGAGATTCATATCCAACCTCTCTGGGAGATGTCAGCCCTTTTCTCGTCTCATGAAGAAAGGTGTATCCTTCGTATGGGACGAAGCCTGTCAGCAAGCGTTCGGTGACATCAAACGCTACCTCACTAGCCCGCCAGTTCTGGTGCCTCCAGTCATAGGAAGACCATTCGTGCTGTATGTTCGAGCAATGGATCATTCTCTGGGAGCTCTTCTCGCGCAAAAGAATGATATGGGCCATGAATAGGCTATCTACTACCTCAGCAGGATGATGGTCAGAGCCAAACACCGGTACAACCCAGTGGAGAAAGAATGCTTGGCTCTGATGTTCGCTATCCAGAAAATATGGCACTATGTCACAGGCCAAACCATCCACATCATCTCCAGGGTTAATCCCCTTCGGGTACTGATGAACAAGCCAAGCATTCTTAATTCTCGACGTGCGACTTGGGCGATGTTATTAACACCGTATGACATGGTGTATGTCCCTCAGAAGTCCGTCAAAGGCCAAGCATTGGCCGATTTCCTAGCTGCTCATCCGATCCCGGAGGCCTCCAAGCTGTACGAGGACATTCCCGACGAAGTTGTAGAGTGTAATTTTGTAATGGAAGGCGATGCATGGCAACTATTCTTCGATGGTGCCTCTAGAACTGGTCCCAGGGGAAACGTGGTATCAGGAGTAAGGATTGTCCTGGTTACTCCTGATAAGCTCGTCATTTATCGAGCATATTCTCTTAGCGAGCCCTGTTCTAACAATGTGGCAGAGTATAACGCTCTACTAATCGGGCTCCAAGTCGCTAAAGAATTAGACGTCGAATCTCTGGAAGCTTTCGGTGACTCTCTGCTAATCGTCAATCAAGTCAGAGGAATATATGAAGTCCGGAATCCAGACCTCATCCCCTATCACCGAGCAACGGTCGAGATAGCCATGACATTCAAAGGTTTCTTCCTGGAACATGTGCCCCGATCTCAGAATCTGGAAGCTGATGCCCTAGCCAGTCTAGCTGCAGATTTAGCTATTCCTATAAGAAGGCAGAATTCAGTAATCCTTCTTAGCAGAGATTTATTCTGTATGAAAAACAACTTTCATATAGAATGCAGCTACGCTGTGAACACAGATCCTCCCAGGAGAGACTGGAGAAGTCCCTTTATAGATTTCGTAGCATACAGAATCTTGCCGGAGGACCCTAAAGAAGCAGTATTTGTCAAAAGACGATCATTACGCTTCTATTTCAAGGCATCCTCACAGTGTCTATATCGCCGGACCTACGACGGACTGCTATTGAGATGTCTCTCAGATGATGAGGCACAGCGGATCATCCGTGAAGCTCACGACGGCGTATGCGGAGCACATCAACCCGGGCCTAAGCTACAGGATCGCATCAGAAGAATGGGCTATTACTGGCCTACTATGATCACAGATGCAATAAAGTATGCAAGACAGTGCAGAGCCTGTCAGGTCCATGCAGACTTTATCCATCAACCTCCTGAACATCTACATCCTACGGTTGCGTCCTGGCCTTTCGAAGCATGGGGTATGGATATCATTGGTCCTATTCACCTGTAACCTCCGATTTCTAATTTCCGAAATAATTAGATTTTTAAGTTATTTTAAATACCAAGTTTATAAAATAATTTCTCCTTGAATTCTTGTATTTGATTTTTGAACAATGGTCGATTTTAGAAAGTAATTTAAAATCTTTTATAAAAAATCATTTTTCCTAAATGTCGATGTATTATAAAATAAATAAATAAATAATAAAATATATATTTCTCTAGTTACAAATATTTTTTGGCTTGAAATCATAAAATTATTTATTTGATAAAAAAAATTATTTAAAGGACTAGTTGTTTTCTTCATAATAAATTTTTTTAAAATTCATTTGGGATAGTAAATAAATAAATTACATACTTTCGGAGATTTTTGCAATATGCATTAATTAGTCGCTATTCAGAATCAGTTAGCCTTGGATATATATGATCTGGGCCATCCATTATTGGGCCAAACCTCACCCTTCATCCCACACCCTCTCTCCCTATTTAAGTCCCTCATCACCATTCCCAAGAAACCCTAGTTAGCCCTCACAAATTCCCACAAGCCAACAAACCACCACCATTTTGTGTGCTCGTGTCCGTGTGTCCAGCATTACCGTGTCAGCCGTGTTGGCCTCGGGTCCGACCCCGGGTGTCCCACCGTATCCATTTATTTTCTGTGTCCAGATTTACAACAGTACAATCAGATTTTTTTTCGTGTCCGACACACCCGGACACATCCACCTCCACCACAGTACACCCAACCCTGTGTCCAACACCCGGACACATCCACCTCCACCACAGTACACCGAATCCATCGTGTCCAGCCTCGGACCTCCTCACCCTCGCCGAGTCGACCGTCGCCTTGGATCCGCCTCAAACCCGACGAACCCAGAACCGCCGCCGCCGCGAGCCGAGCACCCGCCACAGCAGACTGAGCTCCGCCGACGCCTTGCCGGCCCGACCCCGGCGAGACCCCACCGCGCCGACGCCGTGCCCGCGTGACCCCGGCGAACCCCGACGACGACGGAGACCCCTCCCCAAATGTGAGCCCTCTTTTCTTTTCCCCTTTTCTTCTGTGAAGTAATAGTGAGTTAAACGTAATTAATTATATAGTTAGATTAGTTAGTTAATTAGATTAGTAGTTAATTATTAATTAATTAGTTTAGTAATTTCATATAATTAGTTTAATTTATAATTAGAGTAGTTAATTATTTCTTAATTAGTTAATTAATTCGTTAATCAGTAATTAATTTGTTAATCAGTAATTTAAATTATAACCAGTAGTTAGTTTATTTAATCAGTAGTTAATATAATTAGTTAATTTATATTTAAATAGTTTAGTTTTTATTTAGTTTAGTAATAAATATAAGGATTTGATTATGTGAAAAACTATAATAATTTTTGGGTTATATTATTAGTTCCAATAATAAAAATAAGTTCAAAATTGTTTAATTGGACTGGTAGCCAAATTATTACTAGAGATATATAAATATATTGGCTTTTACGTAAATTCTAAATTTGTATAAATAAACTTTTAAATTGTAATTATTGTTCAAAATAATTTTGAAATGATTTTCATTCAATTAAGATGTTACCTTAATAACGAACAACGACCTTCTCTTATTAGCCTGGAATCCTTATCTCGGTTTTCGTGCCGAACTCCAATCTTGGACTTTTTTATATAGATTCTAGCTATTTGGACTGCTCTGGACCCATTGGAACTAACTGCTATTTTATTTGGGATCACCTTGAGGAGGGTGGCATTATACACATTCTTTGATTAGTTATATATATATAATGTTGATTGATATATATATGCAAATACGTATTTTGGTATATAAAATGTAATAGTATACGTACTATTTTGATATATATATATATATCTCCTTATTGTTCAATTGGTATAGTATAATATGTATATGTGTATTTCCCTTAATATATATATGTAGGTATTTTGGTATAAAAATATATAATGTTTAGTATATGTATATATTTTGTATATATATATGTACTTAATATATTTTCAAATATTTATAATTAGTATAAATGTATATATATATATATCTTGTACATACAATTAATGTATTGTATTTGTAATTAATGTGATGTACTAGTATTAGTATATATTTTAATAATAACATTGACAATATATATATATTTTTAAAAATGTATTGTTAACATATGTATGAGTATACATATATAATGTTCAACTAGTATAAATCAGATATGTATTTAAAAGGCATATATATATATATTGTAAATACATTTAAATTGGTGCATGTATAAATATTGTAAGTATTAATAAGTGTAATGTGTTTTACGTATCCCTACTAGGTGATCCTAGGTGACCGGTATCATACCTAGAGAAGTCCCGAACTCAGTATTTTTAGACTGTGTTAGTGTAGCATCTGATGCAAATGTGGTTTTGCTTGTGATATGTTATAGGACTGTTGGTTTACCCAGGGGATACTCTGGAACAGGACATCAATAATTACCAGCTAAGGACCCAAGGCGAGTACATTCTCTGATTAGTTTCTAATTTATGATATCTCCTATGTTTACTGTATCTAGTATAAATATTCATGCTCTTGACACGCTGGTTACACGGATTGGTATACACGGATCTCGTCATGAGATGTTATTCCTTATTCATGGTGTAGCTTGTACAAGACTCGTTTCCTTGTTATCTTGTGCATGTACAGACACTGATTCCCGGGGAGACTTGCTACCTCCCAAGGGAATCCCGTGCCATAGCGTACCATGATTGGATCCACTATACCAGTCAGGGGTGTCACGCCCCGATCTCCCGCAGGCTATTTTGGCCGTTCCCGCTAGGCGGGAATCACCCACGCCAGCGCTCCCACGGAACGATCGCTTAACCCATCCGGGCGTGATGCCGCACGAGCGTGATCCACGCCCGTGCAAGGCCATGGTTCATTGGCTGGCAACAAGAGTTCTAAGCCACAGAGTCGCACAGATTGTCCGAGTGCAGCGGAGTCATGAACACATAGGCGATCGGTAACAGGTTCACTGAGTCGACAATATAGCAGAAATATCAAAACAAGTAAAGTAATCTCTTTATTTATATAAACTTGTGTTACAGGTGGCGTATAGCCGAGATTACAAGTCGCTCAAGCCTCTATCTCTCTGAAACAGTAAAAGCGTACCAAACGGCTACAACTGTGGAATGAATGTACAGGCGATGGTCACAACTTATGTCTTGTATATATGCTTCTGTCCCGGACGCACCATTGCAAGGCTTCAGAGGGAACTCCTGGCCTTAGCACGCACGTTGGAGGCATCCGCACCGTACGAGGTTCTCCCGCACCCTGCATACAAACTGGTGGATTATCAGTACATTGAATGCACTGGTGGGGAAGCTACTCGCCCGCTCGACAAATCCAAACACGTAATACAGGTTCCGTGCACAACTATTAAGTTGTCTTTCTAGTTGCCTTAGGATCAGTTTTATGCAAACATTGAATAGCTTAACGTGTCGGGCAGTGCACCGTACGATGTTTGAGGAAACACGGCGAGACTTACCAACTTACCATTTCTCCTTCCCTGTCCAAGGCAAACATGATTAAATCAAGCACGGGCAAGTATAAACATTTAGGAGCATAGCATATGCAAACATGAGGGTCGTTATTTTTAGATCGTTCAGGTGTTCAGTACATTGATGCTATGCAATGACTCGCACGCGGATAGCCACTAAGCGAGGATGACTTATCTATATGAACAGAAGTCGCTGGCATAGCCATAAAGGACCAGATGTAGTCTCAGGGTCGAGGATGAAGTACAAGCAACAGAAACGATGGGCCTTGCACTTATTCCGCCCTAAACAGACGACTACGCTTGTAGTCTCACGGTCGAGGATGAAGTGCAAGCATGCAGAAAACGAAGAGTCTTGCACTTATCCCGCCAAAACAGACGACTACCAGAAGTTCCGTCTAGACCGGGTCGGCCCCAGTGCCCCGGTGACCGCCCGCGAAACGAGATCCGAAGATCACCTTTTACAAGTTGTTCGCGACATGCAAGTCAGGGTCTTGGGTCAGATACAGAAACAAGTTCGTGGCAGAATATATATATATGAACAAGTCCGGTATGGAACGAGTTCGAAACAGAATATATATATGAACTTGTTGAGACATGATTCAGTATTTTGCTCCTCGAGCTGTAATTCAGGGATTTATTCATTCTTGCTGCAGATTCCCTGGTTCAGAATTTGCCTTGGTGACCTAACGGTCCCGGATACTTGCAGGTTCGTTCAGGCACGGAACGACTACTTAGTAGTCTTCCGGAGTTTCGATGAATACAAGGCAACATACAACAGACAAGCATGCGTTTCTAAGGAACATAAGCAGACACGTTTGCTCGGGCCCGAAGGTAAGCCGAGAGATGAAATCGTTAGGGGACTTAGCATGCGAGGGTCTGAATACAAGCAGTATTTTATTTCTATGTTCTAGTAAGCAATACAAGTTGGGATTATTCTCTTAGCTAGGTGCGTTGGATTTATTAGCATGCAGGAGGTGAATCACCTAGCGACTAGCATAAACATTCCAGATTTTATGTGTGCTGGCTAAGCAAAGACAAGTTCACCGTAGCCACCCACCTTAGCGATGATTCACCTCGGTAGAGCGATACGTCTGAGCGAGCCTCTGAAAGTCCAAGCCGGATTCCTGTAGGGACAAGTCTGTATATCCTTTGCTTCTTGATCGAGGCAAAGCGGGTCGGGATAGCTGCACGATTGCCGTTTGAGACGGCAGTCCGCTTGAGCGGAACAGGTGTTACATCCTACCCAACTTAGAAAAAGTCTCATCCTCGAGACTTACTAAGGACAAGCAGTAATCTAGGGTTAAGGCAATCCTAGACAAGTTGTTTGTACTTGTTTCATTTGGATATTCACTTGCACAAGCTTCGAAGTCAGCATACCGCTTAGACTGGATCGTGCGCACCTTCGACATGCATTTCTAGTGTGAACACATCAACCAGCTTAGTGATAGCGAAGTCTCAGCACTCGAGTTTCACCTTTTCTTAAGTCTTGAATGGTGCACTAATTCAAGGCGTCCCTCGAATAGATGCATTCAACCAAACTTAGGGTTAGTGAAAATTGGACAAGCTACTAGCGATACTCTTAAGGGTTCGCACAGGTTGGCTCAAAGGCCACTCGCAGTATACAACCAGACAAGCAAGCATAACATTCAAAACGTATTTTGAAAGTATTTAGACTTATTGTTGGAACATCCCATCGAGGCATTGAGAGAGAGCGCGCACATAACCCACGAACGAGCTTTCGAAACAGAGATATCGAATTAAAGTCCAAAGGCGTAGAAGCCAGGCTCTGATACCAACATGTCACACCCCGATCTCCCGCAGGCTATTTCGGTTGTTCCCGCTAGGCAGGAATCACCCACGCCAGCGCTCCCGCGGAACGATCCCTTAACCCATCCGGGCGTGATGCCGCATGAGCGTGATCCACGCCCGTGCAAGGCCATGGTTCATTGGCTGGCGGCAAGAGTTCTAAGCCACAGAGTCGCACAGATTATCCGAGTGCAGCGGAGTTATGAACACATAGGCGATCGGTAACAGGTTCACTGAGTCGACAATATAGCAGAAATATGGAAACAAGTAAAGTAATCTCTTTATTTATATAAACTTGTGTTACAGGTGGCGTATAGCCGAGATTACAAGTTGCTCAAGCCTCTCTCTCTGAAAGAGTAAAAGCGTGCCAAACGGCTACAACTGTGAAATGAATGTACAGGCGATGGTCAGGCGATGTTCACAACTTATGTCTTGTATATATGCTTCAGTCCCGGAGGCACCGTTGCAAGGCTTCAGAGGGAACTCCTGGCCTTAGCACGCACGTTGGAGGCATCCGCACCGTACGAGGTTCTCCCGCACCCTGCATACAAACTGGTGGATTATCAGTACATTGAATGCACTGGTGGGGAAGCTACTCGCCCGCTCGACAAATCCAAACACGTAATACAGGTTCCGTGCACAACTATTAAGTTATCTTTCTAGTTGCCTTAGGATCAGTTTTATGCAAACATTGAATAGCTTAACGTGTCGGGCAGTGCGCCATGCGATGTTTGAGGAAACACGGCGAGACTTACCAACTTACCATTTCTCCTTCCCTGTCCAAGGCAAACATGATTAATTCAAGCACGGGCAAGTATAAACATTTAGGAGCATAGCATATGCAAACATGAGGGTCATTATTTTCAGATCGTTCAGGTGTTCAGTACATTGATGCTATACAATAACTCGCACGCGGATAGCCGCTAAGCGAGGATGACTTATCTATATGAACAGAAGTCGCTGGCATAGCCATAAAGGACCAGATGTAGTCTCAGGGTCGAGGATGAAGTACAAGCAACAGAAATGATGGGCCTTGCACTTATCCCGCCCTAAACAGACGACTACGCTTGTAGTCTCACGGTCGAGGATGAAGTGCAAGCATGTAGAAAACGGAGAGTCTTGCACTTATCCCGCCAAAACAGACGACTACCAGAAGTTCCGTCTAGACCGGGTCGGCCCAGTGCCCCGGTGACCGCCCGCGGAACGAGATCCGAAGATCACCTTTTACAAGTTGTCCGCGACATGCAAGTCAGGGTCTTGGGTCAGATACAGAAACAAGTTCGTGGCAGAATATATATATATGAACAAGTCCGGTATGGAACGAGTTCGAAACAGAATATATATATAAACTTGTTGAGACAGGATTCAGTAGTTTGCTCCTCGAGCTGTAATTCAGGGATTTATTTATTCTTGCTGCAGATTCCCTGGTTCAGAATTTGCCTTGGTGACCTAACGGTCCCGGATACTTGCAGGTTCGTTCAGGCACGGAACGACTACTTAGTAGTCTTCCAGAGTTTGGATGAATATAAGGCAACATACAACAGACAAGCATACGTTTCTAAGGAACATAAGCAGACACATTTGCTCGGGCCCGAAGGTAAGCCGAGAGATGAAATCATTAGGGGACTTAGCATGCGAGGGTCTGAATACAAGTAGTATTTCATTTCCATATTCTAGCAAGCAATACAAGTTGGGATTATTCCCTTAGCTAGGTGCGTTGGATTTATTAGCATGCAGGGGGTGAATCACCTAGCGACTAGCATAAACATTCCAGATTTTATATGTGCTGGCTAAGCAAAGACAAGTTCACCGTAGCCACCCACCTTAGCGATGATTCGCCTCGGTAGAGCGATACGTCTGAGCGAGCCTCTGAAAGTCCAAGCCGGATTCCTGTAGGGACTCGTCTGGATATCCTTTGCTTCTTGATCGAGGCAAAGCGGGTCGGGACAGCTGCACGATTGCCGTTTGAGACGGCAGTCCGCTTGAGCGGAATAGGGTGTTACAAGGGGTGGGGAGTATTTTAGTGTAGATATGTGATCATACCCAACTTTTCATGCATTATAGCTCACCCCACATCTCACGTCGGGTGCGGCCTGACCATCTCCATGCTTCATAGCTGTTACGTGTGATTAGTCTGACCTCTACATGCATCATAGCTAACCAACGGTTAGCCTGACCTTACATGAATCATAGCTAATCACATGTAACCAGCCTGATCAAGTTCCCAAGCCGATCACATGTTAAAGCTAGTACTCATACACTTAGTCATAGGTTCTTGCTCATGGACATATTGTTTCTTCTCCTGCATTTACTTACAGTATTTCCAGTATTTCTTTTATTTCTCGTACCTATACATGCTTCTGGTATATTTCCATCTAGAACTGCTACATAGTTTATATCATTAATATAGAACTGCTATTTAGAGATGTACTTTGCTCCTTCCTGACTGGAAAATATTTTTCCAGACTGTGACCTTAGTAGACTGGTTTCTGACACACTTGAGGATTGGAAGTTAATGATTGCAGGTATGATTATTTTGTCGTTAGAAATGTCTTGTATTTCTTGCTTGCCTTGATATCTTATCGTGCTTTAGTTTTTGTGATTGAGTATTTCTAGCATTATTTTATGATATCCCCGTCTCCTTATGGAGTTGGGTATTCACGTGAGATTGATTAGATAGTTACATGACCTAGACAGCGTTCTACCGCCGATGCTGCAGCGTAGGCTGGACGTACCCACGCACTCGTGCCCCTAAACCGGGTGCGGGTCGTGACACGTTTTAGTGGTGGCCCATGCAGGTCAGACTTCGCTAGTTGTGCGATGTCGTAGTAGTGCGACGTCATAGTTGTACTATTACGTACCTGCTATAGAATATAGGACATAGGATACTAGGATGAGAGAGGATACTCAATCACTAAATTAATTGAGAGATTCCTGGGACGACCCTTGAGAGTCTCATTATAAATTTTCCAATTTAAATCCTTCCCCCTTGTTCCCGTCTGCTCTCACTTGTTGTTATTGAACTTGATCCTTATTGATCAGTTATTAAATTAAAATCTTGGTATCATTGTTGAGTTTGATTCTTGTTGACCAGTTGTTAAATTTAATTCTTGGTATCGTTGTTGAGTTAATTTCCTATCGAGATGAATTTTACGGGCTAAAATTTACGGTATCATCTGATGACATATCTTGATGAGAACAGTGAGAAAGGTAAAACGTCTACTTTGGTTATGGACCTTAGAGTTTATCGCAGCCATATTAGCTGTGGTGATGAGAACGTAGGAACCTGACTTGGATGTACATACTATAGTTATGAAACTTAGAGTCTCTCGCAGCCATACCGGTTGGCGTGGTGAAGATTCTAGACGACATGATTATAGAGTTGCATACCTTAGTTACGAAACCTATCGTTTATCGCATCTATGCTTACTGGCGTGGCGAGGATTCTGAGTGTCATGATTTCAGACAGACGTGTATGATTATCAGGTTGTATCTTAAATTGGTTCTTAAAGTATCATCTCAAGACTTATCTATTTATGTCATTCCAGGACTTTGTTCCATCGCTTCTTTTCTTTACTAGCAGTAAAGATACCTTCCGTCCTTGATCCAGTTCTTTTGAGCCTTATTTCTTTAAGGATCATTGTTAGTGTGATAATTAATGACTTATAATTATGGCTGTGTCTTGAGTATTAGTATTGGTTGAGTGTTGTTAGTGAGTTATAGGTGTTTCTTAGTTGGACATGTGAGCAGTAGGCTTTAAACTAGAGTTAGCCCTTAGCATTGTACCTTGTACAAATGGTTCTAGGATAAGTGTCATTAGAGACTGTGAGTAGAAGAAGAGAATAAAGTATCAGTGATAGTTCAAGAGTTAGTATCAGAGCCGGCATACCCGTCCCGGATAGTCAATAAATTATGTAATTGGATGATCTATGTAAACAATTAAGTATCAAGGAATTGCGTTAAAGATTAATGGAGCATGATGTTCAATTTAATGATTGATACTGGGTGGATCAAGAGTAAAGAAATGTATATACATAAAGGGTTTTAATGAGATGCCATGAGTGGAGAAATATCAATATTGGTAATGAAAGTTGTGAAATATATCACAGAATAGTTTAACAGGCTGTAAAAGGTTTAAGAGATATGCTTATACCTCAATCGAGATATGGAACCATATGCCTGCCCTTGAGATTGAAGTAAAGCATGTGTATTATGGAAAGTGCAAGTGATCGTGATTTGTAATAAGTTTGATAAGATAATCTAATGATGCAGCTAGTGTTACCATACCAATAGTGCTAGTGATCCTATATCAAATATTTGTTGAGCAAGGTGCTAATAACAGTAAGTCCTTCGTGCGATGATAATTAGATTGGTGTATTTGTTTGGACCTTGAGTATTAGAGACTGGGAGTATCTATCTGTATACTTGAGGATTTAAAGTTATAAATTGAAGAGTGGGAATGAATTTTAATTTTTAAGAATTTAGAGGAGTTAAGATTTTATGTTATTAAAATTTTGAGTATTCGAATTTAATTCAATAAACATAATCAAAGCTATAAGGATTTTAAAAGTGATTACTTTTTTCGATATTTGAGTATCTGATTTTGAGGAGGTATATGCAATTTATTTTTAAGTTGATCGAGAAGTTAAACCTTGACGATTATTTTAAGGATTAATTTTATGGTAGATGAGAGATATGAATATTAATATATGAGTAGATGATATACATGTGTAAGGATCTGGTGATTTGAGCATGATTGAAATGGCATCGCAGACTGACTTGGGTGTCCATCTAAAGTTGTATTGAAAAGAGCAGTATTTAGTATGGTGTTGCACTTGACGTATATTTGAGTGATAAGAACGACTAGTATGAATAATTGTAGTAGGAACGGGAACTGACAGAGGGTATGGTACTAAAGAGATAGAGGTATCAACTTGGATGCATTATTGAATCATGGTTATATTAGAGATTCTTGGCATCAGATTTTGGCATCAATAGACAGGTGTGTGCAATACGGATATATTCATGGATCTTGTGGATTAATGATTAGTTGAGATGGATACCAGTATACAGGAATAGGAATTAGTTAGTGAATGTGTTAGAGTTAAGAGTTTGTTAGAGATAGCAGATACCGCAAGTAATATGTTAGCAGGTTCTTCCTTCCCTCCTAATGTTCCTTTTCCGTTTTTCGATTGGTTGATTTTCCTAATACTGTAGTTCGTATGCATAATTTCTTGTTAGAATAAAACTAGTAGTACACCTTAACAGAGACTGAAATACCATGACAAAAGATACATGACCTATATATTTTTCTTAAATTGCATGGCTGTAGGTAGAGTTTTCTTAACCCATGATCATTAGGGTTTTGACCATAGCAAAGATCTATGACAAGGTTATGACTAACAAAAAGGGACAAGATGATTAAATTGTGGATGAGCATTAATTTAAATAAAGAATTTAGGGGTTGTTATAACAGAGTTGATGGATCATTGATTTTTTGAAAATCGAGGTATGATTGAAATTCGAGGATAAACATTAACTTAAATGGAGAATTAAGAAATTCACAGGGCAAAATTTGAGGATTTATTAATTTAGGAAAGGTCTTGATATGATTGAATTGGTTATTAAAAATTTGAGAAAATTTGGGAAATTATCATTCTATCTAATTGATTGCAAGATAGAAATTTTATATTTTATATTATGAATGTTGTATTGAAGATTCTAAAAATATCGCATTGTTGAGTATTTTGAGGAAAAAGGAAATCAGGAAATAAAATCGTTAATGAAATGGTGTCGAATTCAATTCTCGGGAGGAGAACTTAGATTTGAATAAGCATCAATTGAATTTGAGTTAGAGGAGTAAGATGATGATGGATTAGTGGGTAAAAATTTAATTTTGGGATTCGATTTTTATAAATATGCATGGATTGGATTTCAATTGGAGGATTGGATCTTAAAATCCTGGGGTATTTAGATACGAACTTAAAATTTTTGGAGGAGAAAAAAAAAAAAGGGGATTTGATTTTTAAAAATCGAAGATTTTCAAGAATATGATGTATAGAATTTTGAAAGGTTGTGAAATAACGATATGGAATTACTTCATGATTATTTAGTTGAATTTAAATTTGATAGAAATAATATGATGAGTAAAGACAATTATTGAGGATCCTAAATTTCGAGGACGAAATTTTTCTAAGGTGGGTAGACTTGTAACCTCCGATTTCCAATTTCCGAAATAATTAGATTTTTAAGTTATTTTAAATACCAAGTTTATAAAATAATTTCTCCTTGAATTCTTGTATTTGATTTTTGAACAATGGTCGATTTTAGAAAGTAATTTAAAATCTTTTATAAAAAATTATTTTTCCTAAATATCGATGTATTATAAAATAAATAAATAAATAATAAAATATATATATTTCTCTAGTTACAAATATTTTTTGGCTTGAAATCATAAAATTATTTATTTGATAAAAAAAAATTATTTAAAGGACTAGTTGTTTTCTTCATAATAATTTTTTTTAAAATTCATTTGGGATAGTAAATAAATAAATTACATACTTTCGGAGATTTTTGCAATATGCATTAATTAGTCGCTATTCAGAATCAGTTAGCCTTGGATATATATGATCTGGGCCATCCATTATTGGGCCAAACCTCACCCTTCATCCCACACCCTCTCTCCCTATTTAAGTCCCTCATCACCATTCCCAAGAAACCCTAGTTAGCCCTCACAAATCCCCACAAGCCAACAAACCACCACCATTTTGTGTGCTCGTGTCCATGTGTCCAGCATTACCGTGTCAGCCGTGTTGGCCTCGGGTCCGACCCCGGGTGTCCCACCGTATCCATTCATTTTCTGTGTCCAGATTTACAACAGTACAATCAGATTTTTTTTCGTGTCCGACACACCCGGACACATCCACCTCCACCACAGTACACCCAACCCTGTGTCCAACACCCGGACACATCCACCTCCACCACAGTACACCGAACCCATCGTGTCCAGCCTCGGACCTCCTCACCCTCGCCGAGTCGACCGCCGCCTTGGATCCGCCTCAAACCCGTCGAACCCAGAACCGCCGCCGCCGCGAGCCGAGCACCCGCCACAGCAGACTGAGCTCCGCCGACGCCTTGCCGGCCCGACCCCGGCGAGACCCCACCGAGCCGACGCCGTGCCCGCGTGACCCCGGCGAACCCCGACGACGACGGAGACCCCTCCCCAAATGTGAGCCCTCTTTTCTTTTCCCCTTTTCTTCTGTGAAGTAATAGTGAGTTAAACGTAATTAATTATATAGTTAGATTAGTTAGTTAATTAGATTAGTAGTTAATTATTAATTAATTAGTTTAGTAATTTCATATAATTAGTTTAATTTATAATTAGAGTAGTTAATTATTTCTTAATTAGTTAATTAATTCGTTAATCAGTAATTAATTTGTTAATCAGTAATTTAAATTATAACCAGTAGTTAGTTTATTTAATCAGTAGTTAATATAATTAGTTAATTTATATTTAAATAGTTTAGTTTTTATTTAGTTTAGTAATAAATATAAGGATTTGATTACGTGAAAAACTATAATAAATTTTGGGTTATATTATTAGTTCCAATAATAAAAATAAGTTTAAAATTGTTTAATTGGACTGGTAGCCAAATTATTACTAGAGATATATAAATATATTGGCTTTTACGTAAATTCTAAATCTGTATAAATAAACTTTTAAATTGTAATTATTGTTCAAAATAATTTCGAAATGATTTTCATTCAATTAAAATGTTACCTTAATAACGAACAACGACCTTCTCTTATTAGCCTGGAATCCTTATCTCGGTTTTCGTGCCGAACTCCGATCTTGGACTTCTTTATATAGATTCTGGCTATTTGGACTGCTCCGGACCCATTGGAACTAACTGCTATTTCATTTGGGATCACCTTGAGGAGGGTGGCATTATACACATTCTTTGATTAGTTATATATATATATAATGTTGATTGATATATATATGCAAATACGTATTTTGGTATATAAAATGTAATAGTATACGTACTATTTTGATATATATATATATATATATATATATATATATATATATCCTTATTGTTCAATTGGTATAGTATAATATGTATATGTGTATTTCCCTTAATATATATATGTAGGTATTTTGGTATAAAAATATATAATGTTTAGTATATGTATATATTTTGTATATATATATGTACTTAATATATTTTTAAATATGTATAATTAGTATAAATGTATATATATATATATCTTGTACATACAATTAATGTATTGTATTTGTAATTAATGTGATGTACTAGTATTAGTATATATTTTAATAATAACATTGACAATATATATATATATTTTAAAATGTATTGTTAACATATGTATGAGTATACATATATAATGTTCAACTAGTATAAATCAGATATATATTTAAAAGGCATATATATATATATTGTAAATACATTTAAATTGGTGCATGTATAAATATTGTAAGTATTAATAAGTGTAATGTGTTTTACGTATCCCTACTAGGTGATCCTAGGTGACCGGTATCATACCTAGAGAAGTCCCGAACTCAGTATTTTTAGACTGTGTTAGTGTAGCATCTGATGCAAATGTGGTTTTGCTTATGATATGTTATAGGACTGTTGGTTTACCCAGGGGATACTCTGGAACAGGACATCAATAATTACCAGCTAAGGACCCAAGGCGAGTACATTCTCTGATTAGTTTCTAATTTATGATATCTCATATATTCACTGTATCTAGTGTAAATATCCATGCTCTTGACACGCTGGTTACACGGATTGGTATACACGGATCTCGTCATGAGATGTTATTCCTTATTCATGGTATAGCTTGTACAAGACTCGTTTCCTTGTTATCTTGTGCATGTACAGACACTGATTCCCGGGGAGACTTGCTACCTCCCTAGGGAATCCCGTGCCATAGCGTACCATGATTGGATCCACTATACCAGTCAGGGGTGGGGAGTATTTTAGTGTAGATATGTGATCATACCCAACTTTTCATGCATTATAGCTTACCCCACATCTCACGTCGGGTGCGGCCTGACCATCTCCATGCTTCATAGCTGTTACGTGTGATTAGCCTGACCTCTACATGCATCATAGCTAACCAACGGTTAGCCTGACCTTACATGAATCATAGCTAATCACATGTAACCAGCCTGATCAAGTTCCCAAGCCGATCACATGTTAAAGCTAGTACTCATACACTTAGTCATAGGTTCTTGCTCATGGACATATTGTTTCTTCCCCTGCATTTACTTACAGTATTTCCAGTATTTCTTTTATTTCTTGTACCTATACATGCTTCTGGTATATTTCCATCTAGAACTGCTACATAGTTTATATCACTAATATAGAACTGCTATTTAGAGATGTACTTTGCTCCTTCCTGACTAGAAAATATTTTTCCAGACTGTGACCTTAGTAGACTGGTTTCTGACACACTTGAGAATTGAAAGTTAATGATTGCAGGTATGATTATTTTGTCGTTAGAAATGTCTTGTATTTCTTCCTTGCCTTGATATCTCATCGTGCTTTAGTTTTTGTGATTGAGTATTTCTAGCATTATTTTATGATATCCCCGTCTCCTTATGGAGTTGGGTATTCACGTGAGATTGATTAGATAGTTACATGACCTAGACAGCGTTCTACCGCCGATGTTGCGGCGTAAGCTGGACGTACCCACGCACTCGTGCCCCTAAACCGGGTGCGGGTCATGACATCACCCGTCTTCTTCCAGAGGTCACCGGTTCATACTAGCCATCACGGATTATTTCTCCAAATAGGCAGAGGCGATCCCTCTTGCTGAGGTGAAGGCATCTAATATGATCAGCTTCATCAAGCATCACGTCATTTATCGCTTCGGGATACCCCAGAAAATAATTTATGACAATGGGTCTCAATTCATCAGCCAAGCATTTCATCGATTTTGCGATAAAAATCGGATACAAAATATGGCCTCTACGGCATATAATCCTGCTGCTAATGGTTTGGCGGACGCTTTCAACAAAACCATTATCAAGCTCTTGAAAAAGTTTGTCTCTTCGAACAAGAGGGATTGGAAAGAGAAGCTGGGAGAATATCTCTGGGCATACCGCACAACGGTACGAGCGCCGACAGGTTGTACCCCATTCTCATTAGTTTACGGGAGCGAGGCAGTTCTCCCCATCGAGATCCAGATTACGTCACTCATGATAGCCGTGGCTAATGAGTTGACTCAAGAAAAGAATGACTTGTTAAGGCTTCAAGAGCTAGAAGGATTAGACGAGAAATGCCTCCAAGCTCAACAGCGCATCGCGTTCTACGAAGCACGCATTTCCAGAGCTTTTAATCAAAAAGTAAAGGAAAGAGTGTTCAAAGTCGGCGAGCTAGTCTTAGCTGTGAGAAGGCCGATGATTCTTACTCACAGGAGTAAGGGCAAATTCCAGCCCAAATGGGAAGGTCCTTATGTGATCGAGATGACGTTCTCAAACGGCGCTTACAGGTTAGCCAAGCCTAATGGAGACCTGTTAATGGCTCCTATCAATGGCAAATTCCTGAAAAGGTACAATGCTTAACCTACTTTGCTCAAGTGGAATATGGTAAAAACCTCATTCTGACAAAACTACTTCCACAACGAAACTAGTAGGATCATGTTCATATTACCTCTGAATAGATATGTCCTGCTAAAACTTACCGAGAGTATATCACGTCCATATTACCTCTGATATCACTTTCACCCAAACCTGTCATTTATATTCCTAAATGATGAGTCCACAAAGTCAGATGAAAGCCTCTTTATTATTCCCAAAAAAGAGAGCAAAAGTATATTGAAAAGCAAAAAAGTACATTATTTGGGGGGAGCGTTTAGGTCGCGAATCTGCTGCGCCAGAGCAACCATTCTCTCATCCGGGGAGTTCAATACGTCGGCACGAGCCCTCTCCAACCTTGCTGCATCATTGTCCAAAGCAGCTTGCTCAGACCGAGCCCGCACAAAACCTGAGTGGAAAGCACCCACGCGCGCCAGATTCTGCTGAACAGTCGCCCGTCGCTCCTTCAGTACATCTCGGGATGCCGACAAAGAGAGAGCCTTCGCCTCTACTCGAACGAGCTCATCCTTCAATATGCAGGCCTGCGCTGTCGCTTCCTCATATTCGGCTTCGCACGGGGTCAACTCGGGAACGATATACCCCAATTGGACACGTTCTTCGTCCATCTCCCGCTGTTAAGCCTCGATGGACTTATTCAAAGATGCCATCTGTTCAGCAAGCTGCGCAGTCAGGGAGTCGTACCTAGCTTGAACGATACCGTCAATATTGTCTCGAGCTAGCTGCAAGTATTCTTTAATGGGTTGCTCCAAACCATTAACTATCTCCTCCAGCGCGTCAGCTACCCCAGTGTCGTTGAATTCTCGGATCAGCACTATAGAGGCCCGGGAGGCCCTCCTCAGCGACGCAAAGCCCAAATTCTTCTCCAACACCATTGATATTAACATTTTCAAGGTGGCATAGAAGATACGAGTGTACTGCTCAGTCAGCGCAGCTAGATCCGAATGGACGCTGGGAGTGGCAGCGATAGTGGCAAGTCCCCCTCCAAGAACAACCGTAGACGATATTGCCACGGTCGTCGCCTCAACAGGAGGTACGACAAAAGAAGAAGCGCCAACACCGGACGAAGTGACCGGCGTACTCAAAGGACGCATTGTCGCAATGACAGACTCGTCCTCCTCTTGAGATATCGGAATCTCTTCGACAGGCGAGCCGGCACCCGAAGATGCTTCCTCTTCAAAATCAGGCACCTCCGTGTTACCGCCAGGACCTGATACAGAGCCAAAGGGTGCATCTACACTGCCCTCCCTGAAGATGTCTTTCCCTGAAAAGAAGACAAAAGGAAGTTAATATCAGTATAATGTTAATTTTCCTAAAAGAATAGGCATAAAAGACGATATTTACCCATAGCCAATGGTGTATATGTCGCGTCCGTGGCCAGTATAGCTAAATCATTTCTTAGTGATGCTAGACAAGCTGTCATACCTGGAGAAGGGGGTGCTCTAACAAACATCGGCATGTACTCTTCCGAATCTTCGCCGAGATCCCCTCGAGGTTCATCGGCTGAAATCTCGCTGGGTGCACCTACAAACACGGCAGGGGTCTCTCCTGATGCTGATCCGGATAAAGATATCCTCATTCAGCTCGGCCCAGAAGGCGATCTCGTTCCACTACCGGAAGCGGTAGCAGCGACAGTCGGGACTGTCGAGGTTCCCTCTCTAAAAGGCGAGGAACCTCCAATCAAAGAATTATCCCCGACATAGAGAGATGCAGGCTCATTTCTAGAGCCTCAATACCAGGAATCCGGAGAGGATGAGTAACCGTCTTCTTCTTCCTCTTGCGAGGGGAAGTCTCCTTCGGAGTAGGAGCCCTTCGCTTCCCAGAGATTACCAAAGGCCCTGCAGGCAGAGGTACTTCACCCCTCGATACCGCCAACAGAGGCTCATCTGGATTGACGGACTCCTCACCCTCGTCAGAAGAAACCGAGGGGACTTCGACTCTTCCCCCAGACTTGGAAGAAGGCACCCTAAAACTTCCATGCATATCAAAATCACGATGGAAGGTGTTGGTTGCCACAAAGAACTGGGCATACGAGTGGAGAATGCGCAGCTCCGTAGAGAGTAAAATGACGGGCACGATAAAAGTTACCTCAGTGCAACCCATGATAAAATATCGTCATCCTCTGGCTCCATCAATGAGTCCACCCTGGACCTGAAGCTGGTGACGACATTGCCCACGTGCAACTGGTCGTACCCGAATTGCCTGGCAAACCTACTAGGCAGGTAGGGCTCGAAGAAGCAATGGTCTTCACTCCTGTATAGTAGGTGGGAAGGTCTAATGCAGACCAACCAATTGAAAGACTCGGAAGAAAGAACGGTCTTCCCGTCGCCTACGTCCTGAAGTCTGATCCCCTGCTGATTAAGATGTATAGGGGGAACAGTGCAGAAGAGCTTCCAACTGTGACTAAGATTCAGTGCCCGTCGACAGTCTATAACTGTGGTCATGTTCCAGGAGGATTTCTGGTAGTTCAACAAGAAACTAGCCCCCGAACTACTGCCAGAGCTGGAAGACATAAACCTGGGGTTATGAAGAATTAACCATCCCATCAGATACGAGTATGGTAATTCTACCCTGGGAAAGCTATCACGCCGAGTTTCATCGGTGAGTAGTCCGTCAGTCATGGACCTCAGGCCAGCTTGAATGCGGCACACCATGGCAGGGAGCAAGCCCAGTCTTGCCCTAAAACACTAAATGCACTGCAGGCCATAGTGTGTTACGGTGAATGCAGTTCGCAGATGCGATGCCGGGTACCACTAGTCGGCGCAGCCATATGGAGAGAAAGCCAGCCAGTTGAGCTTCCCTGGACAGAGGCCTGCGACAACGCCTCAAATAACTATAGGCCTTGGTGCCTATGGGATACTTCCCTATCCCTTCGTCGAGGATCAAGTCCGGAGCCCCAGCGTCTTCCATGAGATCGTCAACTACCTGAGCATTAAGCACGCTTAGAGGATTCAAAGGCAGATCCTTGCCTTCCAATACCTTCTCCGGCTTAGCGGTCCTGGACCGGTGAAAGAAGAGGTAGGACATCCATTTACTAACATGAGCCAAATCTGAAGGCTCGTCATAAAAAGTGGTGCAAGCGAGGTAGTGGCACATCAGCTCCTGGTACACTTCCACTACCTGAGGGTCCGAATCCCCCAGCTCCCGGTTCATGGGAACATACTTTTCATATGGAGTATCCCCCATCGGCAGTCTCGAGATCTCTGCCATCTCGTGGAGGGCCAATCCCAACTCCCCCAGTGGAGTGGTGAAAGTCCCGGTGAGCGAGATGTATCGCTCCATCAGTGCCAGAAATAGATTGGGGTTGAGAGGCAACCCAACACTGGTGGCACTCACAGCTTCAAATAGACCAATGCTCTCCAGCTCGATCTGAAAATGCTTCAGGGCCCAATCAGCTAAGCGAGCCCATCGAAGATTTGTGGGGGTGATCCACCCGCCTGTCCGAGGGTTCACCTTAGGGTTTACTCCCCCGCGCCCTACGAAATCATTGCTGAAAGTCGGTAATTGGACCGGCTGGATCACTAAACTGTCTTCGCTCGGGACATTGCCCGGGTACAGTCCCCTGAACATCGTCATATTGCCGGTAGGGCGGCTGACAAACGACCCCTGGTCCGCTCCTTTCAGATAAAATATCTTCCCCGGCCTGCCGTGAAGATCAGGAGTCAGCGTCCACGACATCCTCCTAGGATGCGTAGAATGGAAGAATGCCGAAATGGGATAGTCTCTCGGCATCTTGGGCAGATACAAAACCAAGCTCCCGGCAGGGAAGTCCCAGAGTTCTTTCTTGGGCTTCGTCTGGGACTGCTTGTCAATCATGTCCCCAAAAAGGAAAGTCGGCTTTATGTATTGGTCCCCATCTATGTACGTCAGGGGCGCTCCGTTGATCATGTTCAGCAGCGTTCGCTCGCCCTGAACCGATATCAAAATTTCCCTTCCTTCAGGATATTGGGGCCCAGAGATAGGAAATGTCACGTGCGACAGATCCTCCAGATAGTTGGAGTGCAGTATCCCGGCGGCCGAACCCATCATATCGACTAGCGGAGACGCGTGCAAGTTAACTGCAAAATGCAAGAAAGACAAGTCAGTTTCTATGGTCTTGCAGCATATGCAAAAAAAAATCAACAGTCTGTGCTTTACGCCAAGACTGTAAAAACTTGATCATTACGCTGGAATCCCATTCCAAGGCATAAAATTCAAGACTGGCAGTATACGCCAAAATTTGAGTTATTACGCCAAAATTTCCATCCCTGCGTGACACTTAAATTATATAGTATACGCCAACTTTCGACAGTCAAAGCTTTTACGCCAGACTGCGAAAATATAGAGTTTTTGCGCTGACACATTAGAAATATGGGCGTAAAAGATAAAACATCTCTGTGCATCATCTTCCTCGAAGATGCTATCAGCACAGAAGATGACCTAGCGCATTCACGTACAACGTGTGCGAAGGATTTTTAGTCGTTCTTTTTCATCCCAAAAGCTCTACCTTCAAGGCTGGGTGCACTGCTAGTCGGCGGGATACTCCGTTCATAATGAAGCTCGCCGTGCCCGACGGAAGTCACCCCCGCTTGAGCAGAAGAACAAGAAGAAGAAGCAACCTTCTTTCCCTTAGAGGAGGAGACTTGTTTCGAGGCCAGTACTGGAAACTTTGAAGACTCGGATAAGAAACGAAGAAGAACTCAAACAGTCAAAAGCTTTCTTTCGCAGAAGACGGATGAAAAAGTTTTTCTCTCAGAAACTTGGGGTATATATAGAGTTCGGATGGACTCCTCGAATCCCAAACCAAATCTCACATTTAATATTTGGTTATGATTGGGGACTACGTCAGCCTATTTACTCAGAGAAGGCGGACAGTCAGCGAATTCAAAAAGTTTTCGTGCAAAGAAGATTCGCGGTTTTTACGCTAAGGAGCTTTCTACGCTCGACAGCTACGGATCTACGATTTTACGCTCACAGGCTACTAGTCTATGGTTCTACGCCCGGATGCTTTTATGCTCGGTAGCTTTTACGCTCGAGAGGCTACGAACCTACGACTTCACGCTCAACAGCTACGAATCTATGATCTCACACTCGGTGACTTTTTACGCTCAGAGGCAACAGATCCACGACTTCACACTCGGAAGATTTTCTTTTCAGAAGCTACAAAATCTACAGTTTTTACGCTAAGGAGCTTTCTACGCTCGACAGCTACGGATCTACGATTTTACGCTCACAGGCTACTAGTCTATGATTCTACGCCCGGATGCTTTTATGCTCGGTAGCTTTCACGCTCGAGAGGCTACGAACCTACGACTTCACGCTCAGCATCTACGAATCTATGATCTCACGCTCGGTGGCATTTTACGCTCAGAGGCAACAAACTTATGATTTTACGCTCTACGACTTTTCGCATATCTAAAAAATGCGCAGGCCAGTACAGTACATCTGAACAATTCTCAAGGTAGTCAATTGCAGGAGTTCGCACAGCAGATACTCCTCCTTGACCTCAAAATACCCCAAGTACACAAGGCATACAGAGTTCGAACATTGAAAGTTACTCTTCTTCATGGGTCGATTCGAAGTTCATCCAGAATCTAGTCTGAATATTTCGTCTAACAGTTCAAGATGGTGACTCAGTTTTTGACAGCCAATTCTCGCCCTGTTCCAAGAGATTTTCGAGAAATCATTCTTGAAGACGATGGTCTGAACAAGGATTTTGTTTATCAGAAGTAAAAACAGTTCAGAATTCTACGCGGTTCCTTATTCCTAACAGCAGGACAGTTCGAACACTCGACTGCTAAAGCGGCTTTCTGTGCATCCTTAGTTATGCGTAAAAGACAGGACAGGACCTAGCACTCTTTCTAAACAGAGTTGGCATAAAGTATCAGACGTGTCGAAGCTACACATATTCAGACTTCATAGCAAAGTATCGCAAGATGATCATATGCAAAGAATAAGACAATTTTATTAAAATTAAAAGCATGATTACATATGAGGGAAATCCAGTCTATAAGGGTTTTTCTTCATTTTCATGATTACATATGAGAGAAATCCCGTCTACAAAGGACTTCCTCATCGTCGTCTGAAGATCGCACCCAGAATCTGTTCTGCCAGGTTCTCGCATGGGCGAAATTCTTCATCCATTTTCTCCAGCAGTCAGTCGGTGACAGCAAACCGACTAACATATGATCAACGACGGGAGGATACAAAATTGGGCCTAGACCCATCCTCCAATACGAGGAAGCAGGGTAAATCTACTTTCCTACGTCCAGCGCCATGACAGATTGAGTTGAGATATTTCACCCAACTCAATCTCGGACAGCAGCCAGTTTGCCTGCCCTCGTCCACGGGTAACGAAAGAAGGTACCACTTGCAACCCTTCCTCTCTTCCGAAGAACCGCCATACAAAGTTGCTGATTATCCCGAGCAAAAGAGGCTATGATATCCTTCCATAATCCATCGTTGCAGAGGATATTTGCTCGAAGATGCCGTCTTTTTTGGCTCCTTACATACTGGAAGAACATGGTCTCCTTCTTCCTCAAGTCGACCCGACGAACTTCGGCTATTATCTCTGTGTGGTGAAGGAAATATGGGAAGAACAGGTTAAATCCTCAGTCTTTTTATAGGCGAAAGAGATTACACCGATCCCCAATAACTCCGCCATAAAGTCAGCCTTGAAAGAACGTGTCAGACTTGACCGTTTCAGGCTCCATTCAGAGCGTTTCAAATTCCGAGGAACGGTTCATGCTTCATTCAAAGCGTTTCAAATTACGAAAAATTTAAAAGCTTTGAAGGGGGTCTTGTAGAAGCATGAAAAATACGCTGGATAGCTCTACTCAGCATGTTGATGTTGGGCAGCGTAAACAGAGGACCTCAGAACCATCAAACGTGCAACAGAGCTTTTTCGCTAAGTACAGCATAAAAAGTAGGCTCAAGGACCATCCGCGTAATACAGTATGACCAGGCTGCTTCAGTGTAAAAAGGGGCTACATCGCCTTTATGGCGTAAAACTCATCCGCTTTCAATGCAGCATTGAAGTGTACGAGGAACGCTTCGTATTCTTCGAAATGAACCTGTCAGATCATGCAATAAACTTGACGTCTGGGCTCCTGACAAAGAGTACTGCACGATAATCCAAGCGACGGCTATATTGATGGCGCGGCACTGCAACCCAGGCTATCATTTACTGCCATTTCCTTGGCGTAGACCGCTTTTACGCATACAAAGGAATACGCCGCCTAGTTTTACACAGGCAGATATGAGCTGTTTACGCTTCGCAGAAGACAAACTGCCTATCACGTCAAAAGCTGCTCTTCGTACAAGGCTCGAGGCACGTCTCTGCATTTAATGTGCAGAGCGGTGACAGGTTCTCAAGGCACATCTCTGCATTTAATGCACCGAATACTGACAGATGCCCGAGGCACGTCTCTGTATTTTATGCGTAGAAGGGTGGCAGGCCTTCAAAACATGCCTCTACATTTAATGCATAGGATAATGGCGGATCTCTGCATTTAATGCAGGAGATTTGATTAAATATCACCGAACCGTCGTCTAGTGACATTCCCTTTGCACCAACTGCTCTTACGCATACAAAGGGGATACGCTGCCCAGTTTTACATAGGCAGACGTGAGCTTCTTACGCTCCGCAGAAGGCCAACAGACCGCCACATCAGCAGCTACTCTTCGTACAAGATTCGAGGCGCGTATCTGCATTTAATGTGCAGAATGATGGCAAATCTTAAAGACAAGCCTCTGTATTTAATGGGCAGGATGGGGGCAGATCTCTGCATTTAATGCAAGAGATTTGATTATATCTCCAAGAGCCATAATTCTGGCTAAAATGTCCATATCAACTCGGCTTCTACGCCAGCTTGGCTTCTATGCCCACTCGGCTTCTATGCCCGCTCGGCTTCTATGCCCGCTCGGCTTCTATGCCCACTCGGCTTCTATGCCTGCTCGGCTTCTATGCCACTCGGATTCTATGCCCGCTCGGCTTCTACGCCTACTCGGCTTCTATGCCTACTTGGCTTCTATGCCTACTCGGCTTCTATGCCTACTTGGCTTCTATGCCATGGTGACAGTTATTGGCTTCTATGCCAACCTCTTTATCACAAGGGATAACTACCTACGTGGCTTCTATGCCTTGATCTTCGTAGCAGCTATACGCGTTTGTCCCTTAGTTGGACACGCATCACATGCTCACTCAGAAGGTCATCTATACGCAGGCATTGGTTATTTTAAACCGTCGTGTAAAAGGGTGCTGTACTTTCTACTACTCGGTTTTTACACCGACTGAGTGGTCACTGTCACTAAAAACTCTATAAATAGAGACCTCTATTGACAGAGGTCCAGGGGCGAAGAAAAAGGTCGAAAAGAGGTCGCAAAATTGAAGATCGAATGATCGGAGATTGGTCAAGGAATCCGGTATCAGATCCAAGGTCAACAATTGGGAGAGAAAATGGTCAAGAGAGAGAGAAGAATCCAGAGCTCAGGCAAAGAGAAGGGATCGACGACTTTGGCATCGGGCATCCACCCTCTTTAGCAACCTTCGAAGCTGCTTTCCGTCTTCCACGGCACTTCTTCAACATCGTGTGGTCCAAGGGCCAAAGTGATCGACTGCAGATCAGACTCCTATAGCAATATTTACCCAGATTAAATAAATTGTACTCGACATCCTCGTATAAAATTAAATTGTACAATCTTGTTTGTAAACACAGAAGAAGGGCGAGTTTTCGTATAAGACCTCGTTTCCATATATTATATCTTTTCGTTTATTTTATCAAACAACAGTCGCAAGCAGACGTCTCTATGCGGCCCAGACAGCCGCAAAATTTATGTCTTCGATGGTATCTCATGCGACCCAGGTTCTATGCGGCCCAATAAGAACGAAGAATACCTAGACTTGGACTCTGCGTACTATGCGCCCGCATGGGCTAAATTAAAGAGGTCCAGGACAGTGCAAGCCCGCCAAACTCAGACAACTGTCCAGTCAGCCAACTGTCAGAGGGCACCGCTAATCATTACGCGGGCCCCTGATGGAAAAGTATATAAGACTACCCCATGCGTCCAGCCTCCGGCGGCAAATAGACAGGGTCGGTCTCAAAAGTCTTCCGCCAATGATTTGAGGCAAGTTCTTGTACAAACCTCGGATCCGGGATCCAATACAACCATACACACTCGTGCGCTCGGTCTACCCGGGCCCATAAAAAGGGTGCAAAGGTAAAACAACCCTCGCTCGACTTGCGCAACGTGATCAATCACAAGCACAAAATGAGGAAAATAACTACGGTCGGTAAAATATCCTATCCAGGACATCATTGTGCCAAGATTATCATTAACTACTGCTACAACAGAGTGGCAGTGCCCACAAGTAGGCAGTCGGCCTTCCAATGACTGCACCAGAAGATACTTGCCCCATAATAACCCGGAGGTCAGGTGCAAGCGCCAGAGAAGGAAGAGCTGCCCTTTGCCACATGTTACTCGACTCGGAAGGTCCCCTCCACCAAAGGAGGAAAGAAGTCCAATGTTGGCCTAATATTTATTTTGAGTTTTTGAATATGGCTAATCGATTAAGTTTAGCATTATAGTAATCGATCAATCACTATAGTATCTTCTACTTAAACTCAACATTATCCAGATATGTAATATTTGCTTTTGTATATTTTCTTCCTCGTCTAACATGTACTTACAGAAAGCAATAAGCAAGATCAGCAATGGACATATGCTATATGACGATGAGCCAAAGACGATTTTATACTAGAAGATTTCGTCCAACTTCCTACGAATTATCTGGAGCCTCGTACCCGGGGGTTCCTAGATCTGGTTATCTTTGGACAACTGTCGTCAAGGGAAAAAATGT
Organism: Iris macrosiphon; assembly: GCA_036927795.1. Classification (NCBI taxonomy): domain Eukaryota; kingdom Viridiplantae; phylum Streptophyta; class Magnoliopsida; order Asparagales; family Iridaceae; genus Iris; species Iris macrosiphon. The sequence goes on from JAYESA010000004.1 coordinate 100,292,298, forward strand.
CTTCAAGTCAGCAGAAGTTTCAGAAGTTTGGCGTTATCAGTGCTCTAAGTTTTTATATATAATTTTATATTTTATTTGAGTCTAGGATTTATGTAAGTCGAGTCGCACTAGCAAATCAAAGTACCTATACCCAGATACCCAGTCCACTCAAATAAACAATCGAACATATCCACCAAATCAGGCCACATTCATTCATAAATTCTACCATACTTAGCAACCGAACTCGGGCCGAATTTATGCCAAACTCGGACCGAACTCGGTTACCCTTTTGGTATGAAATCAACCAGTTTAATTAGCTCCTGGCCTCCAATGTTCAAAATTTTAAATATTTTCTACCGAATTCTGGTCGAACTCGGTTTGGTAATAACCTATAAATAGAGTTGAATTTTCATATTCTTACTCACTCAACCATTCTCAACCTTTCTATCCTATAGTGAGTAAACCCTCAGAGCCTAAAATTTCTTATATCCAAGGTCAACTCCCAGCCTTCTAGTGCCAAGTGCGATCTCGGTCTAGAAGTCTACAGAGTTGTAAAGAGCTTGGTGCATCAAGCCCCTGTTTTGTGTGAAGTTGTGAGCCTTCGGATCAAAACTCGTGGTGTGTGAAGTTGCAAGACTTTGGATCAAATCTTGTGGTGTAAAGAAGTGGCAAGCCTTCGGATCAAATCTTGTGATTCACTATTGGTGATTATAGTAGATAAAACTCCGAGCTTGAGTTCTCGGGACTGGACTAGTCCTCTCAGAGGGAAACCAGTATACATCACGGTGTTTGTGTTTGCTCTCTCTTACTCTTATTCTTATTTTATTACTTTCTTGCATATACACTATTAGTTAGTAGCTGCCTTCACTCTGCTTAATTTTTAATTGGGTAGATTATTCCACTACAATCTATTCACCCCCTCTAGAGTTGCCTTATAGTCCTTCATCCAGAACCTCTAGTCCATCACTCTCGATCAATGTGTTGAGAAGAAGACTACTAGGAGGACCGGCAGCAGGACCCATGGAAGGCATTTTCCAGGGCACTCGCTCGAAGAAGAAGCTGGCAGCCGCTGGGGGTAGTTCATCCTCAGAATCCCTAGGGCCTCCCCAAGCTGGGGGTAGTAAACCCCTGGACCTACACAACAATCCAGCGTTCCGGAGAGATGATGACTCTCAAACAGATTTTGAAATGTCTGGGGATAGCTACTCTCGCAAAGATGACGTAGCCTCCTACAAATCTGAGGAGGACATAACGCTGCTAGTCTTCTTTGAAGATGGCTTACTGTAAGGATCCGAGACCGAGAGTACGGTATCCACTGCCCCGTCCATCTCTTCCCACGTGAGGACAGTATACATGGCAGGAAATAACTATAATGCCACCAGTGACCGACAATACCTTGAGGCTCTTGAGAATATGATGCAGACCATGAATGCATCGATGAAAGCCTTGACCCAAACAATGTTGGAAATCAATGCAAACTTAGCCTCTCAGCCGGCAAGGACCTCTACGTCAGCTAACTTGGATCCTGGGACCAACGCAGATTCAAACACAACCGCTCCACCCACGTGCGACAATCATCCCCAACCTGGTTCCTCAGCCCCTTCAGCAGTAGACGAGACTAAGAAAGCAATGAAAGAAGTCCTAGAACTCTGAGCTCGACTGGACTCCATGGGTAATCGAAACTCACTCTATGATTTTGGAGTACGCCAACTGTACCCGCTGGAATAGAGGGACATACCGTACCCATCCAGGTACAAGCCTTTCAATATAGATACGTTTGACGGGAAGTCCTTCCCTCGTCGGTACATTAGCTACTTAGAGACAATAATAGGGCACCTACCCCATAATGATGTCATCCTTACTAGACTCTTTGTCGGGGCATTGGCAGGAGTAGCCTTCGACTAGTTCTGTAGCCAGTCGGACAATTTTATATCATTATTCGACGATCTCAAGAGTCTTTTCTTCAAAAGACTCTACGAGGCAGGACATGATATAATGATGTCTTCCCTGATGGATATCATCCAGGAAGAAAAGGAGCTCGCTCGTAACTATATCGAATGGTTCTGAAAGACAACACTAAGACTGCCCCCGGCAATCCCAAAGCGACACTAATGGAAATATGCCAGAGGAACCTACTTCCGGCAGTCAGTCTCTGGATGGATACAGCTCTTTTGACCATGCTTCTTTTTCAAAGTATGTCAAATTTATTATAATTTGAAAACTTTGAAGGGGGTCTTGTAGAAGCATGAAAATTTATGAACCATGCATGCTAAAAGTCATGCATCAAAGGAAGAAAAGTCATAATGTGGCAAAAGGAGCAAAATTCTGATACGACACAAAGGTCATGAGGCTTATACCTCAGCCGCACCCCCACCAACAAAAGTATTTAATGCCCAGCAGTGGTCCACAAAATTTGAGCCACTGATAGTCACGTCAACAATTATAATTGCTCTAACCATTACAGCCGGACGCTTCGTAGTACGTGCAGACAACGGCTACAAGATAAAACATCAGTACTTATGTCAGCGCAATATAGGTCTCCATGCGGCAGTGACCTCATGCGGCGGACCCCCCATGTGGAAGTGACCTCATGCGGTAATACTTTCATATGGCAGTGTTCCCATGAATCTCCATGAGGCAGTGACCCCATGTGGAGGACTCTCTATGCGGCAGTGACCTCATGCGGTAATACTTTTATGCAGCAGTTTTTCCATGAATTTCCATGCAGTAGTGACCTCATGCGGCGAATCTCTATGCGGTAGAATCTTTCTATTATAACCAACCGAGATCTTCAAGTAGCCGACATAGGCCACATGTCATGTTGATGACGGATTCCAACAACATAATAACCAACCGAGATCTTCATGTAGTCGACGTAGGCCATGTGTCACGTTGATGACAGGTACCAATAACCCAAGATCTCAGTAACGGACAATCTTAACCAACGCCACATGTCAGCCGCACCGTGACATGAGCACACAAATAACAGCTGCATTCTGTTGAGAGAGCCATACGACAACTCAAAACTCACACGCCTAAACTAAGAACGGTTATTTTTCTTTAGAACATGCTCATGCAACCATTCAGTGTAAATGTCTATAAATAACAAAAACCCGTACATCCTATACTCACACATACAAGGAGGCAGAGAGAGCAAATCTAAGAGCCCAGTTACTTTCTTTTCATGCTAGTAACCCAAAGACTTTGCAACCCCCTTCGTCGATCGATAGTCAACGGAGTAAAGAAGTTAGCTACAGTACTCGATCTCCATCGTCATACTTTTTCAGAATCAATTGTACTTAGAGTTTCTGTCTAAAAGTTCTTTGTACTTTTCTCTTTGTTATATTTACAATAAAAGTTAGCAAGACTTATTTTTGTTATAAAAACAAAGTTATTCACAAGTTTGTCATTCTCCACCTAATTTGAATTTTAAAACTAAATAGATGGAATCAAATTAGTTGAGGGAATCTAATTAGTTATGGAAGAGTATCTAACTATTCTAAAGGGAATATCTTATTCATGACAACTAGAACTAATTAATTCTAACTAACCATATAATTAAACATAAAAATTTAATTAGAAACCACTAATAAAATGATAAAAATATCCCTAGTCCTAATTTTAGGTGGTTACATGTTGTGAGGTCGTCGCAGCTATAGTTACTAAAGGGAGGCGAGTCATTGGCCAGGGACAACCCGGAGTGGATGTTGCTATTACTCCAGGAGGCTGCGAGCGTTACTCATGGATCCTTGGAGATGGAGGTATAGGAGGCAGCACCTGACATTACCCTTGATGTTAGGCTAGTCGGCGTGCATGGGGATATTTATATTAATTAAATATCTATGATTGTCTGGAACATACATGGAGCGTATTCGATTGGGAGATTGAAGGAGATATTTGAGGAGTTGAAAAGAAATAATTATTCTATTAGCACTTTGCTCGAGACCAAAATTATATCGAAGCGAGTCTTGATGCATAGAACGGCGGTCAGGTGGGTACAAGTTAACAATCTGCATTTCTGTACATGGCCAGAATCTGGGTGAGAAGGGACACATGAAGCTGGGGAGGATAGGTAATATTTATATCAGATCAAGTCACAAATAAGGGTGGTTTTTGATTTATTTTCTGTGTGGTATATGGCCACAATGATAGGCGCCAGAGGGAGCGGTTATGGTAGGACATTATCCGTCTAAGCATTGTTATTGAGGTGGATATGGACTTGTCGTTATTGCTTTTATGTGACTCTCAATGCTTTACTACATAGGCATAAAAAAATTGGTGGTCAACGTATACCTGACAACATCTTACATGATTTTCAGAGTTGTTTGATGCAGTCGGGACTACGGGAATTGAATAGAGTGGGGGCATATATGGACATGAAAAAATAAAGCCGTGAGGAAATGGATTATCTGTCAACTAGACCGAGCATTAGGAAACATAAATTGGTTTCAAAAATTCCCCAATATCATTGTTGAAGGCCTACCAGCTGGAACCAGTGATCATTCTCTGATACGGGTTCGGATTATCAACTCGGAGGTGAGATATGCGAGCCCATTCAGATATAACAATGCATGGCATCTCCAGGATGGGTATGCATATGTTGTTTGGCAAGGCCTACAGGAGGAGGTGAACGACAATATTCAATTCCAGTTGGTGAGTCACTTAAAAATTATAAAATCTAAATTAAAAGCATAGAGTAGTAGCAAGCCAAGGACAGACGTGAAGGCAAAGAAACACGAACTGAGGGAGGTTCATAACCTACTCCAAACAGATGCTCTAGATGCATACCTGGCGGCTAGAGAGCAGATTCTAATGCGGGAGGTCGAACATGATTGTTTATTAGAGAAGATTCAGATGGCCCAACGTGCTAAATGTATGTGGTTGCGGCAAGGAGACAGATGTATAAAAAAATTCTACGATGTGGTCCGGGCTCGCCAACACTCTAACAACATTAGCAAGCTTATCGGTGCAGATGGCGATTAACTCTCGACACCAATAGATATCCAATCAGAAGCGGTTAGGTATTACTCTGCCTTATATAATCAGAAGGATTACTTGACAACATTTCCTCATATTGTATGTAAGAAGCTTGTTAAAAACATGGGTAATAAAATGTTACTTACGAATGTATCGTTGGAGGAAGTGAAAGCTATAGTGAAGTCAGCAAACCTGGACAAGGCACCTGGTCCTGATAGATTCGGGAGTAAATTCTATAAGCTTTATTGGATGATCTGAAGTACTCTGTGCTGGAGATGGTCAATGATTTTCTCAGACATAGTAGATTCCTGAGGGAGATAAACCACACTTTCATTACCCTCATGACGAAGAGGGAGGACGCCACGACGTTAGCAAACTTTAGGCCTATTGCGTGTTGTAATTATCTATACAAAATAATTACACACCTTATGTGTAGGCGCATGGAACAAGTTACGCAAAAGCTGGTGTCCAAAAATCAAGTAGCATTTATCAAAGGGAGGGACATTGCTAAAAATAGTTTGTTCGAGCATGAGCTGGTGCGGGAATTCAACAAACCGTGAGGTCAGAAAGCATATATCAAACTCGATTTATGGAAGGCTTATGATATGGTGAACCAAAATTTCTTATGACATATTATGATGGCTATTGGGTTTGATAAAAAGTGGGTGGCTCTGGTTTATGGGTGTATTACTATGGCTACCTTCTCGGTTCTGATTAAGGGTCAGCCACATAGGTTTTTCAGAAGTAATAAGGGGCTTCGTCAGGGGGATCCGCTATCTATATACTTATTCACTCTGTTAATGGAGTATTTTTCATGCTTGATGTATATCGATGTATGTAGGAAGGAGATCATCCCATTATACCATCAGGTATAACCATATATCTTATTTATGTTGATGATTTACTAGTATTTTTGGTGCCTTCTTTCTCCGGCCTTGCGGCTGTGTCCAATGTTATGGAGGACTTCAAAGCATTGTCAGGGCTTCGACTGAATAAGTACAAGAGCAAGGTCTACTTGGAAAATGAGGAGCAGGCGGCAGTCCTCGACATGGCTAGAGGAGAGTTGTCAGTTAAATATTTGGTTATCCTATTGTCTATAAATTATGCCAAAACTGCGGAGTACAGCAATATCGTGGAGTTTACGCAGAGGAGGCTAGAGGAGTGGCAGGCTCAGACTTTATCATTTGGAGGTCGAATTGAGCTAGTACGATATGTTATTATGGCAATCACTAATTTCTGGCTACAATCGATCATGTTACCATTAGCGACACTTAACAGAATGGAGAAGCTATGCACAAACATTATTTGGAGAGGTGGACTACATGTTATCTCATGGGATACACTATTTCATCTGAGGGAAGAAGGAGGGGTAGGTCTACAGCCCCTCCGAATGATGAGGAAGGTGGTGGGGATGGAATTGGTATGGCAATTTCTTTAGGGAGATTATCTATGGGCAGAATGGATGAGGGAGCAATATCTGAAAAGGGACAACTTCTAGGCATATACCTCAAACAACAATGAATCAGTCATATTCAAGTAAATAATACTACGCAGGGGGTCCAGCAACATATTACCCGTGTTATCAAGGATGGAGCAAACACGGATCTATGGCTTGATCCTTAGCTTCAGCATGCATGATTATTGCAACGGGTTGGGCTACATGCTGCCCTTGAAGCACACTGCAAGTATAGGACCGTAAGACAACTCTAGAGGGGGGTGAATATAGTGCAACAGAATAATCTATCTAATTAAAATATAAGCACAGTAAAAGCAGGTACCAACTAATAATAGTATATAAGCACAGTAAAGGCATCTACCAACTAATAACAGTAAATAAAGTAGAGCAATAAAGTTGAGAGAGAGCAAACATAAACACCACGATGTATACTTGTTTTTCTCTGAGATGAATAATCCAGTCCCGAGAACTCTTGCTCGGAGTTGTATCCACTATAATCACTAATAGTGAATCACAAGCTTTGATTCAATGGCTTGCAGACTTCTTACAATATCGCGATTTGATCCGAAGACTCGAAAGACTTCATACGTGCGTTTGATGTAAAGGGCACGCCGACTTAAAACTAAAAAGAAAACTTGCTGAGCCAAGCTCCTATAACTCTAACAGACTTCTAAACTGAGATCGCACTTGGCACTAGAAGATTGGGAAGTTGATCTTGGAGATGGCAAAGGTTAAAGCTTAGAGGGTTTGTCATGACCCGCACCCGATGTAGGGGTGCAAGTCGGGAACAATGCCCAGCCTACGCCGTAGAATCGGCAGTAGAACGATGTCTGGGTAATCTATCTAGAAATATAATAAACCACCAATAATAACAATATACTCAATCACAGATCTTAGATGGAACGAGCACGAATATGATAAACAATAGAATAGTCACATACAACTCATGAGTCTAAAATAATAACATCAATAAGTCTGAAAGAATCCTAACAAAATGAGCTAGAGACAAATCCAGTACAAAGAATACTAAGAAGCTACTAAACCCAGGTCATCTGTCTCAGTTGGGATAAGTCCCTCCTGAGCCAGGGTCTCTGACTTTAAATCCACAACATCTTGAGGTCCATAATATGTAGGGTACCACTCCTCAGTGTCATCTGGGAAAAATATATCCAGTCAAGAAAGGAGCAGAGTACATCTCTAACAAGATTTCTAATCAATAATAAAAACTATGTAACAGTAAATAGATATGAATATACAAGATGCACAATAGATACAAGAGAGATGTACAATAAGAATACTGGAATAAATACAATAAAGAGCAATATAACAATGAACAAGAATACTAATGACTAAGTGTGTGAGTGCTAGCTTTAACATGTGATCGTCTTGGAAACTTTATACAAGATTTATGGCCTGGCTAATCATACGTGCGGTGTATGATTAACACTATTCAAGAACAAGACATGATACAAGATGGGTATGATCACACATCTACACTAAAATACTGTCACGCCCCAGTCTCAAAATACGTAGGACTAGGAATACGAATACGTAAGCATGTCAGTCGTATGTATATGACAACTCCAATATATGGAAACCATAACACATACGTACGCTGTATTCTGAAAAACAATTCACAAGTAGTATATATTTGTCACAAGTCACAGGGCATGACTAAATCTTAACCATAGAATCAAATAGAAATAAACAGCCAATCAACTATATAACTGAATCAAGTATAAGATGCTTGATAAGAACAAGTAGTTGGGTGGAGACAAATCCACTACCAAACTAGAATATAAGAGAAACAAAATAAGTACATCTAATGAACAATGAGGCTCGAAAAGAAGACCTCCTCGAAAGATAAGTAGTAAGTCCTGATCTGCGCTCCTGTGAATAATCATGATCATCTACACCTGGAAAGGGAACAGGTCCTCAGAGGGACGTAACAAGATACATAGAAGCATACCAATAAAGTACTAAAAATAAACATCCAAGGGTCACCTAACCATCTATGTGAATGCACTTTGAGAACAACTTTCCAACATGTGGGCTATCTGGCTAAAATGGGATTGGCATAATTCTTTTGGAGATTCAGGGGCCTAAAAAGTATGTCGTCTTTTGAACGCCAGATACCGCCTGATAATAATAATATATATAGTGGTCATCATGACCGCGGATCTCGACGGAGCGTACGGGTTACACAAGGAAAGTACAAATGAGCCCAAACGCCTTACTCATTGTCCTCCCCACCCCATGCTCTAAGCATGTCATATCCACGACATGATGATACCTCTAATAACTGCCAAGTCTTCTAGCATGCAAATTCTATCAGCAACTATTCCCTATCGTACGTCCCACACGTACTGATGATTAGTCAATACGTAAGTCCGTGATCTATATGAGACTCACAACTCGTGTAAGAAATGTGTCACAGCCAAATGAAATATAAGAATGCCTCATGATCATGTGGTGGTCTCGTAAATCTAGGTCAACATGCATAATATATAATAAAGACAAAATACGACGCCACCGTCATTGCACTCAAGTTATTCTTGGATGCACAGTTTATACAGCAGTTAAAATATATGAACTATATAACAAAAATAAAATGCATGCACCATATGGAATATAAATCACAGTACAATGGTAAGGTATACTTGTCTGGCAAGAAAGCTGCATAGTATAAGCGTCAAGGTATCAAGTACAAAGGATCAGAAACTATGGCCTCCGAATGAACATCTTCGGATGCTAAAATAAATATCACCAACATTTCCAGAATAAGCAAAATAGTCAGAAAAGCCTACCCTTTCGTCCAATTTGGACACAGGGGCAAAACGGTAATTTTGGGTCAAAGCAGGATCCACATATGGGCCACTTTGCACCAAAAAGCGTGTCAGAAGTAAAGGTTTCTAAATGGGACAAATTATAGGTCAAACAAATTCTAAACATCATTACAAACTCAATGGTATATCCAATTTTGGATTCCGGTGAGCCGAACACAAATTTGCCCTTAAAGTCAACCGTAGGGCCTGCGAATAGGCAGCTTGGTCAACTATCTCAGAATCGTGTGAAAATTGGGTCACATGACTAGCGTAATACCATGAATCCATTGGTGCAAGTTTCGTCGTATTCCGACGAGCGTACATAAAATGGCGTGATATTTTACAAAAGTCACGATATTGGGACTTTTTTCGGATACGGGTTGATTCCGACGCGCACACACGTTCGAATCAGCTTTCGCAAAAGCTCACACATCAGGATATATCATACGTGCCTTTCGGTGCAATTGGTACGAGACAAGACGGTCCTATTTGGCGGGGTGCACTCCGTATCATAAATTTAAGTTTTAAAATAACAAGTTTTTGGTCGTTTTAGAGGCAGAATAATTTAACACATATAACAAATTAATGAAAACTAAAAGAACAAAAAAATTATCGGTTATATTGGGAAGAAAACCCTTTAATTAGTTTTTGAAAATATTAAACAGGTTGATGGCAAATTGGGTGTGAACATGGAGGTTTGGATTGAAGTTTCTGTACTAATTTTGGTCAGTTTTTCGGCCATTTTTCGGTCGATTTTTCGACCAATCCGGAACACGAAAACTTGTCCCGCTTGAATAAAAATCCTAGAGGGTTAGGTTGTGAACGTACACGAACAAACTGCTCGAGAAAAGGACGAGAGTTGAGAGCGATATGTTACCTTGAAGAGGGGGAAAAACTGTGCTACTGTGAACGCGCACGGCGCGCGCGGGGACGGACGGCGGCGGTCGTCCGGGCTGATGCAGCACGCGGCCGCGGCGGCGATCAGAGCGGGAGCGGCGGCGCCGTCGAGGTTCGTTCGGAGGTCGACGGTCCAGGGGAGGAGACTAGAGTTAGGGTTTAGGGTTTTAATTTAACATATGTAATATATATATATATATATATATATATATATATATATATATATATATATATATATATATATATATATATATATATATATATATATATATAAGGGAGAGGGAAAGAGGGGTCTGTGGCATGGGGGTTTGCTGCGGAGGGGGGGGGAGAAGGTGGTTGTGGGTAGAATTAGGATTTTGTATTAGGATTAGTAAGTAGGAATTAATTAGTAGGTTTTTACTTTTTAGTTTTGTTATTTTCTTTTCCTTTTGATTTCTTTTCTTTTCTTTTCTTTTTCTTTTTCTTTTGTTTTTCTTTTTCTTTTTATTAACATTATTATTATTACTAATAATAATAATATTATTATTATTATTGTTATTATTATTATTATTATTATTATTATTATTATTATTATCTTTTCTTATTATTATTATTATTATTATTATTATTATTATTATTAATTATATATTTATTAACATATATAGATGAGGTTAAAAATCCCAAAAATAATATCTGTACACCAAATAAATTCTAGAAATTTTACTTTAGGAAGCTTTAAATAAAATACCACACTCAAAATATTTTATGTAATATTTTATAATTAATAACTAGATATTTATCTTGTTATAATAAATCAGATAATTATATCATCTAATTAACTAAGTAATTAATTAAATGGTTATCTACAAAATAGGTAATAGTAAATGATATACAAATCTATAAGAAGAAGAAATGCCTAACTTGTCATGGAAAATTATGGGCTGCTAATTATAGAAGAGTTGGAATTAGAAAATAACCATAATTAAATTATATATATAATATCTAAATATTTAACAAATAATCTATGGTCGACTTTTTATGGTCAAATTATGTCAAACTACCTACAGGCTATATCTTAGAAAATAACCGATCAAACTATGGTCAAATTATGTCAAACTACCTATTTCTAGGTTGCATGAGTCTATCTCAATGATATTGGGTTCAAATACTATGAATCTAAGTCATACAAGCTATATCTTAGGATACTAGGATACCGTATCTCAGGATACATAACAATAGGTAAATATCACATATATATATATATATATATATCAAACAATATTAAATATATAAAATTCTAATTATAAATATTAAATGGATACCTTGGTTTTGAACCAACTTAGTATCGCAACACTAAACCTCAATTTTGATACCCAAATCCAATACCTTGGGCATCCCCCAAATACCTTGATACTTACCTTGGTATCTCAAGGTAATATCCAAAACCTTGTTTATACTAACTACCCATTAATAACTATGTACTACAACTAACTATTACAAATATAGTATACTAAAACACAATTAACAATTAGGAATATATATACATAATATTAATACCTTATATATATATATATATATATATATATATATATATATATATATATATATATATATATATATATATATATATATATATATATATATTATTTATAAAATATACATAAATATTATATATACCGCAGAACTGTCACTAAAACTCTGCTGCCGTCGCTGAAGCTGATGTCGCTGAAACTGCTGCTGTGTTCTGTTGCGATCACTGCTGCTGCCGTCGCTGAAGCACTGTTGTTGTTGTTGTTGCTGTAGCTGATGCCGTTGCTATATGTTGTTGTTGTCGCTAATGTTGTTGTTGTTGTTGTTGCTATATGCTGCTGGTGTTGTTGCTATTGCTGCTGCTGTTCGTCGCTGAATCTGCTGTTGTTGTTGCTAAAACTGCTACTCCCTCTCTCTCTTAATAACACATTAATAAATATATATATATATATATAACTACAACTATATAAATATATATACTCCTCTAGATACATATATATGTATCCACAATAATACCTATAGTATAGCATACACATATATAGTAACATATATATATAACCTCATATATATATATATATATATATATATATATATATATATATATATATATATATATATATATATATACTACTATATTTAATAACTATTACATATGTAGAAGTATAGTTACATATTTACATAACACATAGATACATAGATATAATAGGTACATGACACATAAATATATATATATACATAGCAATATATATATATATATATATATATATACTTTTCCATTGTTCTTAGTTATTGTAATATGTAATTATATATATATATATATATATATATATATATATATATATATATATATATATATATATATATATATATATATATATATATATATATATATATATATATAATTAATTACATATTACAATAACTAAGAACAATGGAAAAGTAGATCTAGAAATAAATTGCAAAAACAAACGGAATGTATCACACCCGTATCCCACTAGATCTAGGATACGCTTGTGACACGAGTCCACCACACATCCAAACGTACCCCGAAGGACACGAACAAGTCTAATATATTATTTATGAACATTATGAAGAGTCAAACACAAATCTACGTGTCCGTGTCAAAATGTGACATACACAAAGTCCCGTGTCAGAGAAAAAATCCCAAATCAACACGTATCACCAAATTATTGGAATACGACTATACGTACCCAATTATGATCACGACACTAGCCCCAAACACACAAGCATATGCTAAATTGATCAATAGGACCAATTGACACACACAACAAATGTCAATATCGAAATTCTCCAAAAATTGACACAAAAAGTACCATAACTTTCTCAATAGGCCTCATATGAACACAAAACTAAATCCTATGGGTAGCCTATGCATATGGGTTTATTTCTCATAGTTAAATCTCAGATTTAGAACCTAAATTAAGGGAAAAACTGAATTGTACCTATTGGGAGATTAATTCCCAATGAAACCTCCAAATATGATAAAATTGGCATCCAACTTGTAGATCATTGCTCCTCTTTGTAGATCCTTGCTTCCTCCTTCTAGATCCTTGCTCCACTACTCTCCAATGGTGATTTGAGAAGCAATTAGGATAAAATTTGGTAGGAAAAATGATGTGGAATGAAGGAATATGGTTGAAGAAAATTTTAGATCTAGTTTTCAAATGAAAAAAAGGAGAGAGAAACTTTTCCCCTCTTTTTATATAGGCCGGCCCCCTCTACCCCTTCCTCAAACCACTATCTAATGTCCATTATACCCCTTGGGGCCTCTAATGAAGAAATAATTAAGGAGGGAAGCTTCTAGTCTAATAGTTTAATTAAATTAATCATCCTCCTAATCAATGGGCTTTCTAATGGGCTCAATTCTAACAATTAATACATGTTGGTCCATGAGTCTAAACTAAACTAGTTAGGTCTACTAACACAAGTCCAAAATAAATAAATAATATCTAACAATAATTAAATAATACAACAAATAATTATTTATCATGCATAATATTTAATTAATTATGAAATTACTAGAATATTCTTTCTAGAAAATATGGTAGTGACAAGTCTACCCTCCTTAAAATAATTTTGCCCTCTAAATTCAAAGACGAAAACTACCCCCAGAAAATAACAAAATATAACAAAAGAACAGAAGTAACTATGAAAGAACATACCTTAAGGCATAAACAAATATAGATAATGCTCTCGTATTTCATCCTCTCTCCTAGGTAGACTCCCTTGAAGAGTGATGCCTCCATGCGACTCGTACCAAAGGAATAGTCTGGTTTCTCAGCACCTTCTCTCTTCGATCCAGAATCTTAACTGGCTGCTCTGGATAACTAAGAGTAGGGCCCACTACTATCTCTGAGTGATCCAATACATGACTAGGATCTGCCACGTACCGTCTCAACTGCGATACGTAAATATATTGTGCACTCCCTCCAATGCAGGTGGCAAGTCTAGTCTATACGCAACTGCACCAATCCTCTCTAGAATAGTGAAAGGTCCGATGAATCGTCCGATGAATTGCGGACTAAGCTTCCCGCCTCCATCGAAGCGAATCGTGCCTCGTGTCAGAGAAATCGTCAGAAACACCAAACCACCCACCTAGAAAAAACACAACCTTAAGAACTTAATCTATAATAAACAACCAATAACAAGCACAAAACCAAAATTTAAAACTATACCTCGAACTCCAAAGATCTTCGGTGGCTATCGGCCCAATACCGTTGTCTGTCCTGCGCCACTCGAAATTTGTCTCTGATCAACTGAACCTTCTCCGCTGTATCTACAACCATCTCTGGCCCAAGCAATACTCTCTCTCCAACATCATCCTATGATAAGGGAGTACGACACCTCCAACCGTATAGAGCTTCAAAAGGTGACATCTCTATACTAGCCTGGTAGTTGTTGTTGTAAGCAAACTCTACCAAATGGAGATGGTACTCCCAAGAACCCCCAAAATCCGGTACACAAGTTCGCAACATATCCTCGAGAGTCTGAATAGTCCTCTCTAACCGCCCATCTGTTTGGGGATGATATACAGTACTGAACTTGAGCTGAGTACCCAAACTCGCCTGCAAACTCCTCCAGAAATGAGAAGTGAAACGACTATCCCGATCCAAGACTATGATGACGGGAACTCCATGTATCCGGACAATCTGCCTCACATACATCTCTGCCAGCTTCTCCGTAGACAAACCCACCTTAAAAGGCAAAAAGTGGGCCGACTTGGTCAACCTATCAACGATGACCCAAATCGTGTCTTTCCCTCCTAGAGATCGTGGAAGTCCGGATACAAAATCTATAGTAATGTGCTCCCACTTCCACTCTGGAATGGATAATGGCTGAAGTAAATCTCCTGGCCTCTGCCTCTCGGCTTTCACTTGCTGGCACACTAAACATCTGGATACAAACTGTGCCACTTCCCTCTTTATGCCATACCACTACACACTCTCTCACATATTACGATACATCTTGTTGGCACCTGGATGTATGGAATACTGAGAGCGATGCGCTTCCTGCAATACCTCCTCACGCAGCTTCCCACTAGGCGCACACAATCTAACTCCATGCCGCAAAGAACCATCCTCAGCAATGGTAAAATCATCCTCCAATCATGCTCTCACCTGAGCTCTGATGCTCCTCAGAGATACATCCTCATACTGGGCTGCCTTGATCTTGTCCATCAAATCTAAATGTATCTATAATCCCTACATCTTCATAGCTGAACCAGGAACTATCACCTCAATGCCCAAGCTCTCCAAGTCCTCTAACAAATATCGATCCTGCGTCAAGAACACAGCTACCGGATACCTACTCAAAGCATCGGCAACTACATTAGCTTTCCCAGGATGATACTGCAAAGATATATCAAAATCCTTCATCAGTTCCAACCACTGACGTTGCCTCATGTTCAACTCCTTCTGCGTGAAAACGTACTTCAAGCTTTTGTGGTTTGTGAAGATCTCCACACGCTCTCCGTACAAATAGTATTTCCACAACTTCAGGGCGAAGATGACTGATGCCAACTCCAAATCATGGATAGGATAGTTCTTCTCATGAAGATGCAATTTCCTGGATGTATAGGCAATCACTTTCCCATTCTGCTGAAGAATACAACCCAAACATTTTCCCGATGCATCACTATAAATAGTGAAACCTCTAGACCCTGATGGCAATGTCAAAATAGGAGCAGACGTCAACCTCTTCTTCAATTCTTCAAAAGCAACCTGATAATCCTCCGTCCAAACAAACTCTACATCCTTCCTGGTGAGTCTGGTCATCGGCTCGGTAATCCTCAAAAAATCTTGCACAAACTTCCTGTAGTAGCATGTCAATCCCAAGAAACTCCTGATCTCTGCTACCTAACTCGGGGTCTTCCAAGACTCCACTGCTGCGATCTTCTTCGGATCTACTAAAATACCATCACTAGTCACAACATGCCCCAAGAATTCTACCTTTTTTCAGGAAGAACTTATACTTTGACAGCTTCCCATACAGCTTCTCCTTCCTCAACACCTCTAACACAATCTGTAAATGCTCTTCATGCTCCTCCGGAGTCTTCGAGTATATGAGTATGTCATCGATAAACACCACCACGAACATGTCAAGGTACTGATGGAACACCTTGTTCATCAAGTTCATAAATACCGTTAGTACATTAGTCAACCCAAACGGTATCACCATAAACTCGTACTAACCATACCGAGTTCTAAAAGCAGTCTTCGGTATGTCCTCCGGCTTTACCTTTACCTGGTGGTAGCCTGATCTCAAATCTAACTTAGAAAATATCTTGGCACCACTCAACTGATCGAACAGATCATCAATCCGTGGCAAAGGGTACTTATTCTTGATAGTGAGATTATTCAATGCCCTGTAATTAATACATATGCGCACCGATCCATCCTTCTTCGGTACAAACAATACTGGGGCTCCCCACGGTGAAGAACTCGATCTGATAAATCCCTTATCCTGTAATTCGTCCGCCTGCTTCTTCAGCTCGACCAGCTCGTTGTTGTTTACTCTATAGTCATCATGTGAAATTGGTTCTACACCTGGCACCAAGTCTATAGAGAATTCAACATCTACGATCTGGCAGCAATCCTAGCAATTCCTCAGGAAACACATCCAAGACTGCTATCAATGGATGTGGCAACTCCTTGTCTTCCACCATAGCTCCACAAATAATGCTTTCTCCCTGCTCTGCAGCTCCTCTACCAAATTCAAACTCTGGCTCTCCAGGCGGACCAAACAAAACTCTACCTTCTCTACAATCTATGCTAGCATGGTGCCTACTCAACCAATCCATCCCGAGTACAATATCATAGATCGGAAGTGACATTACAAGTAGACAGGCACTCAACTCCCGGCCTCCTAGAGTAACTCTACGATCCTTGTAAATATCATTAACCAGGATAATGCCTCCCCCGGTCATGATCTTGTAAGTCCTAAGCAAAGACTCAGCTACCTAACCATTCTTCAGAGCAAAAGAAACAGATACAAAACTATGGGAAGCACCACTATCAAACAAAGCTAAAGCTGGAATAGAATCAAGAAGAATAGAACCTGCGATGACATCTCCGGTGGGCTCATCCTCCTCGACAGTCATAGCAAATACCCGTCCCTGACGTGCACCTCCCTCCTGCTGATGCTGGACATAACGTTGCTGCTGGGTCAGAAGCGGTCCCCTCGGCTATACTATAGGTGGTCTCGTCTGTGCCATCGGAGCTGGAGCTGCTCCCTGAACTGCACGACGAGGACACTCTCTCGACTGATGCCCTTCAGTACCATAATACAAACAAACTCCTAACCTCTTCCTGCAGACTTCCCAGATGTGGCCTGGCTTCTTGTAGAAATGGCAGAAAGATTGTTGTAACTGTCTCTGCTGCTGTGGTACATGGTAAAATGGTGCCCTAGCTGGAGTCTGGTGCTGCTGCGGCTGCTGGAAAGGCCTAGACTGGAAATGAGGATGTTTGGCAGATACTGTACTGTTGTTGGCCCCTAGAAAAGAATTACGATCTCTCTTGGGCTTTAAACCCAACTCCTGCTCAACCTTGCATGCCTCCGCATGTATCTCCGAGTATGTCTCATAAAAGACGAAATGAGGATCTTCACTTCCCAGTTTAGACCCTCCCAGAAATGAATAGCCCGAACCTCTAGCTCTCTCACCAAATACTCTGTAAATTGGCTCAACCTATCGAACTCCGCAGCGTACTCCTCCACAGATATGCTACCTTAAATGAGGCTCTCAAACTGCCTCCCCAAGTCTAGCCTGTCTGCCCGAGCGAAAAACTTCTTCTTTAAGAGGTCCTTGAATACCTCCCAAGACTGTCCTGCGTCAACAAGAATCAGCTCATTCCTGAACCAAGTGCGGGCTACGTCGAACAGTTGAAGTCCTACCACCTCAATCTTCAGATCCTCAGAAAGACGGGACACCCTCATAAGACGCTCAATATCCTCGAGCCAATCATCTTCATAGACGATGCCCTCCATCCCCTTGAAGACCCTAGGCTCTAACTTCTTGAAGTCCTGAATGTTGCCTGGCCGAAGCTGAGCAACCTGCTGCTGGACCGGAACTCCTATCTCTGCTATGGCACAAGCAAACTGATGAGCACTCTCGATGCCCTGCCGTAAAATATCGGTCTGCCTCTAATGTGCCTCAGACTGAGCCCTTTGTGCCTCGAAAATCTCACAAAACAGTGTAAACATCTTTGTCGCCTCTGCTGACACGGATGGTGGAGGTGGAAGCCCCTCAGATACAACTGGCACAGTCCTCTGAGTAGGTGGTGGACCTCCGAAAGCAGCTGATACTCCAATCACCGGAGAAGTGACTGGTATAGGCCCTCGGGACGACGCAGACCTCTCAGAAGCTACTCTCCCCTGCTGCGATCTAGTCTTAGACGGCATCCTAAGACAAAGCGAAAGAAAGAATCAATATGGCACATGATGTAAGACACTCAAGGAAATGACAGTTTAAAGATCAAGTATCAATATCAAAGGAGAATAGTTGAATGAATCAAAAGAATTTTTCCTAGATGTAATTGAGTATTCCCAGCCTATAGCCTATATCCTATATCCTGACACAGGCTTGTAATAGCACTCAATTCAGAGCACCATTACGAATTGCACTAATTGCGACCTTGAAGAAGAGGACCTCAAAGACCTGCATGGGCCACCACTAAAAATGTGTCACGATCCGCACCCGATATAGGGATGCAAGTCGGAAACAACGCCCAGCCTACGCCGCAGAATCGGCGGTAGAACGCTGTCTGGGTAATCTATCTAGCAATATAATATATATATATATATTTTTTTCAAAGAAAATTAGGATAAAAATTAAATATCCCAATATATAGCGACAACTTCTTCTTGAAGAGGTCCTTGAATACCTCCCAAGACTGTCCCGCGTCAACAAGAATCAGCTCATTCTTTAACCAAGTGCGGGCGACGTCGAACAGTTGAAGTCCTACCACCTCAACCTTCAGATCCTCAGAAAGACGGGACACCCTCATAAGACGCACAATGTCCTCGAGCCAATCATCTGCATAGACGATGCCCTCCGTCCCCTTGAAGACCCTAGGCTCTAGTTTCTTGAAGTCCTGAATGTTGCCTGGCCGAAGTTGAGCAACCTGCTGCTGGACCGGAACTCCTATCTCTGCTATGGCATGAGCAAACTGATGAGCACTCTCGATGCCCTGCCGTAAAACGTCGATCTGCCTCTGATGTGCCTCAGACTGAGCCCTTTGTGCCTCGAGCATCTCACGAAACAGTGTAAACATCTTTGTCGCCTCTATTGACACGGATGGTGGAGGTGGAAGCCCCTCAGATACAGCTGGCACAGTCCTCTGAGTAGGTAGTGGACCTCCAAAAGCAGCTGATATTCCAATCACCGAAGAAGTGACTGGTATAGGCCCTCGGGATGACGCAGACCTCTCAGAAGCTGCTCTCCCCTGCTGCGATCTAGTCTTAGGCGGCATCCTAAGACAAAGCAAAAGAAAGAATCAATATGGCACATGATGTAAGACACTCAAGAAAATAACAGTTTAAAGATCAAGTATCAATATCAAAGGAGAATAGTTGAATGAATCAAAAGAATTTTTCCTAGATATAATTGAGTATTCCCAGCCTATAGCCTATATCGTATATCCTGACACAGGCTCATAATAGCACTCAATTCAGAACACTATTATGAATCGCACTAATTGCGACCTCGAAGAAGAGGACCTCAGAGACCTACATAGGCCACCACTAAAAATGTGTCACGATCCACACCCGATGTAGGGATGCAAGTCGAAAACAACGCCTAGCCTACCCCACAGAATCGGCAGTAGAACGCTGTCTGGGTAATCTATCTAGCAATATAATAAACCACCAACAATAACAATATACTCAATCACGGATCTAAGATAGAATGAGCACGAATATGATAAAGAATAAAATAGTCACATACAACTCATGAGTCCAAAATAATAACATCAATGAGTCTAAAAGAATACTAACAAAATGAGCTGGAGACAAATTCAATACAAAGAATACTAAGATGCTACTAAACCCAGGTCATCTGTCTCAGTTGGGACTGAGCCAGGGTCTCTGACTCTAAGTCCACAACATCCTGAGGTCCATAATGTGTAGGGTACCACTCCTCAGTATCATCTGGGAAAATATATCCAGTCAGGAAAGAAGTAGAGTACATCTCTAACAGTAGTTCTAATCAATGATAAAAAACTATGTAACAGTAAATAGATGTGAATATATAAGATGCACAATAGATACAAGAAAGATATACAATAAGAAAATACTGGAATAAATACAATAATGAGCAATATAACAATGAACAAGAATACTAATGACTAAGTGTGTGAGTACTAGCTTTAACATGTGATCGGCTTGGAAACTTGATACAAGATTTATGGCCTGGCAATCATAAGTGAGGTGTATGATTAACACTATTCAAGAACAAGACATGATACAAGATGGGTATAATCATACATCTATACTAAAATACTCTCCACCCTCGACTGGTATAGTAGATCCAACCATGGTATGCTATGGCACGGGATTCTCTAGGAAGGTAGTAAATCTTCCCGAGAATCAGTCTCTGTACATACACAAGATAATTAATGAAACAAGACTTGCACAAGATATACCATATACAAGGAATAATATCTCATAACGAGATCCGGATATACCAATCCGTGTAATCATCGTGTCAAGAAACATGAATATCTACACTAGATACAATGAACATAGAGGATATCATAAATTAGAAACTATCAGAGAATGTACTCGCCTAAAATCTAATAATATTCTCATAAATGTCCGATACGATGCCTCAAAGACCTAGATATGGAATATAATATCAATACAAGGTTTCGGAAAGAAAATAAGTTAAACTAATCAACAACTAGGTCAACAAGTCAATTCTAAGTCAAAAAGTCAAACTATGTCAACTCTAAGTCAAACCGGTCAAACTATGTCAAACTACCTATTTCTAGGTTGCATGAGTCTATCTCAATGATATTGGGTTCAAACACTATGAATCTAGGTCATACAAGCTATATCATAGGATACTAGGATACCGTATCTCAAGATACATAACAATAGGTAAATATCACATATACATATATCAAACAATATTAAATATATAAAATTCTAATTACAAATATTAACTGGGTACCTTGGTGTTGAACCAACTTGGTATCGCATCACTAAACCTCAATTTTGATACCCAAATTCAATACCTTGGGCATCCCCCAAATACCTTGATACTTACCTTGGTATCTCAAGGTAATATCTAAAACCTTGTTTATACTAACTACCCATTAATAACTATATACTACAACTAACTATTACAAATATAGTATACTAAAACACAATTAACAATTTGGAATATATATACATATATATTAATACCTTATATATATATATATATATATATATATATATATATATATTATTTATAAAATATACATAAATATTATATATACCGCAGAACTGTCACTAAAACTCTGCTGCCGTCGCTGAAGCTGCTGTCGCTGAAACCGCTGCTGTGTTCTGTTGCGGTCACTGCTCCTGCCGTCGCTAAAGCTGCCGTCGCTGAAGCGCTGTTGTTGTTGTTGCTGTTGTTGTAGCTGCTGTCGTTGCTATATGCTGCTGATGTCGCTAATGCTGTTGCTGTTGTTGTCGCTATATGCTGCTGCTGTTGCTATATGATGCTGCTGCTATTGCCATTGCTGCTGCTGTTGTTGCTATTGCGGCTGTTGTTCGTAGCTAAATCTGTTGCTGTTGTTGCTAAAATTGTTGCTCCCTCTCTCTCTTAATAACACATATATATATATATATATATATATATATATATATATATATATATATATATATATATATATATATATATATATATATATATATATATATATATAAAACTACAACTATATAAATATATATATACTCCTCTAGATACATATATACGTATCCACAATAATACCTATAGTATAGCATACACATATATAGTAACATATATATATAACCTCACATATACGTACATGTGTGTATATATATATATATATATATATATATATATATATATATATATATATATATATTATGTGTATACATATATATGTTGTTATATATACTTATATGTTATATATATATATATATATAACATAACATGACATATAAGTATATATAACAACATATATATGTATACACATAATATTTATATATATATATATATATATATATATATATATATATATATATATATATATATATATATATAAATATATATATATGCATATAATTACATATTACAATAACTAAGAACAATGGAAAAGTAGATCTAGAAATAAATTGCAAAAACATAAAAGCTGTCGTAAAGTTTCGTTGTTCGTTCCGTCGTCGACCCTATCTATGTTTCTACGATGGCCCAAGAACACTGAGCTTCTTCAGCCGTAGAGAGACTTTTGAATGTATCACACCCGTATCCCACTAGATCTAGGATACGCTTGTGACACGAGTCCACTACACATCCAAACGTACCCCGAAGGACACGAACAAGTCTAATATATTATTTATGAACAATACGAAGAGTCAAACACAAATCTACGTGTCTGTGTCAAAATGTGACATGCACAAAGTCCCGTGTCGGAGAAAAATTTTCCAAATCAACACGTATCACCAAATTGTTGGGATACGACCTACACATACCCAATTGTGGACACGACACTAACCCCAAACACACAAGCATATGCCAAATTGATCTATATGACCAATTGACACACACAACAAATGTCAATCTCAAAATTCTTCCAAAATTGACACAAAAAGTACCATAACTTTCTCAATAGGCCTCCTATGAACACAAAACTAAATCCTATGGGTAGCCTATGCATATGGGTTGATTTTTTATGATTAAATCTCAGATTTAGAACCTAAATTAAGGAAAAAACTGAATTGTACCTATTAGAAGATGAATTTCCAATGAAACCTCCAAATGTGATAAAATTGGCCTCCAACTTGTAGATATTTGCTCCTCTTTGTAGATCCTTACTTCCTCCTTCTAGATCCTTGCTCTACTAGTCTCCAATGGTGATTTGGGAAGGAATTGGGATAAAATTTAGTAGAAAAAATGATGTGGAATGAAGGAAATTGGTTGAGGAAAATTCTAGATCTAGTTTTCGAATGAAAAGAGGAGAGAAACTTTCTCCCTCTTTTATATAGGCCGGCCCCTCTACCCCTTCCTCAAGCCACTATGTAATGTCCATTATACCCTTTGGGGCCTCTCATGAAGAAATAATTAAGGAAAAAAGCTTATAATTTAATGGTTTAATTAAATTAATCATCCTCCTAATCAATGGGCTTTCTAATGGGCTCAATTCTAACAATTAATATATATTGGTCCATGAGTCTAAACTAAACTAGTTAGGTCCACTAACACAAGTCCAAAATAAACAACTCACATATAACAACAATTAAATAATACAACAAATAATTATTTATCATGCACAATATTTAATTAATTATAAAATTACTAAAATACCTTTTTTCTAGAAATGTGGTAGTGACATGTTTACTCACTTATAGGATAGAAAGATTGAGAATGGTTTAGTGAGTAAGAGTGTGAAAATCTATATCTATTTATAGGGTATTCTGGGACAGAGTTCGACTAGAATTCGGTCTAAAATATTTGAATTTTTAAACATTGGAGCCACAAAATCAGGGATTTCACAACTGGCCAATCTTCTGAAAGTAGCAGTCCGAGTTCGGTCGAAGTTTCGCCAGAGTTCGGTTCGAGTTCAGTTTTGCTTATTTCTGACTGGTCCAGGCTTTGGTTCATGTTAGTTTTGGTCTGATTTTGGGTGGATAGATTTTAGGCTTGTTTGAATAGACTTGAGTATTTCTAGTTGCCAAGTATGACTCGATATACATAAGTCCTATACTCAATAGATATCAAATTACATATGATGAAGATAAAACCAAGAGCACTTGATAACGCCAAACTTCTGAAGCGTCCGCTGAATAGAAGATGCATTTTTCTTGATGGCAGTTGTCCAAAGATAAACAGGTATGGAAATCTGAATACCTTGATGGCAGCGGAACCCTCGGGTGCGAGGCTCCGCTGATTCACGTAGGAGGTGGCATTTCCCCCCTTTTGAATCATATAAATTTCGAAATTTTAGTTACCGGCATCGAATTTTAGAAGAAAAATCTAATTTTTGTTGTTATGTTTGCTCTGAATCAGGTTTTTTTTTTTTTTAGTGTAATACTAGTAGGTGATTCCAATATAAGAAGTTCCCATGTGTGGTTTTGTGAAATTAGGGTTTATGGCATCGAATAAATGAAAAAGTTCACTTTTTTCTTGATTTATATATTATATTCTTTAAATTAGGGGAGCTTTTGTGTAACGCTAGGTGATTAGAATATGGGAAGTGCCCATGACGTGTTCATGTGAATTTTCTGGCTGTTGATTGATTATTTTCTTTCTCTGTCTTGTTTCGATTTCCCATTGATATGGCATTTAAAATTTATTTTTCTTAGTTTTTTTCATTATTTCTTTGTTCTGATCTTACCATATAGTATGACATAGCAATAGCATGATATGCTTGAATCTTGTTTCAACAGATATGCTAGTCTGAGGCGCCGTCTTCTGGTAGATCCCCATCTCCCTAAAGATGGCTCTAGATCTCCTGATCTCACTGTGGACAATCCCCTATCACAAAATCCAGGTATCTTGCTCATTTTGCATCTGAACTGGTGAAATATCAACAAAGACATTTATAGATTGTCTAAGTTGCACAGGTACAAATATTCGCAACACATAATAGACATGGTGACACAACATATTACCATTTTTCTTTTGTATTTTGAAGTGTATGTGTAGTGTCGAACAAGGGTACACAACAACCATTTTGGAGCATCTGTGCTTCCTAGTATGTTGCACTTTGCAGTTGTAGTTGCTCAATCTATATGGTAGTTATATCTAGTCAATTTTGAGAATTGTCACATTGACATTGTTTCATGTTTCTTTGCAGAAAGCACCTGGGGTCGCTTCTTCCGAAACACAGAGTTAGAGAAAACGGTTGACCAAGATTTGTCGCGGTTGTATCCGGAACATGGTAGCTACTTCCAGACACCTGCATGCCAGGCCATGTTAAGAAGGATACTGTTGTTGTGGTGTCTTAGGCATCCAGAGTATGGGTATAGACCAGGTAAGTTATCAGTAAAGATACTGAATGCTATTGGTATAGGAGAAATTAATGACAATGTGATGGAACTTTAACCTTCAAACTGCAGAATGATCTCTAGATGTTTACATGGATATCTTCATTGATAAAAAGCTCATATTCTATATCGAATGGTCACTGTTATGGCCAACACAATAGAATGGCGCTTATGTGTATGCCATCTCGGATATTGAGTTGGCTCCGTTGGAAGAATGACCATCTTGTGACTATTTACTAAGTTAGCTATAGGCCTATATAATACCTTCCATGAGACACATAAGGCTGTTTGCTGGTGGAAGAACCTATCAGAATGAACAACTAGGGTGTGTAAACTTCCCTCCACCCACCCCCACCCTAGCCCTGTAGTGTTTTAGTATGCTGATAATTTTCTATCAGACTACTTCCACTATTCTTTTTTCTATTTGAAACAGGTATGCATGAACTGTTGGCTCCTCTACTCTATGTGCTCCATGTTGATCTTGAATACCTCTCTCAGATACGGGCTCTCAATGAAGACTACTTCAGTGATGAATTTGATGAAATGTCCTTCCCCGATGGTGATCCGGTTTCTAACTACAGTTTCACAAAGTCTGCTAGCTTGGATTTAGATGCCACTGATAAAGATGATAACTTTCAAGTAGAAAACACTCCCAAAGTCACCAGCATCAATGACCTTGACCCCGAAACAAAAAACTTGTTCTTGCTAAGTGATACTTAAAATTATGCCTAAATGTATAAAATATATTTTCTAAAATGTTAATAATGTTCTGATACCAAAATCGGATACTCCGATCCAAAACTGCCGATATTGCCGATGCCGATAGTTATAGGAATTGTTCGATTCCGATACCGATACTAGGAACCTTGATGGAAAGTTAGAGGTGACGCCAATTGAGAATATATTGTCATTTGTTTGAAGATGAGAGAAAATCGACTTAGGTGGTTTAGATATGTGCAATTGAGACCAATAGAAACTCCCATAAGGAGACGACAATATAGTAGTTAATTGAGCCGCTAGAACTAGTGGTAGGCCTAAATCAACATGGTTTGAAGCGTTGAAAAGGATATGAATTTTGTTACAGAGGACATGGTCCTTTATAGAGCTGAATGGAAGAAGATGATTCAAATAGTCAACCCAAGAAATTTGGGATAAAGGTTTTGTTGTTGTTGTTGTTGTAGTATAGATACTACCATGTTGCAAATGTGAATATGGCCTTTAAACAGTTGAAGGAAGAAGAGAGATGGACTTTGTTGTGGTTACTTGACAAACCTCCGATGGCTGATATAGTTGATTTTCAATATTTCCTCATGAAACAACTGACATTGATACCTTGAAGAGGGACATCCTTCCCATTTTACACATATTTCTTCTCAAATTGTACATTTCCTTTACCAGTCACGGTTTTTGATAGTAAATGAAGATCTTTTGCTCGCTTGCTTTTTTAAACAGCTCTCTCAACTGGAAGTTTTAGACATTGATTACATTTGCTAGAAATCCCCATTCTAACCATGAAATCGTTTCTTTTGGGCTACCTCAGGTGATTGAATCTGTCTTCCAGCAAGAGCGCGGTCAGACAAGCAACATGCTTGGGGGCAAGGGTCAGCAGGCCACAGCAATGGCAGCTCTCAAGGAGCTTCGGAAGATAAGCAACCTACTATCCGAGATGTGAAGGGACCTCTGTATTTTATCTATGTACACATTGTAATTACCATTCTTCTTCGGCCCGATCATTTTTTACCAATCTTGTGACATGGTGATGTAAATAGTCCACATTAGTTGAGAGGAATTGCTGTTCGGGATCATTCAGATTGCTTGCTTGTGCCTTCCTAAAGAGAACAACTCTGAAAGTTTTGTAATTTCACGTATATTCAAGTTAATAATAAGCGTCTGTGACTGATTCCCCCAGTTAAGTAGTTAACAATACATATAAAGGGTGTTGATAAGGACACTGCCAATTTTACTTGGGGCTAGCCCAGGATTGGGGCTAGCCCACTAAAGAGCAACATTTACTCATAGTAGCCCAAGTTTTTACTCACACTAGCCCACTTCTCCAAACCCTCCCCCCGACCGGAGCTTTCCCCTCTCCCGCCGACCCCCTCCCGCCGACCGATCTTCGCTGTCCTCCTCCTCCTTGTCGATGGCTCCCAAAGTCTCGAAAGAACCAAGGTAGAAATCATCATTCTCCTTGTGCTATTGTATTTGAAAAATTGTCCAAAAATTTTAAGAAATCCTCTTGCATGTTGAAAATTTTGAGTTATTTTCTTTCAAATGAGGGCATACTAGTCCTTGGCGGAGTCTAGGATGTAGTTTAGACATAGAAGTCGTTTGGAACATGATTTTAGGGCGTACAATGTCGAGACTGCTCGACATTGTCGAGCAATATCGAGCGGGACTGTAGAATTTCCTACAGTCCCATATAGATTTAGGACTGTAGGAAATTCGACAGTCCTATATATATATAGGACTGTCGAATTTCCTACAATCCTAAATCTATATGGGACTGTAGGAAATTCAACAGTCTTAAAAGATTAGGACTGTTGAAAAATCTGCAGTCTTGTATACTTACAGGACTGTAGAAATGGCTACAGTCCTGAAAAAAAAAATTCAATTATTATGTTAAAATATAAATTAATTTTTGTCTGTATATATTAATTTTTGTCTTATAGTCATGCCCCTGGAAAGGACACTGTGGATTAAGAAATGAGAAGACGCCCTACTGCGTCGATGCGTAAGCAACGCACAGTGTCGCAAGGCGTCACTATCCGCGAGGCCGAGGCACGCCCTGAAGTGAGGAAACGTCCATTGACGAAGAAGATTGCCACAAAGAGACGTGCTCCTCCTAGTTCTTCCGGTTCTTCTTCCTCCTCCGATGAGGACATGCCAAATATTCCAAATCGGCCTACTGATGGTTCAGGACCTTCTCAGCCTGCAGATAGTCCTGTCGAGAGTCTTCCACAAACACTCGAAAACCGGCCTACTGATGGTTCGGGACCTTCTGAGCAGGCATATAGTCCAGTCGACACTCGTCCAAACGGTTGCTCTATGTTACCGTCGATCGAAAACCATATTGCATACCA
Source organism: Iris macrosiphon (assembly GCA_036927795.1). Taxonomy (NCBI): domain Eukaryota; kingdom Viridiplantae; phylum Streptophyta; class Magnoliopsida; order Asparagales; family Iridaceae; genus Iris; species Iris macrosiphon. The sequence continues at coordinate 100,320,755 of JAYESA010000004.1, forward strand.
AATATGGAACAATCCGGTAAGTACATTATGTTATGATAAATTTATATATAGTTGTAAGTTCAAAGTTCATTTTACATGGAGGTTTAATTTCATCCAATTTTTGACTTTTCAGGAGAGTGGTCGTATGTTGACGGTGATCAACCATGGCAAAAAATACAATACATGGAGGTATGAATTATTGGGAGATGATGTGAAGGCAAAAATTAGTCCCACCGGTCTACAATATTTGGGTAGCTACTCATATACGACGGTGGATAATGCACTGATTTCAGCATTTGTAGAACGGTGGCATCCAGAGACCAATACTTTTCATCTACCCAATGGGGAGTTGACGATTACCCTTGATGACGTCCATCATATATTGGGACTTAGGGTTGATGGTCGTCCCATTCAGAATCATACTTTTGATGAATCGAGCATCGACTATTACGACAATATTGTGGATCATGTATCAGGGTGTCTGGGAGTTGATTCCACTAGTTTTACTAGTCTTCGAGAATTCAAGAAGTCCTACGGACTTCCTCTAAAATATTTGGAGGAGATATTCGCTGAGCCGGTCCCCGAAATTGATAATAGCGATAATGTGGCCCGCGGATATATGCAGTTCATCTTAGGGGCAGTCGGCATTACCGATAAGTCTGGAACGTCCATAAATGCCAAATATCTCCTCGATTTGGACAACATTGAAACGGTGGACGAAACTTTTTGGGGAAGCGGTATACTGGCACACCTTTACCGCAAGCTTGGTGCGGCATCCCGTGTGGGTTCGAAGATAATTTCAGGATGCCAGACTCTACTCCATGTATAGATATATCTTTGTCAACTTTTTTACATAAATAGAAATTGTGTTGTTTATTTTTGGACTAATATATTTCCGGTAACGTGAAGGCATGGATATATGAGCACTTTCCAACCCTGCAGCGGGCGAAGCTGAGCCTAGGGTATGACGAGAACCTGCCTAGAATGTGCCGATGGAAGCCTACTAAAGAAGATGCCAAACGTTCTCACACATTGGCCGCTCTACGCCATGCACTCGAAGATATGACGACAGAAGAGGTGAATATAGACCTAATTTTGTACTTAATTGGTATAAATTTAGTACGTTATGCTAAATGACATTATGTTAAATTTTATGTGGTACAGATTGTATGGGATCCATACCGTGATTTGCGACAGACTACCCGTCCGTTGCAACCAGTCGCCTTATATCACGGTCTTATCAGTTGTCATGAAATCAAGGAGGCTTATATGCCGGATAGAGTGCTACGTCAGTTTGGCTACGTACAAACTGTCCCAAGGCGAACTTTGCAAATGATAACTCCTCCGCGCGGTACAAAATCGCTAAACTATATACCTGCACATTTCAACTGGGTATCAGCCTTCTTCACCGAGTGGCAACGCCACGTCATTAGAGATACCGACCGGCTAGAAGCAGTCAATATGGCGGAGTGCAGTGACGACTACCTCGCCTACTACGCCGGTGTGGGACTACCGACCTTGTTCCAACGCGGAGGGGATATTGTGCGTGTACCGTCAGATCTTCCTTCCAAATCGGTCTTATATACTGCACTGGTCAAGATGATGAGCCTACTTGTAGAGTTTAAGTTTGATATTTGTAACTGTGGCTAACAATTATTTTAATTTTTCATGAATAGGCAAGGAAAGTTAAGAAGTTGGGAAGAAGCCTCGTCAGTTGCCAGGGTTCCAATTATATGACAATCAATGACGAACTCCAAAATATCGACAACGCTGAAGAATATCCTTTCTTGGATACTAGAGAGCAACGCACGAAGAGGCGCAATGACGTTTGAACAATCATTTTGAGTTGTAAAAGTGTGACTGAATATGACCTTTGAGAATTGTCAAAATTTGACCTGTAAACGTTGTAAAAGTTTGATTGAATATGACTTTTTGCCTACTTGTGACACTCTGACGATATTGAGGATTTGAGTTGTAAAACTTTAAACTATAATTTTGCCTACTTGTGACACTTTGAGTTAATTTTGCCATGTTGTGACACTATGAGTTAATTTTGCCTTGTTGTTACTATTTTGATCTGTATACTGGGCATATTGGTCAGTGGGTTAACTGTATATTCAATCCTAGTTTACACTAGGACTGTCCAAAATTGACAGTGGGTAAACTTTAGGACTGTCAAAATTTTGACAGTCCTAGTTTACACTAGGACTGTCAAAATTGTGACAGTCCTAAAGTTATATAAATGTGCATATTTACAGTGGGTAAACTTTAGGACTGTCATAATTTTGACAGTCCTAGTTTACACTAGGACTGTCAAAATTGTGACAGTCCTAAAGTTATATAAATGTGCATATTTGCAGTGAGTAAACTTTAGGACTGTCAAAATTGTGACAGTCCTAAAGTTATATAAATGTGCATATTTACAGTGGGTAAACTTTAGGACTGTCACAATTTTGACAGTCCTAGTTTACACTAGGACTGTCAAAATTATGACTGTGCATATTTACAGTGGGTAAACTTTAGGACTGTCACAATTTTGACAGTCCTAGTTTACACTAGGACTGTCAAAATTGTGACAGTCCTAAAGTTATATAAATGTGCATATTTGCAGTGAGTAAACTTTAGGACTGTCACAATTTTGACAGTCCTAGTGTAAACTAGGACTGTCAAAATTGTGACAGTCCTAAAGTTATATAAATGTGCATATTTGCAGTGAGTAAACTTTAGGACTGTCACAATTTTGACAGTCCTAGTGTAAACTAGGACTGTCAAAATTGTGACAGTCCTAGTATCCTGGCAGAGTCTCAATAATGACAGTCCTAAGTTATTAGTAGCAATGCGCAATATACAATCAAAATTTTCATAACTCTTTTCATTACACAACATACAACATATAGTTCAATATACACTTAAACATACACAATATACATTTTCACATGGGGCAGTATCAATCGATTAAAATATAAAAGTAGTCGTCCGACATGATTTTTGGATCCTCCATCTTCATCATCTTCTTATAGGCCGCCATTGCATCCATGTAGGGTGTCGTCCATGCGATCGCTTCCTCAGGTGCGTGTTTATACCAAAGCGTAGAAGGTGGCGGAATAGGAGAATGAGCGATCAACCTTGGGATGACGAAGTGTTGTCCGACAAGCCCAATGCAACATAGATTGGATACTCGGTGTTCGGCCGGGGGGGCACACATTGGAAAAAAAGTATTATTAATACCATGTGAGATAATTACAATAGGAAACTTATACCTATTAGAGAAGACGTAAGCAGCAGGCGGGATATCCATGTAATGCTCTGGTCCGGTAACTGTTTCCGTACAAGGTATGCCTGCCAACAAATCTCCAATAATTTTTTTGCCAAGTATCTGGCTATAGAAGGCTAGTCGCGACTCCAACTCCTCGTACAGCTCTGTCCTAACCTGTCTCCATCCTGCTTCCACTGAATATCCTAGTTGTCTTGCTAGTGCATGGTATCCACAGTGGCCATCCGCAGGAACATCATCAATAGACCAAATGAAGTTCCGTATCTCAGGTAGGAATTTTTCAATGTATAGACTATAAGAAACAGAAAAGTTTTCAACACCCTCCGCCGTGCCTGCATCTATCGTTTTCTGTTTCTTCCCCCTTCGAATAGTTAGCTTAGGAGTTCAAACAACGGACTTTGCCTCCAAACTGCGTTCGATATGTTCAAATAAGGATGGATCTCTTTTAGTTGACTCCTCCTCCTTCTTTTTGGCTCTACTCTTTCTTGAGTGTGGTCTTCCCTTAGGAGTTCGAACAACGGATGGCTCTTGCAATCGAGTTATTGCCGGGACTGCAATCTCTTGGATTTTAAACTCAATGGATCTTCTCTCTAGTTTCGATGCGCCACACCACCTTGCGTGAAGTAGTTTAACTTGGGCAACGCAAAGTAATTTAAAATCTAGCTCATTCACAAGAATAAATAGGCAAGGATAATAACTGGAAATAGGATAATTTTAAATTACCTGTGAATATGATCTAGTATTCTCCCTCCCGACACGTCATAGACGGCTAGCAGTCAGGAACAATCGAGTATAAGGCTGATGGTACAGTCGCGTACTCAACAGCTAGCAGTCAGGACATGAGGGAAAAGGTAAACTACATGCCTCCAAGTATTCTCCCTCCCGACACGAAAATTAAGGCAAAAATGAAATTCCTAACACTAAGTGTAATCATCCAAAGGTACTAGTAGAGCAAGGAACTAATTATCATAATATAAAGAATAAACTTGAAGTGCAGGTGCTTGCCTGATGTTTGGATTCCAACTACGATTCTATCCTCGGGAAATTTCCAGATATATCTCCGGATGCTGAAATAATCATTACCATCATGCTCAGAAGATATCAAATAGCTAGAAATGCCTGTCCTTGAGTCCAATTTGGAGACAAGGGCAAAAACAGCAATTTTGGGTCAAAACGGGGTCCACATGTGGGCCCGCTTTGCACCGAAAAATGTGTCAGGGTCAAAGGTCTCCAATTTCACCAAACTTAGTGTCAACAGGTCAGGAACGATGATACGAACCCAACGGAACTTCCAGAATTGGATTCGATGAGCCGATCACAAAATCGCCCGTCGAGTGGGGCCTGTGGGGCCCACGACACGCGATTTCGTCAACGTTCTCGGAATCGAACCAAACTTGGGTCACAAGACCAGCTTATTGCTACGAGTCCGATGGTGCAAGTTCCGTTTCGATCCGACGTGTGTAACACAAAGTTAGGGCTCGATTCAGAAAAGTCGGATACGGGGCGTTATTTTTCCTGTTTTTGGATCGCGGTTCGCGATCACCACATGACGCGATGCACCGAGTGGTTTGCCCGGGCACCGAGAGGGTCGTGCAGGCTACGCGTTACAACTTACGGAATTGAAAACGGGGTTACGAGCAGAAAGTTACGAGTACCTGAACAGGGCTCCGTGAACGATGGTTTCTCGTGTCCGACGCGTGCCTCTGTGTCTTGGGTTGTATCCGCGTGTCCGGAGACAGGGGGAAGACTCGCCGGCTGCTGCAGGAGGGGGTTTGCCCTCTGCCGGAGTCGCACGACGGGCCGGACCGGAAGCTGCTGCTGATGCGGCGTGCTGCTGCCGGCCGGAGACTCACGCGGGCCGGAGTTCTCAGCCGGGATGGGGTTCTAGGGTTCGAGGGGCGGAGGAGCTAGGGAGGCCGGTGGAGTGCTGCTCGCAGGGGCTCGGGGCAGGGCCGGAGGCGGCGGCCGGGGAGTTAGGGCTAGGGCGTGGTTAGGGGGGGAATGAGGAAGGAGGAGAACGGGGAGAGGGAATTTATAGGGAGAGGCGCGGGGGCTGGCCGGGAGAGTCGGAGAGAGGGGGGGACGTGCCGCGCGGGGCGCGGGGGGGCTGACGCGGGCTCCGGCGACGTGGCCGGAGCCGTCGCCGGGAAAAGCGGAGGGGGACGCAGGCTGTGGGGGAGATGGGTTATGCGGGTCCGGGCGGGTCGCTAGCGGGTCGGGTTCGGTCGGGCGGACCCGACCCGACCCGATAGTCAAGGTGGGTTGGGTTCTGGGCTGGGCCAAATTGGGCCGGGCTCGGGTTAGATTTTAGGATTAATAATTAACTAAATAAATAAATAATTAAATAGTTAAATAAATAAATGTTTTTAGGTGTTTTATATTAGGTCCGGGGCCCAATAAATTCCAAAAAAATTATCCTAAGTCTGGTTTTTAATTCTACACCATAAAATATTATTTTCATAATATTTTAATATATTTTAAAAACATTTAATTTTATTTAATGCCAAAATCATCTTATTTTTAATTAGCAAAAATTCCCGAAAAAATCTCAGAAAGTTCCGAAATATCCAGTTTGAAAATCTTGAAAGAATCAGGGGATTTACAATCTACCCAACTTAAAAAATTTCGTCCTCGAAATTTAAAAAATAACAATGGCACGAAAAGGAAGATCGAGAGTTAAAATATACCTCAAGGTTCAAAAAAATAGGGGTAGCGCTCCCTAATCTCGTCTTCTCGCTCCCAGGTGGATTGGCCGGGAGAATGATGCCTCCAAGCTATACGAACAAGGGGAATAACTTGATTCGTTAGAACTTTCTCCGTTTGGTCCAGTATCCCCACAGGTTGCTCTTGGTAAGTCAAGCTTGGGCCCACTTCGAGCTCTGAATGATCCAAAATATGACTTGGATCTGACACGTATTTTCTCAGTTGTGACACGTGGAATACGTTATGGACCCCATCTAGAGAGGGTGGCAATGCCAGACGGTATGCCACTTCTCCGATTCTCTCCTGTATGCCAAACGGTCCAATAAATCTTGGGCTGAGTTTTTTGCTCCTTCCGAACCTAATAGTGCCACGTGTCGGAGAAATCTTCAAGAATACTAATTCTCCAACCTTTAATAAAGTCATAATCAAGTCTTAGTTCCATAATCATAGTGTTAAATTAACTTGAATTTCATAAATTGATTACCTCAAATTCCAATTGTCTTCGATGGTTATTTGCCCAATGTCGTTGCCTGTCTTGAGCCACACGAAGTCTTTCCCTTATTTGTTTCACCTTCTCGGTTGAATCGACCACCATCTCTGGTCCCAGTAAAGCTCTCTCTCCTACATCATCCCATGATAGTGGGATACGACATCTTCGTCCATATAAAGCCTCAAATGGGGTCATTTCAATACTTGCTTGGTAACTGTTATTATAAGAGAACTCCACAAGATGTAGATAATCTTTCCACGATCCTCCAAAATCCAGAACACATGTACGGAGCATATCTTCAAGTGTCTGAATTGTATGTTCAGATTGTCCATCGGTTTGGGGATGATAAGCTGTGCTGAATTTGAGTTGAGTCCCTAAGCTAGCTTGTAAGCTCCTCCAGAGGTGAGAGGTAAATCTTGAATCTCGGTCGGAGACAATACTTACTAGAACTCCATACAATTTAACAATCTGTCGAATATATAAATCTGCCAGCTTTTCTGTAGGTAGCCCTACTTTGAAGGGTAGAAAATATGCAGACTTGGTCAGCCTATCCACTATCACCCAAATTGTATCCTTCCCACTAGGTGTCCTTGGAAGTCCAGAAACAAAATCCATAGTAATATGTTCCCATTTCCATTCCGGAATGGGTAGCGGTTGAAGCAATCCCCCAGGTCTTTGTCTTTCAGCCTTGACTTGTTGGCATACTAGGCAACGAGATACGAACTTGGCTACTTCTCTTTTCATGCCATACCACCAAACATGCATCCTTAGGTCCTTGTACATTTTGTTGGCTCCTGGATGTATAGAGTATTGTGATCTGTGTGCCTCTTGCATAATTTCTTCTCTTATATCTCCTTGAGGTACACATAATCTATCTCCATGTCTTAGTGATCCATCTTCATGAATTTTGAATTCCTCCAATAATCCAGCTTGTACTTGGCCTCGAATGCTTCGTAGGCCTTCGTCCTGAAACTGAGTCTCCTTAATCTTATCCATTAAGGTAGATTGGATCTTCAAATTCATCATTTGACCTTCTATTCCTGGAATAATTACCTCAATACCCAAACTTTCCTAGTCCTCGAGCAAGTGTCGGTCCATCGTCAAGTACATTGCCATAGGATATCTGCTTAGGGCGTCAGCAACTACGTTGGCCTTCCCCGGATGATATTGAAGGGTGATGTCAAAATCTTTCATTAACTTCAGCCACCTTCTTTGCCTCATGTTCAGCTCTTTTTGAGTAAAGATATATTTTAAACTTTTGTGATCTGTAAAGATTTCCACCCTTTCTCCATAAAGATAATGCTTCCATAGCTTAAGAGCAAAGATAACAGCTGCTAATTCTAAGTCATGAGTTGGATAGTTCTTTTCATGAGGTCGAAGCTGTCTAGAAGCATATGCTATTACTTTTTTGTTCTGCTCCAATACACAACCTAGACCTTTTCCAGAAGCATCACTGTATATAGCAAATCCTCCGGTTCCAGATGGTAAGGTCAGAATAGGGGCAGTAGTCAGCCTTTTTTTTAATTCTTCAAAAGCATGTTGACATTCATCAGTCCATATAAATTCTTTATTCTTCCTTGTTAATTTCGTCATTGGTTCAGCAATTCTAGCAAAGTCCTTCACAAACTTTCGATAATAGCCAGCTAGTCCCAGGAAACTTCTAATTTCTGCTACAGAGTCTGGAGTGGGCCATGATTCTACTGCTGCTACCTTCTTAGGATCTACTGCTATGCCATCTCCAGTTACAACATGTCCCAAAAATTCTACTTTTTCTAGGAAGAATGCACATTTAGATAGTTTTCCATAAAGTTTTTCCTTCCTTAATGTCTCCAATGCTAGCCTCAAGTGCTCTTCATATTCTTCTGGAGTCTTGGAATAAATCAAAATATCATCAATAAAAACCACTACAAATTTGTCTAGATATTGTTGGAAGACTCTGTTCATTAAATTCATAAATACTGCTGGTGCATTAGTTAATCCGAACGGCAATACTAAGAATTCGTAGTGTCCGTTCCGGATATTGAAAGCAGTTTTAGGGATGTCTTCCTTCCTCACCCTTACTTGATGGTAACCATACCTTAAGTCAATCTTCGAAAATACCCGAGCTCCACTTAATTGATCAAATAAATCATCTATCCTTGGTAGGGGATACTTATTCTTGATTGTTAAAGCATTCAAAGCCCTATAATCAATACACATTCGAGATGTTCCATCCTTCTTTGGCATAAATAATACTGGAGCTCCCCAGGGTGAAACACTAGACCTAATGAAGCATTTGTCTTCTAACTCTTTTATCTGCTCATTTAATTCTACTATCTCTTTCTTGTTGATTCTATATGGGTTTTGAGATACTGGCGCTGCTCCTGGCACTAAGTCAATAGAGAATTCAACTTCTCGGTCTGGGGGTAATCCTGGGAGATCCTCAGGGAAGACATCAAGATATTCAGAAATGATAGGTAGTGGCAATTCTTCTGGTACTAGGGCTCCACAAATTTGGTTACTACCCAATTCTCTAGAACCTCTAGCAAATTCAAATTCTGGCTTGTCAGGGGGCCTAAAGATGACGCTGTCCCTGTGACAATCTATAGTGGCATGATGTTGACTCAACCAATCCATATCCAGGATAATGTCGAAACTGGGAATTGGCATTACGAGTAGCCTAGCATATAATTCTCTCCCACATAGTGTAATAGGACAATTGTTACATGCATCACTAACCGGGATAATTCCTCCACCGGTAATGATCTTATAACAATTCCTAAGAGGTTCTGTGACTAAGCTATGCTTCATAAGAAAATCTACGGACATGAATGAATATGACGCTCCAGAATCAAATAAAGTAATGGCTGGTACTGAATTTATAAGTACGGAACCTGTTATCACTTCTGCTGTGGCTTCAGCTTTCTCCAGAGTCATTGTAAAAGTACGGCCTGGTTGAGGTGCACCCCTCTGTTGCTGATGCTGGTGCTGAGCAAAGCGTTATTGTTGAGTTGGGAGTGGGGGTCATCTCTGCTGCGCTGCTGGGGGCCTGGCCTGAACTGGAACTTTTTGTGCAGCTGTGCGTCCTTGAGCAGCAGGACAGTCCTTCATTTGATGTGCTGCTGATCCACAATATAGACAGGCACCTAGCCTCTTTCTACAAACTTGCCAAATGTGACCTTGTTTTTGACAAAAGTCACAAGTGAGAGCTTGTTGGTTCTGTCCTTGAGTTTGGTGTTGGGGTGCTGTGGCTCGAGGGAGAGGACGCTGGGTTTGTTGTGGGGCCCTCTGCTGTAGTTGTGGTTGGAATGGGCGTTTGTGGGGTCCCATACTTCCAGCATCTCTTTTTCGCTTTAGTCTAGGTCCCATGTCTCTTTCAACACATTGTGCCACGCCCAAGATTTCTTCGTATGTACGAGCTCGACTAGTGGTGACAGCAAGACGAATATCAGGAGACAACCCCTTCTTAAATCTACGGGCTCTATCTTCAGGGGTACGAACCATATATTCTGCAAAGTGGCTCAGCCTGCTAAATTCAGCAGTGTACTCATCAACAGAAAGATTACCTTGTTCCAGCCTCTCGAATTGACTTTCGAGAGCTTCTCGAGCCACTTCGGGATAGAACTTCTTCTTGAACAGCCTCTTGAAATCCTCCCAAGTGAGCTCAGGAGCAGATAACTGAGGTTCATCTCTAAACCAAGTCCGAGCTATGTCGAATAGTTGCAGGCTTGCAGATTCCACCTTAAGATCATCAGGGACCCGAGCAATTTTCAGGAGTCGCTCCACATTCTCTATCCATTCATCGGCATAGAGAACACCTTCAGTCCCATAGAATTCCAAGGGTCCAAGGTTCTTGAAGTCCTTGGCACTTCCTGGCCTCTTTTGTGGTGCCTCCTGGGATTGAAGAGCATCTGAAAGGCTAGTTCGTAGCAGGGCAGTCTGTTCCTTCTGGGATTCTATAAGTCCCTGGAATACTCCGAGTAGATGCGCTCCATCCATAGTAACTGTCGGAGTAGTTGGAGGCGGAGGGAGCGCAAGGGTTTCAGGCACAGTCTGTTCGACGGGTTCGGATGTGCCTCCTACGGTATTCCTTGTCTGAACCATTCTGAAAGGTTAAGGGATAAGATTAGAATAGATTACTTGGAAATCAAGGACGATAGGAAAATTTACTAGGAATGATGTCAAGGTTTGAAATAAAAGATCCTATTCTGTGAATGAGCTTTTTCCTAAAATTCTCAATCTTATTTCATACTCTGTCCTTAGATATTACACTATTTAAGGATTCGACCTGCATAGGCCACCATAAAAACGTGTCACGACCCGCACCCAGATGAATCGGGCACCGGTTCGTGAGTACGTCCAGCCTACGCCGCAGTGTCGACGGTAGTACGCTGTCTAGATCATATTCACAGGTAATTTAAAATCTAGCTCATTCACAAGAATAAATAGGCAAGGATAATAACAGAAAATAGGAATGCTAAGATTTCATTAGACAAATTTTGTGACATCCAAATTCACAGTTTAATACAGAACCAGAAGATAAATCGGGGACAAACCCGAGTATTATGCTGAAAGAAAATACTAGCTAATTGGCTAACTACTCCTCAAAAGTAGTCCCCTGAGTAGGAACCGGCTCCTCAATAGTATCATCTGCTACGTCATATGGGCCATAAAAGGTGGGGACATAGTCCTCATCATTGCCTAAATGTCAACGGATCCAGTCAGGAAAGGAGCAAAGTACCAATACACAACAAAGCTTACACTAAATAATTATGACAAGTAGTAAAAACTGACTAAGTATTACGATAAAATTATACATAATAAGTAGTAAAATTAACTAATGTGTTAAGTACTATAAATCAGGGATATAAGTAAAACAGGATTATAATGAGACAAGAAAATAGAACTGCAACAAGACAAAGAAAATTATGTGTGTGAAATTGTGTATTTAGAATACATAGTTGGCATGTAGGGGGCTATAAGGCTAATCAGGCACGTCATAGACGGCTAGCAGTCAGGAATAATCGAGTATCAGGCTGATGGTACAGTCGCGTACTCAACAGCTAGCAGTCAGGACATGAGGGAAAGGGTAAACTACATGCGTCCTAGTATTCTCCCTCCCGACACGAAAATTGAGACATGAAATCCAAATTCTAACACTAAGTGAAATCATCCAATGGTGCTAGTAGAGCAAGAAACTAATTATCATAATATAAAGAATAAACTTGAAGTGCAGGTACTTGCCTGATGTTTGGATTCCAACTACGGTTCTGTCCTCAGAAAATTTCCAGATATGTCTCCGGATGCTGAAATAATCATTACCATCATGCTCAGAAGATATCAAATAGCTAGAAATGCCTGTCCTTGAGTCCAATTTGAAGACAAAGGCAAAAACGACAATTTTGGATCAAAATGGGGTCCACATGTGGGTCCGCTTTGCACCAAAAAATGTGTCAGGGTCAAAGGTCTCCAATTTCACCAAACTTAGTGTCAACAGGTCGGGAACGATGATACGAACCCAACGGAACTTCCAGAATTGGATCCCGATGAGCCGATCACAAAATCGCCCGTCGAGTGGGGCCTGTGGGGCCCACGTCACGCGATTTCGTCAACGTTCTCGGAATCGAACCAAACTTGGGTCACAGGACCAGCGTATTGCTACGAGTCCGATGGTACAAGTTCCGTTTCGATCCGACGTGTGTAACACAAAGTTAGGGCTCAATTCAGAAAAGTCGGATACGGGGCGTTGTTTTTCCTGTTTTTGGATCGCGGTTCGCGATCACCACAGGATGCGATGCACCGAGCGGTTTGCCCGGGCACCGAGAGGGTCGTGCAGGCTACGCATTGCAACTTACGGAATTGAAAACGGGGTTACGAGCAGAAAGTTACGAGTACCTGAACAGGGCTCCGTGAACGATGGTTTCTCGTGTCCGACGCGTGCCTCTGTGTCTTGGGTTGTATCCGCGTGTCCGGAGACAGGGGGAAGACTCGCCGGCTGCTGCAGGAGGGGGTTCGCACGGCGGGTCGACCGGAAGCTGCTGCTGATGCGGCGTGCTGCTGCCGGCCGGAGACTCATGCGGGCCGGAGTTCTCAGCCGGGATGGGGTTCTAGGGTTCGAGGGGCGGAGGAGCTAGGGAGGCCGGCGGAGTGCTGCTCGCAGGGGCTCGGGGCAGGGTCGGAGGCGGCGGCCGGGGAGTTAGGGCTAGGGCTAGGGCGTGGTTAGGGGGGAATGAGGGAGGAGGAGAACAGGGAGAGGGAATTTATAGGGAGAGGCGCGGGGGATGGCCGGGAGAGTCGGAGAGAGGGGGGACGTGCCGCGCGGGGCGCGGGGGGGCTGACGCGGGCTCCGGCGACGTGGGTAGCTAATTGGGCCGGCGACGCGGGCTCCGACGACGCCGGGAAAAGCGGAGGGGGACGCGGGTTGTGGGGGAGATGGGTTATGCGGGTCCGGGCGGGTCGCTAGCGGGTCGGGTTCGGTCGGGCGGACCCGACCCGACCCGATAGTCAAGGTGGGCTGGGTTCTGGGCTGGGCCCAATTGGGCCGGGCTCGGGTTAGATTTTAGGATTAATAATTAACTAAATAAATAAATAATTAAATAATTAAATAAATAAATATTTTTAGGTGTTTTATATTAGGTCCGGGGTCCAATAAATTCTAGAAAAATTATCCTAAGTCCAGTTTTTAATTCTACACCATAAAATATTATTTTCATAATATTTTAATATATTTTAAAAATATTTAATTTTATTTAATGCCAAAATCACCTTGTTTTTAATTAGCAAAAATTCTCGAAAAAATTCCAGGGTAAGATTACTTATGAAGGTATTAGAGAAGATAACATATATATTTTCTATCTTTCGGAGGATACTAACAATGCAGGTTAGATGTCTCTATGCTAACAAGGACGAAAGTTGGCTATGGCATATATGTCTAAGACACGCGAGCACGGTCACAATTGTAAGACTGTCTACAATGAAACTAGTAAGAGGCTTACCGAAAATCATATTTAAGAATGATATGGTCTGTGTTGCTTGTGAAAAGAACAAACCAACCATATCTTCCTTTAAATCAATAAACGTTGTAAGTACCTCTAGACCCCAACCAAGTTAAGCTTTACCTTGTTATTTTGGTTTAGAATTGGATCTTCAATCCCTATTCAAATGGTCCTTCATGTTAGAGTTGTAACAAATCCCGTCAAACTTAGGCTTAAATGAAGTTGACTTCAGCCTGAACGGTTACATGCTGGTGCAACTAAAGAGACATATGCAAAGACACGCAGAACCCCGCACGCATATATTGATCGCGCGTAGACCACGCTCAGAAACTGCCGCACATATACTGCCATACGTAGAGACCATCATACACAAAAACTTGCCAAGAGCAGAGACTTTCCATGTGCAGAGATTTTCCATGCACATAGACCTGTCATGCACAGAGATCTGCTATGCGTAAAGACTGCCATACGTAGAGACATGCCATGAGCAGAGATCTGCCATGTGCAGAAACCTACCATGCACAAAGATCTGCCATGCACAATCTATGCATCTTGTGCATACGCACTTGTATGTGCACATACGTGCAGCAACACAGCAGACCATGCATGCATAAGTGCAGCAGCGCAAGAGCACATATATGGAGCAGCCCATGTGCGTATAAACGCATAGCTGCGCATAGCCCGCGCATGTGCCCGCACAACGTCCATGCATGCACCTACGCATGCGTCCGGTCATGCAGCTGTGCTAGCAACCGTGCATGCAACTCGCGCACAAAACAAGCACACGAGCGCAACATATGCGCACAAGCCCCATGCGCTCGAAGCGTACGTGCGAAATACAAAGTGCGCCATCAAAGCGCCATTTTGTGCCCTTTTTCCGAGTCCAAGTCTGAGTCGCTAATCTCGTACGGGGCTTAGCTCCTATGAAATTTTTTTCAAAGAGAGTGAGAAAAACAAAGATTATTTCTTTGAGGTTTAAACTTAAACCATGTAGGAAAATCACCCGACATTGACCACCACACCCTATGTGCATATGCCAATATAAAGCATCGCTATATATTGGGATATACACTTTGGTGGTTTTCCAATGTGGGACTAAAGCTCCCAAAGCCAAGTTAGAAATCTCCAACAATATATATATATAGAGAGAGTAAAACATATAAATTACACACATTCCCACTAACATAATTACAAGTTAGTAATAATTCCACACTTTCAACTACAATAAATGTTCAACATCTTAAAATAAATTTGCTTAAAAAAAATTAGACTATTCCAAAATGGATTTGTCATGTATGTATATATTTAAAAAGTGATACAAAAATCACAGACATAAAGGTATGTGCACGTACGCAACTTCTAGTTGTAATAAGACATTGTTCCTTCAAACTAAAGATCCAAGCTACAATTGTTCAATAAAGGCTACAAGTTTTACAGAACGTGAGAGTATGACAATTGTAATATTATACCGTGCAAAAATGCTAAGTTTACAACGAAATGGATTACAACTTATTTACAAACGTCTTCGTGGCGGTTGTCAATTGGCTCCCCCCCCTGCACCACCTTACCCCACATGGGGAGAGGGGACCCATTTGGCGACCGCTACTTAGGTGGTTTGTAAATAGGTTGTAACCCATTTGGTTGTAATCCTAGCATTGATCTATACCAAGTTCAAGATAGAAATCCTTCGTCATTTTTCATCAAGGCTATATTCTTGCCGAATAAGCAGCTCGTACATAGCTTTCTTTGCGTTCCCAAAAAACCTATGAACTTTTTCTAATTCTCTTCTGCAAACTCAAAGTCTTATTCATCATTTGCCGTATCCATTAGTTAGTTACACATGCCTCTATTATTTGTCAATTGAACAAAGCCACATGCAAACAGTTCTTGTGTGTTTTGATATTAAGCAAATCTCATTTTAATATGAATGTCGAGATATACGTTGTTAGTATCCTACAATACACAATACATATATTATGATATGATATACTAGCATTTATTACGTATCAGTTGATCTGATACGATACATATACTTTGATAGGTACGTAGTATTAACTTCTTTACTTAAATTATGTAATGTATGCTTAAGATTTAGGTTTTGTGACTAGATAGATCTATAAAAATAAAAAAATAAAAATTACATTAAATATGTTATTATATGAATTTAGAAGTATATATCTTAACTCCTAGGGTTACTATATCATACAATACAATGCATGATACACGATACGTAAGCAAACCGATACATGGTACATATTGCAAGTTGACAACCTAGACCGAGATCCAACAGAATAACCGATACCGATTTTCATATTTTTAACAAAGCTAGATATATATGTTATTTAATATTTAATGTGTAATGTATTGGTATTGGGTGGAGTTTCCAAACTATTTGGAGAACACCTCAGAATGCGATGAGCGACATCCATGTGTCAGAAAAGCGCAAAAAATCGAAAGACGGCAGAGGTGACTTGATTTGAGAGCATATCGGAAGTTATTAGAAAAATTAGTATCAGAGTCAATGGTATACGACAACGTTGATATATCGATGTCGGTGTAATGCCGATATACTGGTCTGACAAATTATTTCTAAAATAGTTCTCATTCAAAAAGGGCTTATTTGGTATACCATGGGTATATCGCTACCGGTATGCCATCGTTTTATCGCTAATATACCTTCATTATCGCTATCGGTATACCGTATCGGAGCTGAAGATCGAATTTGAGTATTTTATTTATACTATTGGATCGTGATCAATGATCCAGATCAGTTCAGGATTAGAGCACTTTAATACGTGTTTTCTAACCCAAGTCCATAATATCTATCATCTAGCGATCAAAAGGTGAGAGCTTTCTCAAGTTTGCAACTTTTTATAAGAGAAAGAGAGAGATTCAGAGTTTTCGAGATTGAATTGAGAGAGATCATTTCGATGAGTTCTTCATTGGTTCTTCCTCATCATCTAATCTTCGGTAATCTCCTTTATATATCATTGTGATATATTTTTATCTATTAAAGTGTTACGGTGATCAGTGTGGATCGGTGGAAAAGATTGCAAATGAGTAGGCGTATTTTGTATTCTATCAATGGAGGCTTTTTCAGATTGGACTTTGATTGTTTCATAGTTTTTCCTGTCAGGGTTTTTACGTAAAAGTCTTGGTGTTTGTGTTTGTGTTTGTGTTTGTGTTTGGCTTTTCTATGATTTGGTGTTATTGATTTGTGCATTTTTTGATCCTCACAAGCCTTTCTGTTATGGTAGTAGTTTTTGCATTTTGTTCCCAACATAGTGGTATCAAAGCTTTGGTTAGAGCGGTATCATGGTAGTAATTGTCAAGAGTTGACAATCAAACCGAGTAGAAGAGATGGATGCAAAGTTAGTGCACATGATAAACCTACACAATTCCAATTATCATTATTGGCGGAGTAAGATGAAAGATTTGTTGTTCGTCAAGAAGTTACATCTTCCGATATTTGCTTCTAAGAAGCCTTTGTGAAATCCAATGAGAATTGAAATTTTGAGCATATATATGTGTATGGATATATTAGGCAATTCATAGACGAGAATGTATATAATCACATCGCCAATATTCAACATGCAAAGACATTGTAGGAGAAGCTAGAATTCTTGTATGTGAAGAAGACTGGGGTAAACAAATTGTTCATGATCTAACAGATTATGGATCTTAGGTATAAGGATGATTAATCTATAACGGATCATTTGAGTGATTTCTAGGGCATGCTTGACCAGTTATCCTCTATGGGAGTACAGTTCGATGATGATGTACATGAACTTTGGTTGTTCTGTATTTGGTTGGTTGACATACCACCAGGATTGTGGAGTTGAAGTGCCAACTGGGCACATCATACTCTATGAAGGATTTGGGCATAACAAAGACTATTCTTGGGATGGAGATCAGCCGAGAGAGAGTCCAAGTTTCTTTGCTTGTCCCAAGCGAAGTACATTAACTGAGTACTTTAGTGTTTCGAGATGCATGGTCGAAGAAAGTGAACAACCTCCTAGTAGCTCACTTTAAGCTCACTTTAAGTTCTCTGCAAAGAAGTGTCCATCAACCGAGGACGAAAAAGAAGATATGATGCGAGTTTCGTATGCTTCAGCAGTGGAAATTCTGGTATGTACAATGCTAGATATTGATCATGTAGTAGGTATGGTTAGCAGGTTAGTAGATATTTTTTAATTCAAAAAATGATACATTGGAACGCGGTCAAATAGATTCTTCGTTATTTTTAGACTTCTGCTGATTGGAAGCTTTCATTTGGGAGTAATGAGCCGAAGCTAGTTAAGTATATCGACGCTGATATGACTGGGATATGGATACTAGAAGTTTGACTTCGGACTATGTTATGATGTTTGCTGGTAGAGCAGTTTTATGGCAGTCGCGGTTGCAAAAATGTTTTACCTCGTCTATAACAGAGACATAGTTTATTGTTGCGGTGGAGGCTTACAAGGAGTTACAATGGATGAATAAGTTCTTACATGAAATATGGCTTAAGAAAGAGCAGTACATTTTACTTTTCGAGAGCCAAAGTGTTCTTCACTTTGGGAAGAATTTGGCACTTCATAGTCGATCCAAACATACTGCAAATCAGTATTACTGGATACGAGATGTGCTAGAGGCCAAGGGCGTGACGGTTGAGAAGGTTCATACAAGGGATAATGGAGTAGATATGCTCATGAAGATTACGTTGGGAGAAAATTTTGAGTACTAAAAGAGGATCTTCGAAAAGCGATCTCCTTCACCTAGTTAGGAAGGGAGAGAAATGTTAGTGCTGGGTGGGGTCCCAACCTATGTAGTGAGCACCCCAGAGTGCGACGAGCATCATTAGTTTATCGGAGAAGCTTGGAAAGTCCAAGATGATGAATATGACTCAATTTGAGCACTTATCAGAACATATTAGAAAAGTAGTATCAGTGTTACTGTATACCGATGTCGGGGTACCATCGGTATACCAGTTTGACATATTTTTGTTCCAGAAATGTTTTGACTCAATATGGTTATTTTTGGTACACCGCTGGTATATCTCTACCGGTATACTGGTGTCCAGGCTGAAGTTGAAGTTGTATACTATACCATTGTACAGGCTGAAGTTGAAGTTGGTAGGTATACCTTTGGTAATCTTTTCATACTTATTGTAATCTATTTCCATCTAGTTAAAGTATTGCGGTGATCCGTGTGGATCAATGGAAGAGTGTGTAAAGGAGTCGATGTATTTTCTTTATTCTATTAGTGGAGGCATTTTTTGGTTGGACTTCGATCGTCCCATTATTTTTTTCATCTGAATTTTTCATGTAAAAGTTTCGGTGTTTGCGTTGTACTTTTATTGTAATTTGACATAATTGGTTTATGCATTTTTATTCTGTCTCCACAATATCCTATCGATTTGGGGGAACGATTTCCGTGTTTCTTTTCCAACAATTTTATTATAAAAAAATATACTGATAATATTATATTAATCTATGATTAATATTCTAATCTATCAGTACCATTTTACTTTTGTTAATATTATATCAGGACCAATTTGCCTATGAATGCTATGAATTTCCATGTTATCCATTTTGACACCATGAACTTTAATTTGAATTTGTCAAACTGAAACTTTTTTTAATCGTTTTAGTACCATGAACTTGCTAACATAAAAGTGAAAGACCGATGTGCCAATTCATTTTTCTCACATCATCGTGCCCAAATTCCTGAAATAATCTTTTCATGAATAAAATAAGACCAATTATCTAACCAACAAATAACATCTTGACCAGAAAATTAAGAAAATAAATCCAAATCCATGAACTGGCGTATTACAAATAACATATCCACCGAAAAATTTAGGAACATAAATCCAATAGCCCAGACAAGATATCCAATATCCACACCCATGCGGATAAACTATTCATATCAAAAGGATTATATCCATTGATAAGTTGTGAAAAGTTTATCCATAAACAAGATAGATCAAGAAAACAATAATAGCAGCTACAACTAGAACTAAATTTGCAACAATGAAGGACGCATACTTAGATAGAAACTAAGTTTCCATTCACAACCCATGTAACAAGCTACACCAAATAAGAAGTGTAGAACTAATGCTCATAAAGACTATCATTGTATAACCACTCATCAATATATGTTGCTTTTTCATATTGGGTACAAATGCAAACGGATAGTTGCAGAAGTTGGAATAATGTTACCATAGATGATATTGTTTCCATAGAGTAAAGACCCATAAAGGTTGGATAGATGATATCAATGCAACTTTATTTTTTTTCTTAATGAATCTGCTTTCCACTGTTTTCATGTAATATGAGCTACTAATCCTACATTCGACTACATTTTCCAAATGAAGTAAAAAATGGCTACCAAAATTGCATTGTACATCCAGAAAAACTTGAGAAAACATGTCACACACATATACTTGGCATGTCTCCCCTCTTCTCAATTCATCACAAGGGTAACGTAAACCAAGATTTTCTTTATCGGGTATCAAACGAAAACTAGAGCAAACTCAATCAAGAAAACAATAATAGCAGCTACAACTATAACTAAATATGCAACAACAATCCAATGACGCATATAGTTAACTAAATTTTAATTCACCACCCATATAACAAGCTACACCAAGTAAGAAGTATAAAACAATTACCTCATAAGGACCATCATTGTATAACCACTCATCAAAGGATTTTGGTTTCCATATCAGGTAACAAATACAAATGTATAACTGCAAAAGTAGGAAAACCAAAGATGATAATGTTTCCATAAAGTAAAGACCCAAAAAAGTTGGATAGAGAAATCAATGCGGACTCTTTTTTTTTTTTTTTTACATTATGAATTTGATTTCCACTATCTTCCTATAATATGAGTTACTAATCCTTAAATCACTTATGGTACCGACTGCATTTTCCAACTTAAATGAAAAAATGGTTACCACAATTGCATTGTACATCGAGAAAGACCTAAGAAAACATTATCACATACCCTTTTCCTTGTCCATCACAAGGGAAACGCCAACCAAGATTAGCTTTATCAGGTATCAAACGAAAACTCGTCCAAACAAAACCCCTTTTGATACTATCGGTACATAAATGATTATGCAATTCCTAGTGGAATAAATAATAAAACTATTTTGCCGCCTACTGCTACCAAAACTCATCACCTGCCCAAGTCAAATTTCAGGCAGGCACAATCATCAGAAAAACCTCCCACAGCACCTACAAGAGGGCTGAATATCCTAGAGTATACCCACAAGGCCATAGGAATCTTGGAGACTGAAATATGTAAAAGTTTCATAATTCATATTATGTCATAGGTAAAAGGCCGGCCGTAATCTGTATCGGCTTTGCAAGCTTAAGTTAGATTTGGATGGAGCAACACTACATCCAAATGGCTTGACTCGGCACAAACTGTAAGCTTGTTTTAACTATGAAGACAGATGTTGATACAAGATTCAAGAGTCAAGACCTGGAGTGCCAGAGTAGCATACACTCTCTGATCCGATCCATCTTGTCAATCCAAGTAAACCCAATTATTGGATTCCACACTAAATTACAGATAGCATCCCAAAACAAACGTTCCTTTCAACCTCTTGGAGAAGGTAGCTAACAAGTTCAAACTATATAAAACATGCAACTTTATGCAAGGAGTATTCCTAATTTAACAGTATAACAGGAAAGTGCACACAATCTATCATCCATCTTGGTACATTTTTCTGTCATACAAGCACAACTAAGAAATACAGCAAATTTGCATTGGTTGCACAGATGAGATACAAGAACACAGTCCGACGCTGCACAGAAATCATATCACCCCTTTTATGTGCCAATGTCAGCTTATTGGCAGAATCCGATAGTGCAGGCTGGCAGGCAGTTGCCAATTCTATGATCTACCTTAGGCTTCACAACATTTAAGTTCAGTATCCAACATTTTGGTGGGTCAGACAGCACATTAACCCTACTGCTGTTATGATTCCATAATGCTGACAGAGCTACACTTCAATATGTTTCCTAGGATGAATTTATTATATATACTATCACTGTAGATTACCTACTGATAATTTACATACAGGTCACCATTTTTTGGAAACAGACCAACACAATAAGCCTTGAAACAAGAAGATTGGTGATGAAGCTATGTGAACCAGAACCCAATCCTACATGGTAAACAAAGCCTCCAGTCACTGTTCCATCTTTTCTACATAAACTCACTCTTCATCGTCAGATTGTTCCTTGACCTTCCTTGAGCTCTTTCTCTTCACCGAATGAGGTAAAGGATGAGGCAAATCTCCTGTAGCCAAACAGGATTAGTAAATTAGAAATACAGAATGTGCTACTATATAGAACAATGCAAGAACTCGGATGGATACATAAATTGACAAATAAAACTATCCAAAGACTACCAAAGGACACCAATATGATTGGAGAAGTGTCCACAACATGAATAGCACAAGCAAAATTGCACTATCCTATTTCATACCAAAGTTCTACTTTCTCAGCAAAAAAAATCTTACACAGCATATAAACATAGGTATAGACTCGAGTGATTATGGAAGACGGGAAACAAAGGTTGAATTAAAAGGTCCAGATTAATTCTTTATGCATCATTTCATTTTCATGAGGTAGATGTAATGCTACGTGCTTGCATCATGGAGGATGTCAGTTCAAGGCTGTAACAGCCTCTCTCAGACTCCATGTTTATAAAAGGTTGCACACATCTTGACCCTTCATGAACCATGCATAAGCGGGAGAGCCTACGGCACTGAGACGTTGATACAAACCTTGGAAAAACTTATCCTAAAAGCTAGCAGGTAAGAGGAGAAAGCCTAAGATTATGTCAACCCATATGGAGTTCTATATAACCAATGTGGAACTATAGGACCGTAACATTCCACCATGTTCTGCAGTTTTTGCGCTTATACGGACTGGCTTTGCACTAGACTTTTAGTCTTGGATGAACAAAGTTATGCTAGGATCAGCACCCGTCTGCATAAATGCAACCGGGAGACATGGTGAATGATCTAGGGGTGAGCATTATTCGGTTTTGGACCGAAAATCGAATCGAACCGAATAAGAGATTCGGTTTTTAAAAAATTCGGTTCGGTTTCGGTTTTAAAAATACTAAATTTTTTTATTCGGTTTTGGTTTCGGATTTCAGTTTCGGTCAAAAACCGAAAACAGAATAAGAAAATTTAGTTTATATATAGGTATATTTAGTTACTATATATATTAACAAAAAAAGAGCAAATAGACCGAAAAATCGAATAAACCGAACCGATTTAATTCGATTCGGTTTGGTTCGGTTATGGACCATTTCGGTTCGGTTTCGGTTTTGCTTATTCGGTTTTCGGTTATTCGGTTCGATTGGAACCGAATTAACCGAATGCTCACCCCTAGTATGATATGTTACCATTTGATACGAACCTTCGGAGAAATCATCCTAAAAGCTAGCCGTTAAGAGGAGAGGTCCCAAGATATATCAACCCACATTGAGTTCCCATATAACCGCTTCATTTTTAGTTCATCATCTTTTTGGCTCATGAAAGGAAAAGAGAGTTAAATTGTCAATTGTGCTATAAACTAAGCAAGTAGAATTTCAAACATAAAAAACAAACATATATAATAGATCTGGCTTGAACCAACTTCTTAGTTCCCAAATGCTACAATCCTTTGGACCATGAAAAAAAAGAAGCCACTCTAGCAATTGGAGATAATGCTTACCCCTGATTCCTCATGTAGGTCTGAGGAGGTTTTTGTACCTTCCACCAGTTCATTTAACACATTGAACTGGTTCTGACTTCTGACTCTCCTTCATTGTCTGTAAGATTTGCGCCCAAAAAGCACCCATTTCCAACTATCTCCCTTCCAAATTTACACACATCTACCAAAGAAACTCTCATGCACAGTACTTGTCTATTCTGCTGTAAACTCCCCAACTCTTCTACTTCATGCATATTTTTTAGTCACACTGATCTTGTGAGGCATTTCTTTCTTATCCATTAAGAGGTGGTGACACTCGTCATCACCACCGACATACAA
Source organism: Iris macrosiphon (assembly GCA_036927795.1). Lineage (NCBI taxonomy): Eukaryota > Viridiplantae > Streptophyta > Magnoliopsida > Asparagales > Iridaceae > Iris > Iris macrosiphon. The sequence continues at coordinate 100,344,218 of JAYESA010000004.1, forward strand.
GTGTTCCAATAAAAGGGCTCAGCTACGGAGAGAACTCATAAAGTTTTTATGACAGACTGTCGATCTGACGTCGTCCCTCGGAACTCGTGCCAAATGCCCACAATAGGTATCTGAGCAAGAGAGGACCTTGCCATAAAACCTAAAATGCCAGTTGGCGGGAAGCTACACCTACTGTTTTGGTCATGCAGCTTAAGGCAGCCCCAAAAACATGGGATAACGACTTGGTTGTTTTTGCTGTTGTTGTAGCTTAAGCTCAGACATCCAAGGAACACCATTTGAGTTTCCCTAGACTTCAAAAGAGTGTCTTTAGACAATGAGGTAAGGTAAGATGATACAATTTGATACAAGAGATTGCATTCTTTGAGATGAAACATTGTGTCAAATAGCGGAAGTAAATGACATTCCTCACCCCTCTTATAGGAAATTTACTCCACCAAATATGTTAATGATAAACTTCAGCATGTCATAGGTTCCATTACCTTGTACTCTCAGCAGATTAGGTACCAAGCTGAACCAAGATCCAGAGTTGCAACTGTAGAAACTATCAATTCAATTCATATGCAACTCTAGCTGATGACTAAGAATTTATCTAAAAAAGAAACTGTCTGCCTTTATTCCGTTTAAATTTCTAATTCATCCCAGGAGCCTCGAGCAATCTTTGTCAAGTTTGGAAATACAGTACTGATCATGCTCATATTATTTGCAACAGGCACTAGCACTTTTAAGCCCAAGCCTGGCCCAGATATTCTTAGCGAGCTTTGTCTGGCCAACGATGCCTAATTAATTATAGACCAAAGTCTCATATGAGCTCCTTGAATCATGCAACTTCCAATATACCTTTTATATAGCTTCTACGACAATGCATCTTATGATATGAGAGATGGAGCAACAGAGATGAAGCAAGAGTTGCCTCTGCCGATTACAGCCATGGCTTCACACCATCCCACTCCCCAAATCATGCTCAACCATGCCCCCCACACAAACACAGGAAGTCTTATACTTCACTTTTAACAAGTCACACACAAAATGAAGCTAATTTTAGATTGTCTTCAAGCCCCTTGGGTTTGAAATTTAACAACCATCCAAAATGGATCAATTTGACAGACGCTCTAGATGTTTCCAAGTAGAAAGAAGAATGAGGTTTGACGAAGGTCGTACAAATAGAACTTGTAACACTTTCAATGTTAGAAATGTACAATTGAGAAAAGATGTATATAGTAGCCTCACCATGAAAAGCTAGACTCAAGGCAGATATGTCATTTCCACGGATAAGTCCATGTTTAACGGAAGGCTTCAGAAAAGAACCCCATCTTTTTGAATTTTTTTTATCTTAACTCATGTTCAGTTGCTGTAGAAATACTAAAAACAATGGAGAAAAGAAGCAGCACAATAAATAGCAGTATAAAGGTCCTTCAAATTGCTCAACATAACAAACAGAAAAGAATAACATGTATATCTCATGAATATATTCAATATACATACATTTCTAGGTTTCCAAACAACTCAAAACAATTGACACATCACATCGGATTCAAGAACCCAAGATTTAATACAGACAGGTACCCTTAATACTCGGGGGCGAGCCAGGATTTCGTTCCAGTGGGGGCGAAATAAAGTTGCTTATATATAAAATTTTGAATTTTTTATAAATATGCATATGAAACACTGTATTAGAATTCTATTCCATTAGTTCAACATTTCGACAAAATACAAAATGATTTAATAATTATTAAAAAATACAATATTTTTTTTACCAAACTTATTCTAATAAATATATTTTGCGCATCTGGCAATTGAAGAAAAAATATATAAAAAATATAACCCAAAATGATAAAGAAATATTAACACGTTTTAGGAATATGAAATCCAAATTCATATAGAAAAAATAGAATTAGCACAAAAATTATAATATAAGAAATATTTTTTTCAAACACTAATTAGGACAAAAATTAAATATTGTCATATAAAAACAAATAAAGACAAAATGAATTAGGGAATGAATCAATTTTATTCCATCTAGGAGCAAATTAAATCTTGATATCTAAGAACAAATAAGGACAAAATTAATTAGGACATTAAACAATTAAGGCATGAATCATTTAGAAACCATTTAAAGAAAATTAGGATAAAAATTAAATATATTTAGAGGTGTGTTACATTGTTACCTAATGATTGGAGGAAGAGAGAGACATACATGAGAGAGAGAGAGAGAGAGAGAGAGAGAGAGGCGCGCGGGAGAGAGGGAGAGCCGTGTGAAAAAAATCCACATTTGGCAAATCTGCTATATATATATATATATATATATATATATATATATATATATATATAGAGAGAGAGAGAGAGAGAGAGAGAGAGAGTGGGGTCACATGACCCCACTTACCATGGTCCGGCTCCGCCAGTGTTAATACTATAGCTTCTCGTGTAGATTAAGCCTTTGACAGATCATCCATATTTGATTTTTTCCAATGTTTCAAACTGTAAATAATCAGAATCAGCCTTTACTAAGATCTCCTATTCCATCCAATATAATGAAATAAGATACACTTGGACCTTTTTGAAGATGAGAAATCATCCCTCAACCAAATCAAGTTCAAACCTCTTTTTCTCGTTGACCAAGAGCTCATTTGGTTGGGTGAATTAGGAGAGAGAACATGAACTAATAGAATTTAGAATTTCTTAGTGGTGCGGCCCTATAAATGCATTCCTAGTTTCTTCAGTTTTAGTGTTTGCTTGTTTGGTAAAAGCAAAACAAAGTTTAGTGGAGCACAATAAACAGAAAACAATGAGATGCATTTCACTGTGGTAGCTGCGAATAAATTAAATGCATGCATTAAGATACATGAGGCTTCTTATTCCTCAGCAACAAAACACTTTTTCATTCTTTCATATACTCGGGAATTGAACATGGAAAAGATGTTCCATACAAAAGGATTCGGGTCCACAAACATAGGTTGCAATGCACGAGATCTTGTAGCACATACAGTGTTCTAAAAACCGGTCTGGACATCCGCCTAGACGGTCGTCTAGTGCCTCCTGACATCCGACTATGCATGTTTTTGGATTTTATGGACAATTGGTATTTTTTTCTGAACCGCCTAACTAGATGGCCGCCAAGGCAAACTAGGCTCTAGGCGTCCGGTGCCCAACGACTAGCACCTAGCGACTTTTACAACCTTGAGCACATATCAATGAGGCCCTATCAATTAGTATCACAAAAGTAATCAATCATGCATACATTAGTAATATGTGTAGAATTAGGGAAATAAGTTCTACGCAAACAAAAGCAAAAAATCGCTCGCCTAGAAGCTTAAAAGACGAATCGAGTTAGGTGGACTTTTTTGTCCCTAAATTGTTTTTTAGTCCCCAACTTGTTAATAGACATTTGAGACGAGAACAAAATGAGTGCCCTTCTCCTTTTCTTGAATGGATAAGAATTTGTGGAACTCGGCATGTATGGAAGCACGGAAGAATGTTCTTTAGATGATATTATTACCCGTATCGATCTTTCATAGTATTATTATACCTTCCCTATGCATTGTGTATTGGTTATTTGTCGGCATGGGTTTAGCTTATGGTGTTTGGATGTCCTTGACTAAACGAGTATTTCACATAAAGACAACAAGGGATTCCATTAATTATGATGTGTTTGAAGCAAGGTTTAAAGTATCAGCCGATACCGATACGTATCGGCCGTATCGGATCGGATCTGGCCTTGGCCGATCTGATATCGGCAAAAAAAATCGGGATCGGCCGAAACTGGTACATAAAATTTCGTATCGACCGATACGGGACCGATATGAGACCGATACTGGCCGATACTGGCCAATACGGGAAAAAATCAAATCAAATCAGATCATCACAGGAACTTTAACAAAGTAGATGTTCTACAAAAAGCTTAAAAAAAAAGTAGAAATTGATTCCAGACATATCAAATCCAACAGAGAACAATAATGAAGAACCAAAATAATAGACAAAAAAAACTATAAATAGAGGCAAATTCTTCTACAGACATACACATGATAACTATTGTTTTATTCAATTATAATAAAAATAAAATAAAAAACACTTAAATAATGCATAAATATATAAATTATTTTTCTAATTTTTTTACTAATTTATTAATAATTATTTAAATATTGCCGATACAGCCGATACCAAAAAATTCGATACTTCGATTCGATACCGTCGATACTGCCGATACTACCGATACGGATACTCATACAAACTGTCCGATACCGATACCGACACCGAGTTTTTGAACCTTGGTTTGAAGTTCTCGGTAAAACGAGTGTTTCACAAAGAGATGACAAGGGATTCCATTAATAACCAACAAATTTCATCCTTTTGGAGAATCTCGAGGAATTTACTAGATCATTCTTGGGATCAATATTAGCAACGTAGTTCATCCAACGATAAATCTAATTTGAATTATAGAACTATGACACAATCAAATATGAATGAACAAAATGTTGAATTGTACGAGTCTATAATAGGGTTTGTTACTCATTTTTGCATTTGTTTTATTTTCCAATTATTTCATCAAATTCGTTCGATTTGAATAATCTGTAGGATAATCTGTGTAAACCATAAAGATGTACAAGCAAAACTTATTTATCGATTCAATATCAATGGAAGCTTGGAGATCAAATTATCACTAGTTTTAATAGTAAAAGACCGACGTAAGACTTCCCATGGAAGCGAGAAAGATGTGAAAAGATTCTACCCTGTGATGTAGATATGTCGATAGTAACGGCTAGTAGATATCTAATCTAATAAGTTGCTTCCATGAGGCTTATTGGTAGCGTCCCCCATCCACAATTAGGGAGAAATGGGGACTCCCAAGTGGACAAAACAAAGGTCCAGTAGGAGAAGGTAGAGATCTCATGCCTTGCTTATTGTTTTCTTCCCCACCCACTGCCCCTGGACGCCTCCCGTCACTTCGCCTCAATGCGCTCTACTTTAGACACCAAGAAGCAATCACCGGCAAACAACAATTGATCCACTTGTCCCAACATACCGTATAAAAGCCAAAAATTCCTCTGCAGCTTACTTCACTTTGATACATCTAATAAGAAAACATGTGCATATGATGAAAAGGCATAGCGATAATCAATACCTGTCACAGTCCCATATTAGAAGAGAACCAATTCAAGACCGATCCAACCTATCAAAAACATTCACTCTTGCATTCAAAGTTATTAAAGGCACATGGGGCATTGTTACGCAAAGGGTGTAACATTAGGCGCGAGGGGAAGGTGTGAGCCTCACGAAGGCAAGGTGCACATTTGTTAAAAAGTTCTAAATAATATTTGTAAATCACACATGACTATATGTAATATATATTGAAAGTGGATGTGCCGAAGTTCACTTCGATAACCATACTGATACAAAAAAAACAATAAACTTCATTTGTCTTAATAGGAAGAACGAACTATAGGTTATGGCTTTACATGAAAATAAAAGAACCAACCAAAGAGGGCAGGGCAGGCTGGATTACACAAGGAAAAGGTTCTGTATGGTGAACAAAAAAGGGGTTGAAAGCAACATCAAGTTAAAATGCAAAAGCAAAACATAGCAAGAAGAAGAAAATAAGAAAAACACGGAGCACGAAAAAAAGAGGAAAAAAAATACAATCATTAGATATTCGGGATACGGCAAAAGAAAATTGAACAATAATAAGAAATCAGAGCACAGGAAAAAAAAACTAGAAAAAACAAAGCAAAAGAAATCCAAATGTAGATGATATAGTAAGAAGAATACTTTTGATTGAGAACAAAGGAACCGTGAGAGGCATCATATTTCAGAACAAGTAGGGAGCACAAACAATACGTTAGGGTGTTTTTCCTTTTGATATGTAATCATTTTCAGATAGCTAACACATCCAACAGTGGTCCCTCCACAATAATAACATATACATTCCTCAGTAAAATAAATTATATAAAAGGAATGTAAAGTTCAATATATGTGTGAAGCACTCCTCAGTTGGGCATGAGCATCACCATGAGGCTCCATGAGCCGTGCACCTCATGAAGGAAGCATTGCTCCGCATGTAATGAGGTGTCGCGACTTATGAAGGAAGCATTGTTCCACATGTAATTAGACGATGAGGTTGGCTATGTTACCCGGACTCTCTACTTTAGGGAGAAGTGCCCGTGTCCACCCGATAGGACATGGGTATGGGTATAAAATCCGTTTCCGATCCTCCATGGTGACAATCGGATCCTTCATGGTCCTTCATGGTGACAATCGGAAGATTAGTAGTAAAGTAGATAGTTCATTTGAATGTGGTAGTGAAGTAGATAGTTTATTTTAATGTGGTAGTGAGTTTATTTTAATATGGTAAACTGGTAATAAAGTTATGAAACCTTACAAATTTAAGTACATGCTGTCTTTTTATGAAATTATGCAAATTTAATTATAAGATTAAATATATGAAACTATACAAACTTTATTATAACCGTCTTTTTATGAAATCATGCAAATTTAATTAGAGATTGTCTTTTTATGAAACCGTACAAATTTAATTACATGTTTTTTATGAAACCATACAAATTTAATTGCATGATGCATCTTTTTATGAAACCATGTTCAAATATATTTATTTTAATAGTCATAATCCCGTACCCGTATCCAAAAATTGAATCTTTTTTAGCCGAGTCCGTGTGTCCTTCAATTATGAGTTTGAAGGACCCGACTCTTGAATATGTACCCGTACCGGACACCCGTACCCGAGTCCAGGTAACATAGGAGGTTGGAGCCACGTGCACCTTGCGTCTCAAGGAGAGCTTTTAACAACTTTGCTTGCACTCAGGTGAACAGATGACATGCATTCCTTACTCCTCCTCACATTGGTCATAACCATTTTCTTAGCTACAACTATAGCATGAAAGCATTAGTGTTGCTCCGTAGAAGCCATGACTGAAGCACTCAACTTGGTACCGTGGTGCAGCAGCAAACTTACAGCTAAATTCCTTCCTTTTATTAGGATTTCAATTGGAGAATTTGGTTAGTGTGTATGGGGGAGAGGAATAAAGTTCCTCTACTTTTCTGGCTTTTCCATCAACCAAAGGGTCCATCAACCAAAGGGTGAACGAAAAAAAAACTTTTGGTGGCCGCTAATCTGTCCAAAATAATCAGGCTAATTCGTCTCTACGTTAATCTTCAAATTCCCTAGCCATATGATATAAAATCTTTTGTCCAAATGGATAAAAGATTAACGTAGATTCACCATGGATAAACTAAAAGCCAGGATCACTAACTAATATTACATCACAGGAACTTCCATTTCTATTTATTCCCCATTATACCTTTGCTGCCATGGGCCATATAAACCCTTCAACTCAAGTTTGGGGAGTATCTTGGATGACTCACCAAAGCACGAAAATAATTGGAATGGACTCAATCTGAGCAATGAAAAAAATATAAACAACATGGGGAACACAAAAGTGAGCTCATCAGGGAACGGAAACCTATAATATCTCTATTGCTTTACAACGTGATCCCTCAAAAATTTCACCAAACGAAGTAAACACCCATACATACTCTGACACATTAAATTATCTTCAATTTGATGTACTAAGACTAAGTAGAATCATCTAGAAAAAATGATGATTATAACCCTTGCTAACAGACGAGCAAAAAATATTCCCATCAAGGTAGCAAAAAGAAGTGAGCTGTTCAAGGGATATGAAACCTATAATTTATCTATACCACTTAATTCACTTCAGAATTTGAACCCTCAGTTTATGCAACAAGTAAATAAACTAAATACATTTTTCTCTTCCCTTCAAACCCCTCCCCCCCCCCCCCCCCCCCCCCCCCTCCTTCTTTCCATTCGAAACCACTTGGCCTAGATGATGTATAAGCAGATTGACGATTGTATAAAATACAAGGAGCATAACATGGGGGAGATTGTGTTGGGTGGCTGGTGCGGTATTTCCTTCATTTTGTATGAAGGTTAAATTGGTTAAGCAATGTGAAGGACCAGTCATGTAATTTGGTAACCAAGGAAGGAAGGGGTGGCAAGTGCTCACAGTGAAAGCTTGAAAGCAGATAAATGTTTGAGAAAAGAAGAAATATAGGCCATACAGTTTTTTTTTAAAGGTTGGTGCAACACGAAATCAAATTTGCAATATTCAGAAAAGAGATTGGAGCTCGAAGGCCCCATAAAGCACAAATTCATCTAGAATCTTAGGACAACTCTTCTAAATTTCTTTGAAGTTTGAACTCCAAACCAAGCTAATGAAAAAATAATGGTGATGCTTTATAAAGGCCTATACCTGCAAACTTAACCGTACTACTTATTTCAAGAAAATTTCTTCGAAACCCAAAAAAGGGGGCCCAAAAATCAAATAAAAAAAACCCAAACAGCAGAGAAGCTCTCTCCCGTCTGTCCTGAATGGAAAAATAATGTTACCTGCTGAGTTCAGTTATACCAAACTGTGATTCAGTCAAGACAGGGGTATGGTTAGGAGTAATCTTTGTTTAATTATACAAGTAACACACAATTTGAACATGTTCTCTCATTTTCTGCTGGTCTGCACCCCCATATTGTTGCATTGAGAAGTGGTATAGGATTCAACAATCACTATATAAGTCCTCATTTTGATGGCATCCAAGCGAACTTAGGAAACAAGCTGCAAGCACCTCTTTGTTGGCAACCTATAAACTGAAATGCATTATTTCAAATGGTGGCTTCCAAAGTGCTATCACTTGCAAGATTGGACACATCTCTGTGAATAAACATGGCCTACCGAGCATAATTCCATGGTTTTCCAAATTAGCAGGGGAAGATAACACTCAAAGCTACATCATTAGACTCGAGATAAATTCATGCTCTCTTGTGATCTGTAACCCGCTCAATTCGGAGTAAATCAAGAAAAGCACGGGAACCTTCTCCACCAAAAGCTACTTTTGTCCAGTCACCAAAGCTTCCTTATAAGAGGCATATGCTTTTGTTCATATCACTTCTTTTCCAATTCATTTTTCCTACGTGTATTCTAGGTTATATTTGTGCCACTTTTGGCTTCAAATTTTGACTAGTAGATATGTGCACTTGTATAAACTATAAAGTACCAAATTAGATCATATAGGAAGGAATGATTCAGAGCTATGTTGTTTTGGGCACTAGGCGAGACGACATGCCTCCCGCCTCACCTTGGCGCCCCCCGGAACCTGGTTCATATATATATATATATATATATATATATATATATATATATATATATATATATGACCCTATGCGACCATCGCCACAACCATGGAAAATTTACCCAAGTCGATGCGGTAGACTATTTTTACTTGCATGCATAGGCTGCCTAGGCGTCGCATGTGACAACATAGATTTAGAGGTTGTTGAGATACTAATATCATTGATGTCTTCTTCATGAAAAAGCTAGCATTCTGTTGCCGATGTCTACTTGTGATTGGGAACTATTTGGCTAAGTACTGATATTAACGGTGGCACCATTCTCCATTTAGGCTGCCCTAGCTGGCCTGTTGAAATTTGATTGATATCTTACATCACGATGAGAAGAAGAATATGCTCGAGTGTCTTGATATTCAAAGGGAGCACTAAACTAAACCTGCATTTTCCATCAGCTTATGGCATGTCATTTGTTCTTAACTATTTATATTTATCATAACTAAATCAAAGGAACATACATTTTGTTCGTAACTCCCAAAATTCTTCGTTCTTGTGTGCGATTCTTGCATATTTCTCATGAGATATCAGATAACTCGTCGACAAGACCGTACATACTGGGGAATGCATTGTAATAGTGACGTCCCCCTCTATTTTATCAAATTGAATATATGTTCCTTCTTTTTATTTCTTTCTCTCTTTTGAACAGCAGTGTAAGTCACCAGTCACCACCACTGTGATGGTAACATTCCCCTCTATTCTCTCAGAAAAAAATGAATATATGTTCCTTATGTTCATATTCTCTCTTTTGAGCAGCAGGGTAAGTTACCACACTTATCTCTATATGGTCCTTCTGTTTATTTCTCTCTTTTAAGCAGGTCTTGTCAGTGGTAGGTGATAACTTTTTTATTTCCATCAATGGGAAAAACTAATTATAATCAAAATAAAGACAGTTGCTTACCATCGTAATCACAATTAAGCACCTTTGCTATTCCATAAATCCCTTACATGTGCTCAAAGATAAGTGTGCAACAATCAGGATAATTGCAACTTTTTTGCCTCCAAGTAAAACAATCAAACCCGATAAATCATTTTTTTTCCTAGCTAAAGTAGGCCCCGACTCCCGATGCAATCCTTGTAACATTGACAAAAATGAGTTCACCTCAATTCAAGGTTGATATAGCTTTCTTTTGCCCCTCGTTTCATGTCTTTTAGATTTGTCATTGTTTGGAAGAAATGTCTAAGAACTGAAGTTGTAATGCGTACGCAATTTCCTTAGGGACAGATGTTACTTAGGAAAACCCACTTCGGTTCGACCGAACTGCAATTAAATTGAAAAAAAAAAAAACTGGTTCGATAGGATTCAACCTAGCAAAAACACTTTGAATCTGCTATCTTCACGGTTACACATTTTTCGACATTCCACCTTTCTCATGCATTGACCACTTGAATGGTATTACTACCAATAGTAATACTACGCAAAATACATCTAAATCTCTTTAAAAATCTACTTTGTATATTGCATATTGTGTGAGAGGCTGAGATAGCTTTAATTGTTTTATAAGAAGCTTTAAGGGCTACATGGAATGCTACGCATGTGGGTTATGTAAGTAAACTGATCTGATCCACTATCAATCATAGATAAAGCAGTGTTGCTAACAAACATATCTATGCAAAACAACTCTGCCTTATAGGGATGTCAGGGATTGAATCAACCGGCTGATTCTGAATCTCTAATATCCCAAATCACTAGATTCAAAAAGTACACACCAAAACTTCAACCAAACTAGGATCTCAAATTGTGAAAGAAGCCCTATCATGCACAGAACAAGACAAGTGAACACGAGAGAACAGATATAGAGCAGCTAAACTTTCATAATGTGAGTTGTTTGGTAGCAAGTAAATAAAACTTAATTAAAATTTTAGTTGCATTAGATCATAATGCTAGGTGTTTGGATGATTTTTGTTACAATATATGCAATAATATAAGGCGCGAGTAAAGATGCGGCGAGAATGGTTAGAACTTTATTTGCAGTCTTTACAGTAAGATTAGACATTTAATGCCAGTACAAAACAAGCAACATCCAGTAAAATTATGCTAAAGTGGTGGTCCAATGGAATTTTTTTTCCAGGAGAGCAAAATTAAACTATCATAGAATCTAATAGGACAAAATATAGAAGTTAGGAAACAAAATGTAATCAATCATTATGTAGCTAGCGAATTTAAAAGAACATTATACATAAAAAAATGTATCGATCATAATGTTGCTTGTAGGTTTGAACTCATCTCTTGAGTATAAGCTCATTACTTAACCATTTAAGTCCCTGTTTGCTCATTGAATTTCTAATGAATATGAATTAAAATATTAAACAAACAAGAAGACCGAAAATTATGAAATGGTGGTTGCTCCTACTTAGTCTATAGTGTGTGTACTCTTTACTATAACTATACCCATAGTTCCACTATTCTATCAACATAGTAATCATGTGAGTGCAACTGATCGCTACAAGATATTCACCGATAACAATGAAGTAACGTTCAGCGATAACAATGAATTGTAACGATGAACGACTTATTAACAATAATAAGATACATAACGCTCTATCAACTTTCATAGTAACGGACTATTATCGATAATAATATATATTGAACACACTATCAATCGTCATACCATAACTAGGTCCATCGATTCTATTAATCTATCAACATAGTTGTCATGTTACTGCAACCAATCATCACTGGACTGTCAGAGCTAGAAATCAAGTAATCTAATACCCATCCTCTAGGTGAAGCGAGGCGACATGCATCCTGACTCACCTAGGCGCCGCCCAGGAACTTGGTTTCCTTGAAAATCCAAAAAACAATATCCATGTTGCTCCTGCATATGTACTGCAAGTCTACAATGTAACATAATTATAAGAAAGCATATATATTTGATCACAAAAACCACAAAAGTTTGAAATAGGCATTAAGCATCAAACATTAAGCAAGCCTAAAACCCGCCTTACATTATTTCCCCCTCGCAACAACAAGGGGAAATTAACACAAAACGAGTCAACATATATTTTACTTGTATGCTTAGGTCGCCTCTCACAACATAGCCCGGTATTAAGGGGATGTTGGTTACATCTAAGCGGTGTTGCAATATATTTTTTGGTTACATTACACTTGTAATGTAGAAAGTAGGTGAGCATGTCAAATGAAGGCTTGACTTTTCTTTATGTTTATGTGATTAAGAGCGACCCGCTATTCGTTGAGGGGGGGCAGTCATTCTTGTCATGTTCAAAACCTATAAGGTACATTATGATCGATACGTATTTTTTATGTATAATATTCTTTTAAATTCACTAGCTATATCATAATTGATTACAATTTATTTTATGACTTCTATGTAATGTCCTTTTAGATTCTATGTTAGTAAATTTTGCTCCCATGGAGAAAAAAAAAATTCACCAGGATGATGCATGTTTTATACTAGCAATAAATGCTTAAGCTTACCCTAAAGAGTTGAAGTAAAGTTTTAACCATTCTCACCGCATCTTTACTTGCACTTTATATTGTTACAGAAATCATCAAACACCCAACATTATAATATAATGCAACTAAAATTTTAATACAATTTTACATGTAAACAAACACTTACAATCTTGCATCACATGGATAGATGGATCTTGCAGAGACGCTACAATTAATGTCGGCACTAACTTCAACTGAAGTTAATTATCAAATGAAGAAACTAGTTTCAAAGTTCTTATAAACTGACCCGTCCAATGTAGAACTTCACACTAGCAGCAAATAATAACATAATAATGATATTATTTGGCGTGTGGTAGATTAACAAATTACAATATACAATATCAGCATTCTTCGTCATATTATCAAAGAAGAAAAAAAAAAAAACCATTCTTCAATTCATTACCAAAACTGACATTTTCTGATACAATTCATTACCAAAACCCATTCAGAGATGCACCCTAAAACTCAAAAGAAACTAGGAAAACTCCAAAACCCGCTCTCTCTTTCACACTGATTTCTGGTGCCACCAGAGCTGCCAACTTCAACTATCGTCCATGTTCGATCCATACTAGATCTAACCAACTGCCCATTCTAAATTCTACTACTATCTATCCCCTCTCCTGGTTCACGAAACAAACATGTTCCAAATTGATTCTTTACGGTTGCGTAATCGCTAGCCCTACCGAAATTGACTAAATTACAACACTTCCAATACCTAAATTTGTAAAAAAAAAATAGTGAACACGACATAAAAAGGACTAAATTTTAACTAAATTAAGACGACCAACGATTCAAAGAGGCGCGGAATTACCATCAAGAAAGTAGGCGGAGGAGGGCCAGCCACGGAAGGAGGTGAGGGACATGGTCTCGTCCTCGGAGAGCGGGGGCGGGCCGCCTAATGACGACGGCATGGGCATCCTCCCGACGAGCTCGATGACCCCCATGGCCCTCCTTCCCTTGGGCGGGACCCAGTAGGAGGACCCCGGGATGAAGGGGAGCCACTCGGGGCGGCTCCTCCTGACGACGATGCCGTGGATCGCGTCCTCCAGCCTCCTCACCCCCACGTGGATCTCCACCTCCACTTCGGATCCGCCGGGTTCGGACTCGTGTCCGAGGTCGATCTCGATCAGCTCGGGAGGAGGAGGAAGGGGGCGGTCGGATTTGGGCCGGCGAGAGGAGAGGAGGAAGGATGGGTTCTTTGTAAGGGTTACGGCTTGGTGGGCTCGGATTAGGGTTCGGGAGAGAATTTGCGCCATTGGCGAGCGAGAGAGAGAGAGAGAGAGAGAGAGAGAGAGAGAGGAGGAAGGGGGGGGGGGGGGGGGGGGGAACGGAGAAGAATGAAAGAAGATGTCAAAATAAAAAACTTATAGGAGGGGGGTTACGAAGCCAAAAGGGAATTTATAAGGGCACTACACATTTTACTCGGAGCTAGTCCATTAAAAATTTACAAAAATTTACAAGTTTATCATCCTAAAAGTTATTTGGGGCTAGTCCAAATTTTTATCATTGATAATTACAAGTTTGTCACTCCCAAACTCGGGACTGTTATAATCAGGACTGTCAAAATTTTGACAGTCCTACCACTTGGAAGGACTGTCAAAATTTTGACAGTCCTACAAATTGTTAGGACTGTCATAATTTTAACAGTCCCACAAGCTATGTGGACTGTCAAAATTTTGACAGTCCTAATTTTAACCAACTGAAAATTTTATATAAAACTAGGACTGTCAGAATTTTGACAGTCCCACAAACAATGAGGACTGTCAAAATTTTGACAGTCCTCATTTTAATTGTCAGAAATTTTTTTTTTTTAGTTTTTTTTCTATTTAGTTATTTTTGGATTTTGATTTTTTTATTTAGTTTAACATCCAAAATAAAATATGTTATCATTGAACCCAAAAAAAAAAATCTACCGTACGAATATTACGTCTGCCGTCGATCAGACTTCGAACGGCCATAACTTTTTTTTTTAAAATCGTTTTTCGTCACACAGTAGGTCGATTTGTATGTTTTCGACGAGAGTAACACAATTCGTGTAGAGAGAATTTTCATCCGAAGTAAGACGTACATATTACAGACAAAAATATAAAATATAAAACTTTAAAGTATCATAACTTTTGACTGGGAGATCGAAACAAGGTCCAGTTTGTGCCAAAATGACCGTATGGAAAAGTACATCGGGATAAACCGTTTTACCGTTTGACGGACTTTCCAAATTTTTAGAATCGCAAAAAAACGATGTTTCGATCTCCAAATTTTACTTTTGGTAAAAAAAAAAAAATTTACAAAATATTTAATGTACCAATAATAAATTTACTATTTTAAATAACAGAATACTTTAACAAATTTTAAGGATAGAAATTTGGGATATTTTAAAATTTTGATACATATCGACAACTGAGTTAATTTATTTTAATTTTTTGTTAATTTTAAAATTTCGATACAGTAAATTTACTGTTAATTTATTTTAATTTTATTTTGTTAAAACATATTTTCTTAAATAAAACATAAAATTAACAAAATAAATTGGCCCCCACACCAATTAACAAAATAAATTAACAGAAAATAAATTTTAGGACTGTCAAAATTTTGACAGTCCTACCAATTCAACATATATTTTTAGGACTGTCAAAATTTTGACAGTCCTTCCAATTGGTAGGACTGTCAAAAGTTTGACAGTCCTAAAAATATATGTTGAATTTTTATGACTGTCAAAATTTTGACAGTAGTTCCAATTGGTAGGACTGTCAAAATTTTGACAGTCCTAAAAATCAACATATATGTCAAATTTTGACAGTTCTTCTATTTTTTTCCTTTTCTTTTTTGGTTTCCTGTGTGATATTATTTTTCTTTGTCATTGTGTTATTATTCATGTCTTCCGGCGGCAGAGTGGAGGACCTGGTGGTAGCGACGGAGGAAGGAGGGGAGGGAGGAGCGGCGGACGGGTGTCGAGGTAGTCGAGTACCGAAAGGGGGTCACCGAAATGGGGTACGAGACGGAGGAACGGGAGAGGAAGGAGGCGGCGGGAGGCGGGGGAGAAGGCAGAGGCGGCGACGGCGATGGAAGGCGGCGACGGAAGGCGGTGGTGGAGGACGGGGGAGGAGGCGGAGGAGGAGGGCTCCGGCAAGAAAGGGAGGAGGGAGGAGAACTCCGGTGGAGATTAGGGGAGTTTGGACTAGTATGAGTAAACAATGGACTAGTGTGAGTAAACTGTGTTCATTAATGGACTAGTCCCAATCCTGAACTAGTTCTGAGTAAACGTTGTAGTGTCCTTATAAATTCCCTGCCAAAAGGGTCTCTACTCCATTGGTTTCCAAATCTGCTTGGTACTGTTTGGTAATCAGAATTGGGTTTGGATCAATTCTACATCAAGGTTTAAGTTTCAGGACATTGGAAATAGATATAAGAAATTGTAATTGCCAAGTATATTTGTACAATTATCAAGAACTTTTATGATGTGTTATTAAAATTATTCTTAAAAATAAAAGTTATAATTTTTATTATAAATTAAGGATAATTTTGGTAATCTATTTTAAAAATTCTTCAAAATAGTAAAGTTTTCCTTGGGAATTACAATTCTCGATATAATGTTTTTTTTTTTTTTTTTTGATCCTGTGATGTATTTGCAAGAACACAATAAATTTTTCACTTTCAAAGGCTTTGGATTCTCTATTTCACTATCCAAAATACGGCAAGATTTTACAAGTTAACATAGAACATTGTGAACAAAATTGAAGTGGAATTGTGTTACTAGAACATATAGGTTTTCTCTGTTGTACAAGTTAACATAGGTCATTAGAAAAAAAAATTTTGCTTCACTGTGAAAATTGGGGTTAAATCCAAACAATTCTATAGGTTTCCTCTATTTTACCAGAACATATAGGTGAGTAGAAAATAAATTTAGAGGGCATTTTTCAAAGTAGGCTTTTCCTCTATTTTACCAAACACAAAATCATTAGAAAAAATTTCAATACTCACATACAAAATTTACCTCTCACAAATTTGGTCTCATTACTATGGGAAAAAATTGACATCTAACCAAAATATTGATAGAAAAATTAAAATAACGCATAGATTTGAGTAGTTTTTAGACAAAAAATTTGTGACGAAATTTAATCTAAAAATTACCATAACACACATAAAAAATCGTGTGACAATTGTTTTCTTTCCATAACAATTTTCTTAGCATGCAAAAATGAAGAGAATTAACAAGATTCAAATACCTTGATTTTGCCAAACAGAGTTATTAGGAAAATCTAGGACCTAACAATGTTCTTAACAAGATTTATTGGCCTAAATAGTCAATGATCAACTCAATTTTGATATTCGATCAACCATGACTCGATATGACTCGATACCACAACATGAAGTCATCACATAAAGCCCAAAGTCTGCATATCAACTATTCTCATATGGCAAGGATAGTCGTCTTGATTTTTATCCTATATTATGTATTTTCTCTTTATTTATTAGGACTCAATATGAATCGAGTTCGCACTGGCAATAGGAAATTCATATCTTATTCAAACCAAGTCCTAGTCCACCTAAATGAACTATGACCCAAACCCAATTTTAACCAAAATGTTAGGATCGGTCACGCCATGCAAGCGCTCTGGTACCGTGTCTGAGACTTACCGCAACAGAAACTTAGGCTAACCTACCTGAGATAACCAACCCCTGTCTAACAAACACCAAGCACAAATAAAGACAACGTATGGCGATAACTACGTCACCTGGATAAATCTCAATCTATATAACTCAGATAAAAATATAAGATTGACAAAACCAATGTTGAACCATTTTCCCTAATAGGTTCAACCCCCTCACCACACTCAAGAAGAAAAGACAGGAATTATAATTAAAATCACTCGCCAAACCCTGTAGCAATTTTCCTCAACGAAGCCGACGACTCCTCGATAAGATCTTTCCTTCCTTTTGTATTGGATTGCGAGCCTAAGAGCAAAGCACGAACTTTATCTTAGATTTTTTGTGGACGAGCATCCTGAATCTTCACCTTTTATGTTATATCCTTTATGCTTCCACCCTCACCCATATAAATAGGATGAGAAATCCTAGATTTGGTCATATAAATTCCTACATAGGAAACTCATCATCTAAAATAAGAAACACCAATTATGGACGTCCAAATATGGTCAAATTAAATATTTGATACAAATTTGAAATCTAATCAAATTAATGTAGATTTTTAAACTACATCAAATTAAATATTTTACCATATTTGGGCTCCAAAAATTATTGTTATCAAATCCAAACTGAACCCAACATACTCCTTCTTTAGTCTAATGAGAGGGTGTTGACTCCATGGCTCCTCAACTGAACTCCATGCATGTTGTCCCGTGACAGAGTTCCTACTCCCCTATGCCACCGATCTTCGATTTCCCGAGCTGCTTTGCATCTTCCTTTGTCTTAAGCTCCTCGACCGTCACGTCGACGCTAGCTGCCATGCGTAGCATCTCCTACACCAATGAGATCCTGCCAGTATCAATGACACGGCCAAGACCGAAGTCCCCGACGATCAGCCTCACCATGAGTCTTGGCTTCAAGTCTACGGCTTTCGTCTTCTATTGGAACGTACTACCATTCCGACGAGCTTCTTCACCTTGGTTGGCCCAACCAAGCGAAACGTATGATTCCCTCAAGATTCAAACTTATGAATTTGCCCACATTCGTGTCCGATACACATCCTCGAGCAAAACATCATGCACTGTACACGCCGTCGATAACCCATAACTCTTTCGAAACTATGTGAATGGAGATGCACATATCTCAGATTGAGTTTGATGCAAACCTTAATCTCCTTCTTGACTTTGAACTACTGAAACCGATGTTTTGACAAACCATTAGTCCCCAAAATCGGATCCGTGGAACAATACCCCACCTCGAGACCGACCAGTTGTCATGGGACTGACAAACTGACCCTCAATCTTTGGCTCATCATCATGCGTTGCTGTCTCGACTAACCGAATCCTCCGTAATCCTCAAAGTATCTCGACGACCCTCTGTTCCGATACAAAAATTCAGTTGTGCTAACTTGGTTTTGTATATTGAAAACAAAGAAAGTACAAAGAGTCCTTAAACAAGAAATCTAAGTACAGTTAAGATTCTGGAGAGTGTGACGATGATGATCGAGTACTACAGCTGACTCTTTTACTCCGTTAAGGGACCGACGACGAAGGAATTTGCTAAGTATCTGGCTCACTGGCACGAAAGACAACAACTAGGCTCCCGAGTATACTTTCTTTATATGTCCCTATACGTGTATGTATGGGAAGCAGTGTAGTGTCCCACTCCGCGTTGGCACTATGTACAAGAGATATCGGTTTGCTAACTCAAAAAGGAAACCTTCTTGAAGAGCTCCTTGTTGAACCAGAAGATGACTGATCTAGGTGAGTGGGCATAACTTTATTCTCTGATTCTTGCACGCCTTAATAATAAATCTGAGTTTTTGTATTGCTTATTTGCTTAATAAGATAGCGATCACATGAGAATGATAGAACGAGAACATGCATGCTTAACTAGAGAACTTGTATGCTTGTCTAAAAGAGATCGAACCATTACCATGCTAAGTTAAAGAATAGAATATTGCATGCTTAGTTACATGGACACCGCTATCGAATGAACTGCTGCCAAGCTAATAAACAAGAGTAAAAGAATGTTCATATATTTTTATCGTATGCTAAACAAGAGTAGAACAACATGCTTAGCTAAAAGAGATAGAAGAATCTTGCCATATTTTGCTTGTCATTGATGCTTGAAAGATAGAACTGTTTAAAATGCTTGAACGGTATTAGAGAGATGGCGGCCAGTCCGCATAGAGATAGAGATGGAGGCTTGTCCGCACAGAGAAGAGGAGATTGATTATATGCTTGTTTATTGAACTGCTGCATCCATATAGAGTTTATCTGATAGAGTTGCATTCATGCATTGGTCTTTAGACAACTTGTGCACAAGGATAATCCCACGACGGGTTTCCGGGGCACTGGGTTCATTCTCCCTAGGGGGGTCAGAGAGAATACCCTAAGGCAAAGAAGTCCTCGCGATCAGGGGGGTATTCATGTCTATTAGATAGTTGGTTCACGTGTCAAAGCAGTTAATATATGAGCGAGTATATTAGTGCAGTGCTGGGCCGTGATAACACCGCTTCTAATCATGCGGAAGTAGACTCATAGGCCATCATATAGTTAGGTCGTATGCTAGGATTCAGCCTTCTTGCTTACCTAACTGTTTGATGCAGAGACGGACAGGAAAAGAGAACCTTATTTATATATGCATATGTTACTAACTTGTATGTCTAATGCAGGGATAACCGTTCGACGAAAGGGTAAGAATCACTGAATAAAAATAATATTCATGCTATCGAACATGCTCTTAGTATTAATGCTTTCATAGAGAAGTCTTATTTTTTCGTATATGCTTCTATCTCGTTCACACGATAAGATGTTATTTATTGATAAGAGAAAGAGAAAGATGAGAAGAAGATAGTCTACTAGATGCATGCTAGAGTCTTTAAAGAAATGAATATGGCTCACGAGACACGCTGTGCACCAGAGTTATTAAATGAACTTGCTTATCATACATGAACTGCTTGCCTTACCTACTTGCTTGTATATCGAACATGAACACCGATTTCAAAGATGTTTCCAAAAGAAGTAATATGACTATGCTTCTATACTGCATGTAACGAACCTAGGTAAAACTAGAAAGATCATTAGTAATGTAATATTTTATAATATAATTACTTAAGTGTTGGTTTTAGTGAATATTGCTTCTGTTCGTTGATTTTATACTCACTAGTACTTTCTTGAAAGTGCTGACCCACCAACAGTTTGCTTGTTCGCAGGTACTGGATCGTCCGAGGAAGCGATAGGTTTTTATGCCTTGAGCCGTATCGAGATGTCTTGAGCTGCTTTTATATAAAGAGACATAATGTATGGAACTATGCCATTGTATTCAGAGAACCTCGTGCCTTGAGCTTTGTCCCGTTTACTCAGATGGATTATTATTTGCAACACTGTCCCTCCATTATGTGCTCGATCGGTTCGATGATAGCCACAACTTTAACGATGTTGCCATGTACGAGCGTAACCCCAGGCTCGCACGACATCACTCCTCGATGGAAAATGACATACCCCAGCGGGAGTGCCACGGTGCGGTAATTCGCGCCCGGCGGGAGGGTTGTCGGGACCTTCGGGATCGGACAGAATGGTATCAGAGCAACTCGATCCTCTGGCCTTACGCCAATTTTGCTGCAAGCTCCTAGATAACGATTTCTTGCCATTGATATCGTTGCAGAGTTGAGCGTTCTATACAATAAGTCCATAAATATTCTCAAAGATGCTAGCAAATTTTTTTTGGATTTGATTTATTGCTTGAGAGTTATAATTTCGTGCTTATTGATTGCTAGAGTTTTTGATTGAGGATGGTGAGAATGAGGACTATCGCTGCTTTAGATATCGAAAGTTTCTCCTTGAAGTTTCGAGGTCGAAACTTTTCTTGGTAGGTAAGTATGTAGTGTCCCGCTCCACGTTGGCATTATGTACATGAGATATCGGTTTGCTGACTCAAAAAGGGAACCTTCTTGAAGAGCTCCTTGTTGAACCAGAAGGTCACTGATCTAGGTGAGTGGGCAGAACTTTATTCTCTGATTCTTGCACGCCTTAATAATAAATATAAGCTTTTGTATTGCTTGTTTGCTTAATAAGATAACGATCGCATAAGAATGATAGAACGAGAACCTGCATGCTTAACTAGAGAACATGTATGCTTGTCTAAAAGAGATCGAACCATTGCCATACTAAGTTAAAGAATAGAATATTGCATGCTTAGTTACACGGATACCGCTATCGAACGAATCGCTGCTATGCTAATAAACAAGAGTAAAAGAATGTTCATATATTTCCATTGTATGCTAAATAAGAGTAGAACTGCATGCTTAGCTAAAAGAGATAGAAGAATCGTGCCATATTTTTCTTGTCATTGATTCTTGAAAGATAGAACTGTTTAAAATGCTTGAACAGTATCAGAGAGATGGAGGCCTGTCTGTACTGAGAAAAGAACAGATTGATTATATGCTTGTTTATTGAACTGTTACATCCATATAGAGTTTATCTGATAGAGTTGTATTCATGCATTGGTCTTTAGATAACTTATGCACAAGGATAATCCCACAACCGGTTCCCTGGGAACTGGGGACCATTTTCCCTTGGGGGGATCAGAGAGAATACCCTGAGGCAAAGAAGTCCTCGCTATCAGGGGATATTCATGTCTATTAGATAACTAGTTCACGTGTCAAAGCAGTTAGTATATGAGCGAGTATATTATTGCAGTGTTGGGCCGTGATAACACTGCTTCTAATCATGATCATGGGCCATCATATAGTTAGGTCACATGCTAGGATT